>CM077228.1:1260385-1450385 GCA_039654775.1 Spinibarbus caldwelli | reverse complement strand
ACTAGATAAGTGTGACATAATATACCACTGTAAATAAATACAATTTAAATTCACATCTCGCGCACTTTAATGCCCTTTGAATGTAACGTGTACGTTCCCTTGGAACTGGAATCATAGCAGAATATCATGTGAAGTCCACTTCGCAGGGCACTTGCGGTTGATTAAGACAACGCTTGACCCCTCTCGAACGCCACCCTCCGCGCCTCAGTAGCCCCCCGGGATCGCCAGATTGGTCGGCGCCCGACCGCAAATTTAACAGCCCGTAACTCCCGGACCCCGGGGGGTCTCATTCGAAAGGGGGCTTCGAGACATACACTCGATTCGGCGTTCGTGAGGGTTCCTCAAGCTGAAGGGATCCCCCGAATTTGATGCGGATCCGCCGTGCTGTCACAGAGATATGGCCGTTCAAAGTTTCAATGGTATCCATACACTTAAGCTTTAAAGTGTTTCATTCAGGTCGCCAGTAGCAAACAATGGAGCGCGCTCTGCTGGACAAACTATGTAATTACAACATATACAAGCATTTTATCTGCGTTTTATGTTCTTTAAAAAAATGTTCATATCGGTGGCATATCGGCGGCATATTCGCCGATACAGATATATCTGCGACAGGCTCATATCGGCCGATAAAATCGGCAAAACGATATATCGGTCAGGCTCTAGTGATTGTTGACCGTATTTATGTGAATACACTCCAGTGCAGGCATTTTGACACTCCGTGTTTTGACCGTTTTAGGCACGCCATCAAAGACAATGCTTGTCCGTGTTCCACTCGGACCTCATACGCAGAAAACATCCCGTCAGAAGCAGATTAAGTTCCATTTTGCGGCTTTGAGTTTTTAATACTGCCTGTAGGGCTGTGACGATAACCGCATCACTGTGGTAATGAGATCCCGACCGCAGTGTTGAGGTCATCTCCGCACTTTTTTTGCAAGGTTTTTGTAGGAGGAAGCTGGAGGTTTGCTTTCCGCAGGACCTGACCAGATTTCTTGCGACGCGGGATTAAATTCCCGAATAAAACGCGGTAGCGGTCGGTAACTCTGGTGTAATTTGAACGGGAGCGGGCGGTCTAACAATATCCCGTTCCCGACGTCCTTTCAGAACAGCATATCTGTGCTTTACTCACTCTTATCGCTCACGCGCTGCACACACGGACCAGTGCTTTCTGTGTCATGTATTTTATTGCGGGGTCTGCGCGCGCGGCATGTGCATAACGGCCCTCAGGCAGAACAGGCAGGCTGTAGATGAGTGACAGAGCAGAATAAGGATGGCAAAGCAATGTGTGGATGCGCTGTCCTTGAAGGACGTTCAACTTGGACTGGAAAATGGTCAGTTTACTGCTAAGAAACCCATGTTAGGCAAGTCTGACTCGGGACATTCTTCTCAGGGATGTTAAATTGTTCGGTTAAAAAGTGATTTCATTTAGCAATGTCTACAACCAACGGTTGGTCATATTTTGCTTATAAATTTAAATGACAGATGTCGTTTTTTTTTTTTCTCTGTGACACTTTTCCTACTGTGTTGACAGCAAAATGTTAAACGAATTTTGTATTTTGACAAGACGAATAAAAATAACAAATAGGCTACAATTTTTGTACAACCTATAGGCCGACATTATTTTTTAATTTTTTTTTCTCTGCGACGCTTTTTCCTATTGTGTTGACAGCAAAATGTAAAACTAATTTGATTCTGGACAAGATGAATAAAATAAATAGCCTACAATAAATTTTTATTTGTTATCTCTCTTTCAGTAGTGGAAATTTAAATGTGAGATTCTGGAAACTAGATAAATATTTAGCGGGAACAGTCGGGTCAGGAAGAAAATTATTCTAAGGGGACAGCGGGTGAACAAAGAGTGAATTTATAGCGGGAGCAGGTGTGTGCGGATGCGGAATATAACCTCGCGGGAGCGGGACTAAAACAGTTTCACTGAAGCGGCCCAGTAGTTGTACAACAGCCGAACACTTATACATACAGACAGGCTAGCCTGATGTTCCCTTTTTATGTTGCACTTTGAAAACCCCAAATCAGGAAAAAAAAAAAGCCTCTTTTATGCTGCACTTTAAAAAGGTTGTTATTATAAATGTAGCCTAATTAATAGTTAAATAATATTAATGACATCCTAATTTGCTGTTACAAACGATGCGTTTCAACAAACAAAATTTTCAACAAGTTACGTTTGGACGAGTGCATTTATATCCACAGACTGTTACCCGAAAAACAATGTCTAAAGAAATAGGAATCGGAAGTTTAGCACAACTCACCAGAACTAAGCAATGGGGCATGTTGAGCTCGGCTTGTAGTTTCTGCAGCTTACTCAGGTTGTTATTCTTTTAATAATTTATTGTACAAAGAATGGGATACAAACGATGACTAAGACTGTTCCATAATTCCTATTAAACTCAAAAGATATCGAAAAAAGCAATTAGTTATAGAAATAAATATTATTTTGTTATTATTGTTAATATAATTTGCTGTTTTAATAATAAAGAAGACTACTTTATTATTATTATTAATTTCCATGTTCATTTACAAGCTGCATGCGTTCTTGATAAAGTCATTAGAGATTTCCGTGGGGGGCGGGGTCGTGCGATTAACGGCCAAACCGTGATATTTGTTGCTTCTTCACCGCGGTAAGAAAATATCCCATACCATCACAGCCCTAACTGCCTGTCTTTTTAATATCAAGCATGTCCCGCTCTATACTGTCTCATTCATTCACGTTCCTTTTTTAATAGCGCTAACAGTCCCACCCGTGGAAAAAGCAAAAGTAACCGGCGAAATGTTTCATATTGGCTCTTGGCACATGAGAACACCATCTTCTATAAAACAAAGTATATGCTTCAGTCCTATCACTTTTTTTTTTTTTTTTTTTTTTAACTTACATTTACAGTTTTTCTGCTGTTCAAAAAACCTTTCTTTTTGCTGTTACCACAAGCTACATATTTATTAGCGTTACCATAAAAATGTCAGTGGTTTGCTGGCGTGACTCTCGCGAACAGCACTGAACGCACTTTGGCCGGTACAAAAAAATATTATTTTAAAACTTTTATCAGCTTATGTAGGCTCTACAACAAATGAACTGCTGATCTCTAGTGATGTATAATTTTTGTAATAGATCATTTGTTGGTAAAGGGTGAGAGATCTCGTCTTTTTGTCAAAGAGCCAGGTGTGGCTCGCGAGCCATAGGTTCCCGACCCCTGCTCTAGTGTTAAGCACTCGTAGACTCCACAAACCTGCAAAACGGGTTGTTCGGATGCCTTCACGGTTATGACATCACTACCCTGAGCTTGTGTGACACACATTTAGCAAATCATAAACTTGAAAGCCCATTTAAAGACATGTTATTATTGATTTCTGTGTGTGCACAGGAACTGGCAGGCGGTGCAGTTCATGGAGGTGGAGGTGGCCATCAGGCTGCTGTATATGCTGGGTGAAGCTCTTCCTGCGTCTCACGGAGCGCATTTCTCTGGAGACACCACGAAAACCAGCACGCTGCAGTCCATGATGAGAACTGTGAGAATAACATTCGATGTTTCTCTCTACAGCTTTCTTACATTTATTTACATTTAGTCATTTAGCATATTCTTTTATCCAAAGCGACTTACAAAAGCAATCAAAATCAACAAAAGAGCAATAATATGCAAGTGCATATAATATACTATACATATCTATGAGGGGCCGTACAAGCCATAATTCATTCTGGCACTCTCACACACTTGCATTCTCCTTTCACATACATACTGTATATTCTTGCTTTCACACACATACATTCTCCTTTCACATACATATATTCTCCTTTCACATACATATATTCTCCTTTCACATACATACATTCTCCTTTCACATACATATATTTGTGCTTTCACACACATACATTCTCCTTTTTTTTTTTTTTTGGTATCCATTACTTCCTGTTTAAACAGGAAGTCACTCTCAGACCAGGAAATACCTGTGCAAGACTTGCTCAGCTCTTCCTTGCAATTTTACAATGATGCTAGTTATTCTCTTTTCTTTTGAAGTATAGTTTTTACTTTTGGGAATAAGTAGCAATGAACATGACATCAGACAATTTTTTTAATAATGTGCTGGAATGTATTGAACAAATGCAAAGAGAAGCAGATTCTTTTTTGGATGATAGGATACATAGAGAACTTTGTGATCACATTCAAACCCTATGTGGATTTCTGTCAGTCTAAAAATTTGTTGAGGTTTCAAGAAATAGAGCAGCAGTAACTACACTGGAGTCCTTATATGGATGTCTTTTGGATAGCAAAATTTGTCTGGGCCACAACCTCACTTAAGTTCTGGACCAATTTTGGCTGGGTCCCCGGCCCAAAACTGGCCCATACACAAACAATTTCCTCTGGCCTAGATGTGGCCCACGCCCTGTAAAATGACTCTTATTTATTGACGTGGCCCAGATCTGGCCTGCATACTTAGTGACATATTGTTTTATGTGGCTCAGACTCGGCTTGGTCCCCGGGCCAAATGTGGCCCAGAAACGGCTAACAAATACAACCATTTAAAAAGATTAAAGTACTTTAATAGAAATATATATTAACAATCAACAAATGCACTACAGTATAAACATTAACACAATTTTTAAACCACAAAGTTACAAGTAAACTATATTTTTATATATATATATATATATATATATATATATATATATATATATATATATATATATATATATATATATATATATATATATATAAAAACATTGTGTCAATTCAGTTCAGTTCTTATCAAATGGTGTCAGTGCAGTCAAGTCAGTAATATTGCTGAATATTAGGAGTCTTCAACTAAGCAAGACAAAAGGCAACAGTGACAAGGAACCCGAACCCAAACCCACACAAGACCAGGCTCAGTCAGGAAACCAGTTCTCCTCTGGCCAAACGAATGAACGTGGTGTGATTTATTCCAGGCTGCATCACAAGTCAGATTGCGAATTGATATCATTCAGAATATTTCATCCAACTTCTTCTGCTTGAAGAAAAATCATTCCAGCAGGTGAAGTTGGTAAAAAGGGACTGTGCAGAGTCTAATTGACATGGTCTCCGCTGACAGTCAGGGATGTGCTGTGGTCGTTCTTGGGTGCAGATCCACCGTCTGGTCTGGATACCGACTGGATCAGCTGATTACTGTAACCTAAAAGCGACTAATATAAGCATTGATGTCATTCTTCTTACAAATTAACAGGTACATTAGATATTATGGGAAGTGTTGATGCTTACCCTAACTGGTGCAGCATAAAGATCCTTTAAGGGATTTGAATTATAGAAATGTGATAGTGTGTCATGTGTATGCAAGGCTAAAGAGATGGAACTTTTAAACTCACAGAGTGTGTCTGCCTCCCGAAGTCCGCCCTTTTGATCAGCTGGAGCCACCTCTTCATAGTCCCTTTGACCTGCATTTCAGCAGATTTAGCTTGAAAGTTTTTCCAAATTGCAGCTTTGAAATATATGTATAAATATATATTGTAAGGTAATTATTAAATCTTATGCATTACAGTTTTTTACAATCATTAGGACCAGACCCAGAATTCTCACCTTATGTTTGATGAATGTTCATGCATAAGCTCATGCAGCAATTCTGAATTTCTGTAAAAAACAAACAAAAAAAGATGTCAGATTACATATATAAAGTGTTCAGATTAAACTTTTTAAGTTTGTTTGCTCATAATAATCCCCACCACAGTAAAATATGTCAAGCATGATTTTTATCACATCATACGGCATATACAGGTGCATCTCAATGAATTAGAATGTCGTGGAAAAGTTCATTTATTTCAGTAATTCAACTCAAATTGTGAAACTCGTGTATTAAATAAATTCAATTCACACAGACTGAAGTAGTTTAAGTCTTTGGTTCTTTTAATTGTGATGACTTTGGCTCACATTTAACAAAAACCCACCAATTCACTCTCTCAGCAAATTAGAATATGGTAACATGCCAATCAGCTAATCAACTCAAAACACCTGCAAAGGTTTCCTGAGCCTTCAAAATGGTCTCTCAGTTTGGTTCACTAGGCTACACAATAATGGGGAAGACTGCTGATCTGACAGTTGTCCAGAAGACAATCATTGACACCCTTCACAAGGAGGGTAAGCCACAAACATTCATTGCCAAAGAAGCTGGCTGTACACAGAGTGCTGTATCCAAGCATGTTAACAGAAAGTTGAATGGAGGGAAAAAGTGTGAAAGAAAAAGATGCACAACCAACCGAGAGAACCGCAGCCTTATGAGGATTGTCAAGCAAAATCGATTCAAGAATTTGGGTGAACTTCACAAGGAATGGACTGAGGCTGGGGTCAAGGCATCAAGAGTCACCACACACAGACGTGTCAAGGAATTTGGCTACAGTTCTCGTATTCCTCTTGTTAAGCCACTCCTGAACCACAGACAACGTCAGAGGCGTCTTACCTGGGCTAAGGAGAAGAACGGACTGTTGCCCAGTGGTCCAAAGTCCTCTTTTCAGATGAGAGCAAGTTTTGTATTTCATTCGGAAACCAAGGTCCTAGAGTCTGGAGGAAGGGTGAAGAAGCTCATAGCCCAAGTTGCTTGAAGTCCAGTGTTAAGTTTCCACAGTCTGTGATGATTTGGGGTGCAATGTCATCTGCTGGTGTTGGTCCATTGTGTTTTTTGAAAGCCAAAGTCACTGCACCCATTTACCAAGAAATTTTGGAGCACTTCATGCTTCCTTCTACTGACCAGCTTTTTAAAGATGCTGATTTCATTTTCCAGCAGGATTTGGCACCTGCCCACACTGCCAAAAGCACCAAAAGTTGGTTAAATGACCATAGTGTTGGTGTGCTTGACTGGCCAGCAAACTCACCAGACCTGAGCCCCATAGAGAATCTATGGGGTATCGTCAAGAGGAAAATGAGAAACAAGAGACCAAAAAATGCAGATGAGCTGAAGGCCACTGTCAAAGAAACCTGGGCTTCCATACCACCTCAGCAGTGCCACAGACTGATCACCTCCATGCCACGCCGAATTGAGGCAGTAATTAAAGCAAAAGGAGCCCCTACCAAGTATTGAGTACATATACAGTAAATGAACACACTTTCCAGAAGGCCAACAATTCACTAAAAATATTATTTTATTGGTCTTATGAAGTATTCTAATTTGTTGAGAGAGTGAATTGGTGGGTTTTTGTTAAATGTGAGCCAAAATCATCACAATTAAAAGAACCAAAGACTTAAACTACTTCAGTCTGTTTATTTAAATTTATTTAATACACAAGTTTCACAATTTGTTGAATTACTGAAATAAATGAACTTTTCCACGACATTCTAATTTATTGAGATTCACCTGTATATGCTTCAAAAGTTTAAAAAAATTTAACATGCTCTAGTGCAGCCAGATTAGGCCTCCAATCAAGAACAAAAGACGATGCACTTACATTTTTCGGCTTTCTCTTACGTATCTATAGTGCTTTTCCGTGTCAGAGCTTAAATTCAGATTGCACATTTTGTAATGCTACAACAGTTTGATTCAGAAACAAATGATTCATTTGACAGGTTAAGTGAATCGAATCAGACAGAGCCACCCGTAGATATTTATGGCGCAACCAGTGCAGTCCGACTCCTATGCAGTGTTGCCAAGTCTGCGGTTTTCCCGCAGAATTGGGCTACATTAATAAGGCTCTTTCCGCGGGTTGTTTTTCATGTCCGTGGTTTTAAGTGACCCAATAACATGATACTTAGCCCCTGGAATGCGACTTTTATCAGGGGAACCCCGCCAAAAAAACGTGTATTTTACCCCACCGGAACGCGATTTTTACCGGGAATCCCGCCTGAAAAGCCATTGGGCTAGTTTTGAGTAGCAATTGGGCGGGTTTTGCTGTGAAAACCTGGCAACCCTGCTCCTATGATTCAATAGCACTCGTTGAAAAAGACGAATCGAATGAATTCTAGCAAACAAAATGTAATTTAACTCGTTATAATTTCATTAACTAACATTATCGTGCGCTGGATACAGCACATCGTTTTTATATTAAAAAATTACTTATTGTTATTCTAAAGAGACCGTAGCCTACTCATCATATCTCCGGAACCGAATGGTTTTTCTGACGTTATGTTATCATTGCAAACCTCCTAATAGGAACCATCGAAAAACTCTTTGTGACATTTAAAACATCAAACAACACTAGATTGCGCATTAAATAATTTAAATATCTTACCTTTTGCAGCTGAAGTATTCCTCTTGAGAACTGTGCCCGCCGAATGCTCCTCAGGATTTAAAGTTAACCGAGAAATCTTTTTCTCAGTCAGCTGAGTTCCTTCATTCTTCTAGCAGCGGCCCGTCTGTGATGAGAAGAACTCGGGCCGAACGTAGTTACACACACCTACACCGAGTGCGGACCTGCCGCACAATACAACATCTTTCAGCCGAGATTGGCCCATAGAGAAAAAGCCAGAAGCGCTTTGTAGAGTCGGCGCGGCTCTGGCCCATTATCTTCTCACCGATGCCGAGACTGAGTCGACAGTGCCGCATTTCGGCCAGAATCGGCCCGAGTCGAGTGTGCTTGCTACCAGGGTTGCCAAGTTTTCACAGCAAAACCCGCCCAATTGCTACTCAAAACTAACGCAAAAGTAGCCCAATTGCTTTTCAGGGGGAATCCCCTGGTAAATTTCGTATTCGGGGGAAAAATACACATTTTTTGGCGGGGTTCCCCTGGTAAAAGTCGCATTCCAGGGGCTAAATATCACATTATTGGGGTCGCCTCAACCCGCGGACATGAAAACATCCCGAGGAAAGAGAGTTAAAGTAGCCCAATTCCGTGGGAAAACCATGGACTTGGCAACACTGCTTGCTACCTGCCTTCCGTTTCTACTACACTCTCTCTCTCACATACATGCATTCTCCTTTCACACACATACATTCTCCTTTCACACACATATATTTGTGCTTTCACATACATACATTCTCCTTTCACACACATACATTCTCCTTTCACATACATATATTTTCTTTAGACATACATTCTATATATATATGTGTGTGAAAGGAGAATGTATGTGTGTGAAAGGAGAATGTATGTGTGTGAAAGGAGAATGTATGTGTGTGAAAGCAAAAATATATGTATGTGGAAGGAGAATGTATGTGGGTGAAAGCAAAAATATATATGTGTGAAAGGAGAATGTATGTGTGTGAAAGCAAAAATATATGTATGTGGAAGGAGAATGTATGTGTGTGAAAGCAAAAATATATGTATGTGAAAGGAGAATGTAAGTATGTGAGAGTGCCAGAATGAATTATGGCTTGTACGGCCCCTCATACATATCTATTCAGACTGATTTTTATATATATTTATATTTATATTTATATTTTTATATATATATGTGTGTGTGTATATATATATATATATATATATATATATATATATATATATATATATATATATATATATATATATATATATTAAACAAAGACAGATTAAACAAATCAGTCTCTGCACAAAATAACGTACATGATGGTGTTTGTGTAGCTGATCTCCTGTGGTGTGAGCGAGTATCAGCATTCCTCTGTGACTCTGGAGTTCTTCGAGACCGTCGTCCGTTATGATAAGTTCTTCCTCGTCGAGCCGCAGCACATTCCCAGTGTTTTGGTGAGTGTTTGAAGCCTGTTCCTCTGACTAATTTCACTCAATTACCCTGCAGCGAGATTGGTTTTGTGTCTCACTCATAGTTTAAACACTTTTGAGTTGTGAGAACGATGCAGTCAAATTTAGTATGACCCATAAAAGCTGTTTTTGTTTGGTTTAGATGGCGTTTTTAGACCATCGTGGTTTGAGGCACAGCAGTCCAAAGGTGCGCAGTCGAGTGGCTTATCTGTTCTCACGCTTCATCAAAACCCTGCAGTGAGTTACTCTACAGCTATACACATACACAATAGGTGAAAGGGTCAATTTATATTATTAGCAATTTCTCTATTTATTTTTATATACCCCTTATTTATTATTTTTCATACAGGACTGTCGGTCAGTTAAACATATACAGAAAATCAGACATTTTTCTGTAATTAATCACAGCTAACATTAAAATTTGTTAAAATTAGATTAAAAATAGATCTCAGAATTTATTTAGTAACAACAAAACAGTCTATTTTAAATATTTTTAATAAGTACTATGAATAAATACTAATGCCTCTATTAAATGTTCATGAAAATGAGTAATTATATCCATTTAACATTACGGTATAATTGAAAGCCTCACTTTTAGCATTTAATAGACCTGAACTGCAAGTTATCAAATTGTTTTTATTCATTTATTAACAATTACAGAACATTAAAAAACCTTTTAGTTTGTTTTTTTTGTTTTTTTATCATATTAATGTTTACATTTCATTTTTAACATTAAACCGTTATTAATTAGCAGATATTAATCACCGAAATAGACAATTTTTTTTTTTTAGAATTTATTTTAATGTTCTGCAACTGCTAATAAATGAATACAAATAATCTGATAACTAAGCAGTTTAGTTCTATTAAATATTTATATTAAAAAAAAAACCTTTCAATTATTTTGTATGTATTTATATATAGTTCATATAATGGTTTTTATAACTCTTTTTCTTTCATACATTTCTCCTCTTCTCTAGCTTGTCTAATAAACCTGGCATTATACAATACAAACATTGTTGGCTCTTTGACAAACTACATTTGTAATTCGCTTTGGATATAAGTGTCTGCTAAATGCATAAATATAAATTTAAAGAAAATAATGTCTATGTTCATGCATCTCTAGTAAATGTTACATTTATGCATTTAACAGACGCATTTACAGTGCATTCAGTGTATGCATTTAATCAGTTCATGCACCGATAATAATGCTGTTTATTTTCGCAGTAAACACATGAATGCATTCATCGAGGACATACTCAGCAGAATACAGGACCTGTTAGAGCTCGCTCCACCGGTAACAGCTCATAAAACTCATATGAAGCAGCATGTAAATCAGCCCTAAACAGCTGCTTGATCGCTCATCTCTCTTCGTGTGTCCAGGAGAATGGCTTTCCGGCGCTGCTGAGCAGTGACGATCAGCTGTTCATGTTTGAGACAGCCGGCGTGTTGATCGTGAACGGAGAGAGTCCGGCCGAGCGTAAGCAGGCTCTGATGCGCAGTCTCCTGACGCCGCTGATGGAGGCGTTTCGCATGCTGCTCGCAAAACTGCCGCAGGAGGCCGACGAAGAGAGACTGGCGGTGCTGGCCGATTGTCTGAGTCATGCTGTGGGATTCGCCAGGTAAACACGCAACGCTGACAACATGAAGATTAAGTAGATGTTGTGTTGAACTGACTTGAACAAGCCACCATAGGTTAATAGGCTAAATATTTTAACCTAGTTAATTAATAGTAGTAGTAATAATAATAATAATAATAATAACTCGTTGCATTTATATAGCGCTTTTCTGGGTTTCTAATTAATCATTAGTTCATTAAGACTGAATGTTATCTTTAAATATGCAAATAAGACCCCAATTAATGCACTAATTTTCATGTATTTGCAGAAATACAGAATGCATACAGAAATATGAACATTGGTTAAATCCAGGTTTAAAATTTGTTTAATTTTGTTTTTTTTTTGTTTTGTTTTTTTTACAGAGGAGGTTTTGTATAATAAAAAAAAAAAAAATTAAAATGGTATCTCAATGATAGTAAAACAACACTGGCCTGAAAAAACAATGGCGTCTTGTCTGTTATTTGCTCTCAGACTCACAAGTCATGACATGAGTGAGCACAACTTAAGAAAGCTGGACCAAATGAAGAAATTCTAATCATTGCATGGTGATTTGTTCCTCTTCCTCAGCCGCACCAGTAAGGCGTTCAGTAACAAGCAGACGGTGAAGCAGTGTGGCTGCTCTGAAGTGTATCTGGACTGCCTGCAGACCTTTCTTCCGGCGCTCAGCTGTCCCGTCCAGCGAGGGTCTCTGCGCAGTGCCGTGCGCTCCTTCCTCCACCGCATGATCATCTGTCTGGAGGAGGAGGTGCTGCCCTTCATTCCAGCGGCGTCGCAGCACATGCTGAAGGACTGCGAGCCCAAAGACCTGCAGGAGTTCATCCCGCTCATCAGTCAGATCACCGCCAAGTTTAAGGTACAGGGCTGCACGATTAATCAGAATAAACCAGTTTACATTAAACGCTGCTCCACACAAACTCAATCTGTACATCTGATCCAAGTTTGGGTCAGTTAAACATGCATTTGGGAATGCAAAATCTGTATGCTTAGTGCATATCAACAAAAGAGAAGTTTAAGGCCTCCCTGTGGCTTTCCGTCAAGAGTTAGATGGGTCAGAGCTTGAAAATGAAGAAATCAAGACAACCATATTATGGTTGGTGTTGTAATTTTACAGTTTTTACAGTAAATTATTTTTCTTATTTTATAGTGATATATAATATATAATTTTTATATATATATAATTATATTTTTTTTTTACAGTGAAATATTCAAATAGTAACAATTCTAGTTTTTATTTAATAATAAAAATTACTAATAATAATTCAAATGTAATAATAATAAAAATGTTATTACATTGTCATTTGTAACTATTGTTTTTTTTCTTTTACAGTCCAATTTTCAAATAGTACCACTTGTTTTTTTTTTGTAATTTTTATTTAGTAGTAATAAATTATATAATATATAACATTATTATATATTTTTTGACTGTCATGTAATTTATTATTAATTATTGTTGTTGCTATTTTATGTCCATATTGATATATATAATCACACAATTTTGGCCAAATTGTGCAGCCCCACAAACAAGCTTAGCAAACCTGTATTTTCTTTCAATCGTGATTTTTATTAGAAAAATCACAAGGTGTTTTTTTTTTTTTTTTTTTTTTTTTTTCCCTCCCCAAATCATGCAGTCGTACTTTCGCGGACATTTAACTATTTTTAGTGCTACAAGATAGTTTGCATTTATACATTTAGCAGTGGATAATAAAATAAATTCATATCAATATAATTTTAATAATAATAATACAATTCATATAATAATTCCTATGGCCTCTCCGTCTCTCCCAGAACCAGGTGTCTCCTTTCCTCCAGGAGATCTTCATGCCTCTAGTGATGGCCATTTTCGAGGTGTTGTCTCGTCCAGCGGAGGAGAATGACCAGACGGCTGCGTTAGAGAAGCAGATGTTGAGAAGAAGCTACTTCAGTTTCATTCAGACCATCGCCAGCAGCGGCATGAATGAGGTCATGGCCAGTCAGGGTGAGGCGCTGTCCTGTTCAGAAAGACAGCAAACCTGTGCCTGAAAATGTGAACTGACTTTGTTGCTGTTTGGCAGGAGCTGAGAATATCGAGCGTGTGCTGTTCACCATCATCCAGGGAGCTGTGGATTTCCCAGACCCCATCGCCCAGAAAACCTGCTTCATTATCCTGTCCAGACTGGTGGAACTCTGGGGTACGAAAACACCAAGCACAGCAGATTCAGCAGCATCTGGACTTTTAATATGGGTTGTTATCGGCAACTAAAACTTAAAAATATTTTTGTTAATTGAAATAGTTGAAATAATATACAATTTTAGGTGAAAACTTGTAAGTAAAAATGAGAAAACTTGCCTTAGCAACTACCTGAAATAAGTTATTTATTATTAACTGGAAATAGTAAGAATTAAATTAAAATGAAAATGGACTAAAAATAAAAGCTAATTCAGAATATTAATATTATAAAACTATAATAGTATATAAGTAATACTAAAATAACACTTTTAACATGTTATGCTTCTAGGCTTTTAATAAGGGTGGTTATCATTAAAACTATTAGGGATGCCTGATATTGGATTTTTGCTGATATCCGATATGCAGATATTTTTCAACTCATTTTAGCCGATACCGATATATTTCCTTTTGTTTGGAAACAACACCAACTCTCTCCTGTGCAGAGATTCTAAACAAATTATTTTTAATTTTGCTTAGCTTTTAACAAAAACTTATTTGTTAGAATTAATAATGAAGTTCTTTTATAATGAGAGTACATTGAGAGCTTTGAAAATAATTATAAATCAACTATAAATCAATCACCTTTTTTTTTAGTCAGATGCAGTGGTAACCTTAACATTTTATTTAAAGATTTAACATTTGTAGATTAGGGCTGTCGCAATACCGCGCTATTGACGAGCATAACCGCAGAGGAATGCAGCAACCGCGATATTTGCGCGTTTTCTTTTTCGTAAGGTTACGCCCTTCTCGTTTTACACTTCGTGCATATGTACTGAATATTAGTGATGATAACAATGTGTACCATGCTGATTTGTACAGAGGCTCAGTAAATTTGCACTTAAAAAGCCTAAACAGACAGCGAATGAGAGAGAGATCGACTTACCTGCGTCTGTCCTTCAGGCTGAGTCTTGTATATTTGTGAAAACAGGTTGTCATGTCCAAGGAAAGCGAAATCTGTCTTAGCATCGACACATTGCTGGTCAGCTGAGCCTTTAAAAGTGGCGCTCAAAGTTAAAATAATTTCAACAGCATGTTTCATTACATCTTTCTTTGAATGAATCAGCGTTTTTGAACATGTAGTTGAATGAATGGTTTAAAGACTCACTCAAAGACAGTCTCTTGACGCCACCTTGTTGTGAAACAATGAAACTGCACTGACTGACAGCTCATCTAGAACACACAGGTGAAATATCAACAGAAAAAGTCTCATCCATTCAGATTCGAGGATCAGAACTGTTTTTTATATATATATATATATATATATATATTATATAACAGTAGACTAACGATCTTATTGTCAGGTTTATGTTTTTTTATGTGGACTGTTATTTTGTCATTCTCTTCTGTTTACTTCACTTCCTGTTTCAACGCAATTCAGTTTCGGTTTCTGAATATGACCTCGTTACATTGTAACATACACACAGATTTTATATATATATATATATATATATATATATATATATATATATATATATATATATATATATATATATATATGCAGTATTACCGCATACCGCGCTATTGAGCCACTCAAAATTACCGCAAGGGAAATTCCTTCACCGCAACAGCCCTATTGTAGATGGTCTAAAGAAAAAGAGTTGTAAACATTCAGAAAATCTTTGAGCTCATAATCTGGAAGAAAAAAAAAACATATTACACATTAATAAATAAATCTGTATATATAAAATTGTTGTAAAAGTGTCATGTTTGTGATTTTTATTCATGTAAGCTATATCTTCTGGCCTTTAAATCAAAACGTAATTGTGGTTTTACGGCATCAGTTACTGCTTTATTTAATCAGAAATACAATCTTAATGTTATTTGTGTATTTTACTTTCATTTAATTACAAGTAGGCCAACAGCACCCACAAGGGAATTAAAACTCCTTACCCGACAGGCATTGCTGCATGCGCTAGTGACTGTTGAATCTGTTGCGCACCAGACGTGTCATTCTGTTCATGCATTCTCAGTTTAAATGCAGCGATCAAAAAAACAGCGAATCTAGTCACCATTCAGGCAAAAATTTGTTTCAAGAATGACCACAATGCTGACTTGATCTTATCGCTAGCACACCGTGAGCACATGTGAGTTATTCCTCTTATCAGCAAGACATATCGGCATAATTGTACATATCGGACCGATGCCGATGTTTACATTTTAAGCCATTATTGGCCAATTTCGATATCGTTCCGATAATATCGTGCATCCCTAAAAACTATTAAAATATTTTTGTTAATTGAAATAAAACCGAAATAACACTATAAATATTAGGTGAAAACTTAAACTGGCAACTAAAGGAAATTAAGTTTAAAAAAGTAAAATTACTAACTTGAAATAAAAATTTTATAAAAGTTTAAATTAAACCTAAATAATAATCCAAAAACAAAAGCTCAAAAATACTAAAAAAATTAAACAAATTAAATTAAAAATGAAAAAGTAAAACGCAAAGCTAATTCAAAATATAAATAAATTATAATATATAATACTAAATTTACACTGCTTTTAACATGTTATTCTTCAGGCAGCATCAAGACTTTTAATATGGGTTATCATAAAACTATTCAAATAATTTTTGTAAAATGTAAAGTAAAATAAAACTGAAAATAAAAAATAAATTTGAACTAAAGCTTTAATTAAAATAATTTAAACTTAAATAATATACTTAAAGAGAAAACTAACAGAACTGATAAAAGTACCTAAAATTATTAAAAACTGAACAAATGAAAATGGAAAAAACGTGAATTCAAAACATTTAATAAAAACTATAATAGTATATAATAATACACTGCTTTTATCATGTTTTCTTTCTCAGGTGGAAAAGACGGTTTGGTGGGATTTCCAGATTTCATCTATAAGCATATCATCCCAGCATGCTTCATGGCCCCTCTGAAACCAACCTTTGACCTTTCAGATGCCCAGACTGTTCTGGTATGTCAGTCAAGGCTTTCATAAACAGCTTGCATTAAATGTCTGACAGTGATTTGTAATGATTTGCTGTTGTGTTTCAGACGCTGTCCGAGTGCACGCTGACTCTGCACATGATTCATCTCAAAAGAGTGAGTCTGAAATCAACTGATCGTCTTATTCAGACCCGAAACCAGTTACATTCACGTCAGGGATGACTTAAGTTAATGAATCTAACTGCAGGCTGTTTTAATGCTGTTCACACAGGGGCTGGAGTGTATTCAGTTTCTACAGGAGTATCTGCCGTCACTGCAGGTCTCACCTGAGATCACACAGGTAACTGAGACACACCTGCTTTCATCAGGATCAATGACAGGATTCAAGCATTTCATTTCATGAAAACTATTGTCAGATGCACACAAATTCAATGGTCTTCACTAAAACATGTCAAAATAGACATTGTTTAACTTCAGGAAATTGTGACAAATATTAGTATTGTAAAGTAGAATGTACTTGTCAAAGTGATAATAGTTAACTTTTTTTTTTTGTTTCTTGATTAACAATTTTAATAAAAGGAATTAAATTTTAATTTGATTAAAATGAAAAAGATTAAATTGATTACCACCATTTTTGATAATAAATTTGTATTTAAAAATAATAATAAATTAAAATAACAGAATTTCTAAAAATAATAATAATATTAATTTCATAGGGTATTACTGTAAAAATGTTAATAAATGATTAAAGTTTAATGAATTCAATTGATTAGACATGCTTTTTGATTAATAATATGTTATTAAACCATTAAAATGGCATCCAGAAAAATTAAAATGGAAAAAACAAAATTGAGTTTATATGGCCATAACAATTAATTTTTTGTTAAACATTCAATATTTTTGATTACAAACATTTAATTTATCCATTAAAATGGAATCCAGAAAAATTAAAAAGGAAAACAAATGAATGTTTAAAACGTGATTTCATACAGCCCTAAAAATGTATGTTTTGTTAAACGTTACTTTTTTTTTTTTAATTTCAAAAGATTAATTTATCCATTAAATTGTAAAAAATTAAAACAGAAAAAAACTGAATTTAGGAAAAATAGAATTTGTGAAAAATAAACATTTCATAATGACATTTTTTTGCACCTACTGTAATCCTTAAAAACGTTACAACACAATGGCGTCACAGATTTAAACATTAAGCAGTATTTTTTTTATCTATATTCAGTATTTTTTCATCTTGTTTAATCTGTGGCCCAGTATCTATTTGAGCATGCTGAATCTTCTAAAAGGAAGTACAGACTGATCTAGATTGCGGTATCATAGATGATGAGTCAGTATCTGATTGATATCCAACTGTTTTTCTCCTCAGGAGCTCTGTCAAGTGCTTCAGCAGCCGGATGTTAAGGTTCTGAAAAACTACATGAAGGTATTTCAGGAGGCTTTGTGTTTTCTTCATACACAGTACCATTGAGTTAGGGCTGGGCGATTTTATAGATTAATTCGACTTTGTTTTGCCATGATTTTATTTTTTATAAATCGAGGAATCTCGATTTTGAATAGAAATATTACCAAACGCTAGAATTAAACACTTTGACATACGCCAGTGATAACAATAAAGAGAAAAGACTGATCCAACCTCATGTACCCGGTGCACGTGATTAACCGCTCACATGTGACGCGCTCTCCGCTCAGTGAAGGACCGCAAGTAGGATATATCGCTAGGTGCCATTCAGACAGAATGCGCTTTTGTAGACAAAGATGCGACGCGGGGAGTGGAATAGGAAAAAATCCAAGATGGGAGTTGAACTTCTTTTAATTTGAGCGCTGTGTTTTTAGAAAGCCGTTTCATGCATGAGACGCTGCAAGAGACAGTCAAATGTTTATGGAGAAAAAACAAAGGAAAAGCAGCGCAATTGAATTAAAAAAAAAAAAAACTTTTTAAAAACTACCATTGTATGTCTGATATTTCATGTTTGCATCATGGTGACAGGCTGAAAGCTGCTGTTCATTGTTTTTACAGAACATTTACAGTTAATAGTCTACTGGTGTTATGTTATACCTTCAGCCATTTTGAATTTGAATTACCATGACTATTGAGATTTTTTTTTTTTAGCATTTTCCTTGGTATTTTAGAACATATGTATAATACAAGTTTGTACAAGATAAGACAAATTTGTAGTTCATGCATCTTTTCTGCAAAAATATTTGACAAGTGATTTGTTTAACATTTACATCATGTTGACAACATGTGTGGTCCACTTGGAATAGAATTTTCTTTAAGGGTTAATAAAGAAAAAAATACTTGTAGTCATGTTGTAGTTGCATTTTCAAGTTGACTAGTTAAAAATGAAGAATCGGTCAAATGTTCTGAAAAAAATCGAGACTGAGATTTTTTTTTTTTTTTGTCATATCGCCCAGCCCTACATTGAGTGTTAGATTGTATGTGGCTGTTTTAACACGCTTCTATTGTGTGTGTGCAGGTTTTCTTTCAGCAGGCCAAACTTTAAAACTGGAACTGTCTAGTGGAGTGTTTCGGGAGCTCAGGAGTCAACGCCACTTACAGACCACCATAATGACAGAGCTTAGCATAGGAGCTACTTTTGCACTTAAAGAAGCGTAACCACACCCATCCTGTCTGCGGGACACGGACCCCCAACAGGAGTCACGTGGGGATTGGCTGTCATGTGACGTGACCACGCCCCCACACCGACCTTGGCCCAATCAGAGTTGTGCTCTCCATGGAGGGAGGTTTAGCCACCCGGACTGGAGGTGATGTCTGCGATTGGACAAGACGCCATACTGTAGGTGGGGTTTGTGAGGGTGGGTGGGGCTTCAGTCCTGGACAGAGTTTCAAGGGAAAATGCGTTTCCATTTGAAATAGTCAATCATTTGGAAATATAACTTACATGTTACAGAAAATTCTAGAATGAATTTAAAAAAAAATTTTGTGTGTGTGCCAGAAATCTGGATTTTTCTCAAATTTCAGCTTAAGAAGGGCCGGTTTAAGAATATTTAATTGCTAATTTTTCTTTTTTTTACTTGCATAAATGAAGCATAGGTTTTAGTTTGATGTGATGAGGTTAACAAACGGAAGTGCTCTTGATGTGGGCTCAACCCGGCAAATTGTTTGCATTTTGGATTGAAAATTTTTTCTTTTTTTTTTACTTGTTCATAAACTGCGAAATCATCAGCAATCCCCTCTAATTTTCCACATCATATGGCATTCCCATCAAAGCTGTACTGTAACTCGTATCGTTTCCCAACACTAAACGTTTATCCGCTCCATCACAGATTCATTTGATCAATGCCTTTGAAGCCCATTTGAAATATGCAATGTTACGAACTGTGAAAATACTACGAGGTGGTTTGATCCTTGGATCTACAGTGGGAATGTTTTGGTTAAGTTGTGCTGCTAGCAATTCTTTTGTTTGGAAATGTACTTTGTGTAAAGTTTAAACTCACCAGAGAGATAATGGGTTCAGATCTCTCTGCTTTTACTTCAGTCTCGCTATGGCTGACAAAATGACATTGTTGACAATCTGTGTTGGATTTTTAGAGGCGCTGCACATGTATTAACCCTTTCAGCCCTGGATCCCACTTCAGACAGAAGCGCCCATCAAAGGTTTGGACCTAAACGTTTCTTGGGTCTCGATGTCACATTGGCTTTAATCATGATTGGAAAAAAAAAGCTTAACCCAAAACAAACTGGATGAAGCACTTTGCCATAAGCTGACATCTAACATGAGAATGACTGTTAAAGATTGTTTTTCTGTCATTACCCATGAGACTTTGCTTCAGACGTCCTGTTCTGTGTTTATGCCAAAAAAGAGGAGAGAAAGACATGAAAGGTAGACTGTGTAAACTTGATTTATTTTTGATATGCTGGGACAGGCCCTCTCACTCCCTTTTGTGGATCTTTTGTCATGACCAATAAAGTATTTACTAATCTCTGATTTCTGGCTGGAGGTTTATTTGAAGCGGCTGCGTTCATGTACTTGTGCAGCTTTAGGAAAACAAGCAGAGGCGCTGATGCAATGATTTTATTCCACTTTAGTAGCTCTAGGTGTAAACATTCACCCTCAAACCCAAAACAAAACACAAATGATGCCTGAGCCACGTGCTAAATATTTGAGATGCTGTGTGTTCTACGGTCAGACACTTGCATGCAGCTTCTTGATGTTTCAGCCTTTAATCACAGCGATCGGTCTGAGCTTGATGGCCTTTTTACTGATGCCGGCGTCGTGGCACGTGTTCACCACGTCTGTGACGTTCTTGTAGGATTCAGGAGCCTGATGTGCAAGATAATGTTAAAAACATGCATATTGATGAGACTTTTTTTTTAATGGCTGTTCTACTTAATAGATTCTTTAATATTAAAGTTAAACAAGGAAGATAAGTTAATTTGCAACAATTTAGGTCAAGCAACTTAAATGTAACGGCATAAAATTATTCAATTCATTTTATTGTAGGATGATTATTCAAAAACTATAAATTGTCAAAATATATAAATTGTTACTGCATTTTTTGATGCTTAAAAATTGGGATTTGTTTAACAAAAATTTACTTAAAATTCTTTACGATTTAAAAAAAAAAAAAAAATTGTTGCTTAATCTACTAAGTGATACAGTTAAAAAAAATAATTTGTGACCACTTAGTGGTAACATATTTACCAAGTATAAAAATATTGGTAACACTTTCTATGAAGCCCATATTTATAATACATTATAAGGGTATTCTTAAGGCATTATAATGAATGCATAATAAACCTTGTAATATCTTATAAATAGTCATAATTATAATATAATGCTTATGCATTTGTGGTTATAACTTAAGATTATTTAACACAATATACATCATATTGAATCTACTTTTACATTGATAATGGACTATACATCTTGACATTATTTAAAACCACTCATACATCTTGTAAGTGGTTAGGTGTGGAGTGTTATTTGAGTGTTCCCTGTGAGGCTAATATTAATTTTGATGTTAATTTCAGCTGAAAATAAATTGCAATGTTTATATGTTAGGTTACATTTTATTTTGATGGTCTCCTTAGTCTATTGACTATAAGCAACTATGCAACTACATGTCAACTAACTCTCAGAGTATTAGTAGGCTTAGGTTAAGGTTAGGGTAGGTAGAATGTTGACTTACTTGCAAAGTTACTTATAATCAGTTTGTCTGTTGGGGAACCATCAAAATAAAGTGTTAGCATATATTTAGCAGACATACTACTAATACTCCACTGACTGCTAGTTGACATGTAGTTGCAGAGTTACTTAACAGCTGTCTAAAGGGTACCATCAAATAATCAAACTGATATTAAAATAAAAATAGTTCAAAGCAAATGTGTCATATTACACATTCATCTGATATCCGATCTTATGGCTGTTTGAGAGAAATTATTACTACTATACTTATAAGTGGTCATTGATGGCTTTAAGTAAAGTAGCATAAGAAAGATGGCAAGATGTGAGACTTATAATACATTATAAGAGAAATACAATCCATTGTAACTTAAATGGATGCATACTCTTAAAAGCTATAACCACAAATAAGTAAATATAATACATTAAAACTGTTCTTATGAATATTTATAAGATGATATAACATGCTTTTTATGATGCATTATGCATTCATTATAATGCTTTAAGAATACCCTTATAATGTATTATAAATATGGGCTTCATAGAAAGTGTTACCAAAATATTCTCTTTTTTTTTTCCCTAGCATGGTTTTTGAAAACTTTGAAAAAATTGTTTTGTGTTTTTGGATACTTAATTGGAATTGGTTCTTTAAAAGGGGGGAAAACAGTTTGCATAGAGCTGGAGCTTCTGGTTGTGGCAGAATGAAGAAACCTCACCTCCTCCATCACCAGCTTTGGTGACGCCACTCTGATGGCGATGCCCATGTCTGCCAGTTTATCCAGAACGTCCTGGAAGTCCAGGTTGCGTCTGGATTTGGCTCTGGACAGAGCTCGACCCTACAGCGTTCACAAACATGCGTCAGACGGATCAGTACAACGACGATCACTGCAGCAGATCTGATCACATGACTCACCGCTCCGTGACACGTGGTGCCAAACGTCTCTGTCATGCCCTGCTCTGTTCCCGTCAGCACGTAACTGCAGGTGCCCATGGTTCCTCCGATCAGAACCGGCTGGCCGGTCAGCTGTAAGAGAAAACAACATTGAAAGGAAAGTCATTTCCAAACTTTCAGAATAACATGCATTAATCGTTCACAAGAAATCATGTGGCCTGTAGCACGAAGCGAGATGAACAAACTCAGCATTTCAGACTAGGTTTAGAGTTGACAAAACCAAACCTGGCTTAGATCAGGATCAGCGGGCTCACAAAGCTCGATATAAACGTTCTCTGTCAACTCAAGAGTTTGAGATTAACTCTGGAGCACGTGCACCTGAAAGTGTGGTGTGTGTGGAATGTGGAGAGCGTCAGCGCAATTCACTTTTCTGCTGAAAATTTAAGAGATGTCGTTAAATGCACTTACGAGGCAGGAATAAACACTTCAGCTGCAGCAAAAGTTTGAGAAGGCAGCAGAAAGAAAATATACGACTATGCAAAGAAATCAACTGAATTATTTATGTGTGACCCTGGACCACAAAACCAGTCTTAAGTGTCAATTTTTTGAAATTGAGATTTATACATCATATGAAAACTGAATAAATAGCTTTCCATTGATGTATGGTTTGTTAGGATAGGACAATATTTGGCTGAGATACAACTATTTGAAAATCTGGAATCTGAGGGTGCAAAAAAATAAAAAAAAAATTGAGAAAATCACCTTTAAAGTTGTCCAAATGAAGTCCTTAGCAATGCATATTACTAATCAAAAATTAAGTTTTGATATATTTACAGTAGGAAATTGACAAAATATCTTCATGGAACATGATCTTTACTTAATATCCTAATGATTTTTGGCATAAAAGAAAAATCAATAATTTTGACCCATACAATGTATTGTTGGCTATTGCTACAAATATACCTGTGCTACTTATGACTGCTTTTGTGCTCCAGGGTCACATATACAGGGTTCCTACACATTTTCCATTTCAAAATTCCATACTTTTCCAGACTCAAATTTCCAAACCTCTCAGTAGATTTTCAGACCATATTTAACATAAATGGTTCATAGAGCATTATTTTCAGCTTTATATTTGATATATAGTACAGTCATCTGTAAATATTTTTATTAGTAACACTTTATTTCGATAGTCCACTTTAGACATTCTACTAACAGTAAGTAACTTTGCAACTACATGTCAAATATCAAGGCCTGATGTCTAATTTAGCACATCCTCTGTGGTGGTGGAGAAACCATGACACAAAATTGCCTGATGGCATAAAATTTGCCAAGTTCAAGAGTTTATAAAAAAGACTGGTACTGTAAAAAAGTGTTTAAGATTTGGCTTTCATTGGGGCAGTATGCCATATTTCAAGGCCTTAGGTCTCTTTAATACATATTCTGTGGCAGGCAAGAAACCACACCGCGAAACGGGCTGAAGGCACAACAGGTGGCTCAGTGCGCATTGTCCTATATGCTAAATTTAATGGTTTCTTGTGCGCACATAAAAGTGTATATTTTTTATTTTTTGCAGAGGTCCTTGAGGCTATGTAATATGGTGCTAAGTATATGGTGTGAAGAAACCCAAAATGCTTATAACCTGCATTCTGCATAATGAAAAAGTGCACCTTGAATTCATTCAGTCATATTTGGCAATCACTAAAGAATCACTAAACAGCTGCCATGAAACCTCACTTTCAATTTTCTATTATTAAAATAAATAAATAAATAAATAAATAGGGGCAAAAGTCTGGAGAAACAAATATTTTTCCATACTCTGCTTTCTTTTTTCCATACTTTTCCAGACCTGGAAAATGCCTAAATCAAATTCCATACTTTTCCAAACCATGTAGGAACCCTGTATATAGTTTCACACAGAGCTCAAAAGGAGAACATGAGTTTAGTCATTTTAAAAATTGGATATATTAAAGCTTATCTATATGCATCTATATTTATTTTAATTTAAATGCAAAGCTTAAAGTCAATTTGCCACTTCATATAATAATTATATGAATTATAAACAATTATACTTATTAATATAAACATAATAAGTAGCCACAAAAGTCGGGCAATTTTGTCTCTAAAATTCTAACTGTTTTAATTTAGAGCGAGGGATACAGGGGAGTGGTTTCAGTGCATCAGATATGTCACCCACAAAACCAGTCATAAAGGTCAATTTTTCGAAATTGAGATTTATACATCATCTGAAATCTGAATAAATAATCTTTCCATTGATGTATGGTTTGTTAGGATAGGACAATATTTGGCTGAGATACAACTATTTGTAAATCTGGAATCTGAGGGTGCAAAAAAATCTAAATATTGAGAAAATCACCTTTAAAGTTGTCCAAATGAAGTCCTTAGCAATGCATATTACTGATCAAAAATTAGGTTTTGATATATTTATGGTAGGTATGGTAGGTATATCTTTACTTAATATCCTAATGATTTTTGGCATAAAAGAAAAAAGGATAATTTTGACCCATACAATGTATTGTTGGCTATTGCTACAAATATACCTGTGCTACTTATGACTGCTTTTGTGCTCCAGGGTCACATTTGTGACTTTGCTCACAGCTGATTGGTCCAGTTTGGGTTTGCGATCTCTAAACCAGAATAAAACTTGCTCTGGAGCAGAGTAGCTGTGTGGCGTAAGTTACCATGGTGATGAGACCAGTTTAAAACCAACCCATCTTCTTTTAGCCCAAAACTAAACACAAACTTACCTGGGTAAAAACCGAGATTGGCTTCATGCTACAGGCCACCAGAACAAAAATTAAAGTAAACCAAGTTAGGTTTGATTTGGTCCATATAAAGTCACCTGATAGTCGACAGGTATGAGTGGATGGTGAGGCGGAAACGCTCGCGTCGATCCCTTCCTGTGCAAGAGAAGCGTCTTCTGTTTGCCGTCCACCATGTGCTCTTCCACCTTGGCGATGTTGTGTGAGACGTCGTAGATGACGTGCATGTCCAGATCATCTGGTGTGGTGTTGAAGACTTTGGAGAAGGCCTGCAGTGAAGGTCAGTACAAACACGTTCAGCGGAAAAACTCTCATGGGATGTTATCATGCTGTTTGTGTAGACTACAAAGTATGCACATGATCTGTATGTTTAACCCTCTGGTGCTGTTCGGTCATTTTAGACCGAAAAAAAAAAAAATAAATTCAAATTTTTAAAAATCGCTACTTCATCGGAATGGTACGAAACTTAGTGACTTATGGCAGTTGCTATGTGACCACAAAAAAAAAAAACAAAAAAAAAAACTGTGGACTTGATTTGAAAAAACTAAATGGCCGTAAAAAAAAAAAAAAAATAAAAAAAATAAAAATAATGAATGGGACATACGCAAAAATACAGAGAATTTTGTGTGTACAATCTACAAATCATTCACGATGCAGAAAGAGTGCACAGCAATAAAGGGGTGACACTCTAATATCAAGAGTGCAAAATACACACTCTGCCCACCCCCCATAGACACACATATATGAATTAGTGTGACTGTAACACAAAGCATGTTTCTGCAAATGCATAAAATAAAAATCAATAATTTGGACAAAAATGCAGTCAAAACACAGACACCAAGGAAGGTGTTTGTAAAGGATGGGTTGATGTTTTTTTTTTTTTATGTGCACTCAACGGATGAATAGTGTGGGAATGGAATTTAAGGGGGAGACTTTCAAGGTTGTAATTGGTGCAAAATAACATCACTGTCTCTTGGGAAGGTACAGAGAGTCTATGGCACTGACCTTCAAGATAAGGTTGAATACTATTGTCGCTTGAGAAGTACTAGGTGCAGAATTCTGACGCCACATTGACTGCGAAACCTCTGAGATCTTGTTAAATAATAACTCATCTTTTTCTGTAATTAAAACGAAGTGCACTCAGTTGGGAGCGAGCCTGGCTAGTTTGCTTTCTCTCTCACATGGAGGGTTGTTCTTAAACCGCACCTAATTTTAAAGTATAAAACGGGGTTTCTTGCAGAAACAGTGGAAGCTCAGCCGTGGGATAAGCGCGCGTCCCCCAGCATTCTCAGACAAGTGTTGGTCTTCTACTGTGACTGAAACGGGCTCCCCAGTCTTTTGAGAGTGAAGATGATGGCACGGTTCTGAGGTTGTATATTGTTCTATTACTCGGCTTGGGGTTTAGTTTTAGTGTATGCTCGAATTTGTGTATAATTCATTCATGATTATTATCTTTTACCCATTTACTCATGATCATTCTTATATTATGCACCGGTTTATGATTATTCTTCTTTAATGTGTTTATTTTTGATTATTATTATTCTTTTATGCATTTACCTATGATCATTATCATTATTATTGATATCAGCTGTGTACCAACAATAAACAGTTGCATTGCTTGATTAGTATGGTGTACAGATCTTTTATTGGCACCTCCTCTTGCCGATTAGCACCACACTTGTCTCACATCAGTTATGTAAACAGAAACCATACTAAAACAGTGTTACACACTAAAACATCAAGAGTACAAAACAGACACACACACACACACACACACACACACAACACACTATTATGCACACACAAATGAATTGGTGTGGCTGTAACAATATGGCAAAATTGAGCCAGAAGACTCAAATAAGAGGTTGAAATCAGATTGATTAATCTCTGATAAAGCATTCCTGTTCATTTTTGTTACATTTTTGTTGAATTTTGATGTTATGTGTAACAAAATGGCTTTATCTGTGTTCAGGTTTGACTGTAATAAAATTAATGCAAAAACTAAAATTTCAAACCAAAATTTCAAAAAAAAAAAACTAAACCTTTACAAAACGTGGTCTTTGAGAATGTCTAAATATATATACAGATCCACAACTTAATAAAAATAAGTCTTTATACCTAAAAACCACTAGAGAGTTTATAAGACTTTTATATAGATCTATATAAGAATTTAGTGGCTAAAAACCATGGAATTGCAGTTTTTATTTTTTTTTACTCCAACCAGATGGCACTAATCTGACTTCAAAAATTGGATTTTAAATGTACTGTCTCTATTTTAACATGAAATACTGCCATAATTGAAAAGTAATATCAAAATCTTAGATTTTTTTTTTTTTTTTTCAGTGGGAAAATATTGATCATAATTATTGCATACAGTGGGTACAGAAAGTATTCAGACCCCCTTAAATTTTTCACTCTTTGTTATATTGCAGCCATTTGCTAAAATCATTTAAGTTCATTTTTTTTTCCTCAATGTACACACAGCACCCCATATTGACAGAAAAACACAATTGTTGACATTTTTGCAGATTTATTAAAAAAGAAAAGCTGAAATATCACATGGTCCTAAGTATTCAGACCCTTTGCTGTGACACTCATATATTTAACTCAGGTGCTGTCCATTTCTTCTGATCATCCTTGAGATGATTCTACACCTTCATTTGAGTCCAGCTGTGTTTGATTATACTGATTGGACTTGATTAGGAAAGCCACACACCTGTCTATATAAGACCTTACAGCTCACAGTGCATGTCAGAGCAAATGAGAATCATGAGGTCAAAGGAACTGCCTGAAGAGCTCAGAGACAGAATTCTGGCAAGGCACAGATCTGGCCAAGGTTACAAAAAAATTTCTGCTGCACTTAAGGTTCCTAAGAGCACAGTGGCCTCCATAATCCTTAAATGGAACACGTTTGGGACGACCAGAACCCTTCCTAGAGCTGGCCGTCCGGCCAAACTGAGCTATCGGGGGAGAAGAGCCTTGGTGAGAGAGGTAAAGAAGAACCCAAAGATCACTGTGGATGAGCTCCAGAGATGCAGTCGGGAGATGGGAGAAAGTTGTAGAAAGTCAACCATCACTGCAGCCCTCCACCAGTCGGGGCTTTATGGCAGAGTGGCCCGACGGAAGCCTCTCTTCAGTGCAAGACACATGAAAGCCCGCATGAAGGACTCCAAGATGGTGAGAAATAAGATTCTCTGGTCTGATGAGACCAAGATAGAACTTTTTGGCCTTAATTCTAAGCGGTATGTGTGGAGAAAACCAGGCACTGCTCATCTCCTGTCCAACACAGTCCCAACAGTGAAGCATGGTGGTGGCAGCATCATGCTGTGGGGGTGTTTTTCAGCTGCAGGGACAGGACAACTGGTTGCAATCGAGGGAAAGATGAATGCAGCCAAGTACAGGGATATCCTGGACGAAAACCTTCTCCAGAGAGCTCAGGACCTCAGACTGGGCCGAAGGTTTACCTTCCAACAAGACAATGACCCTAAGCACACAGCTAAAATAACGAAGGAGTGGCTTCACAACAACTCCGTGACTGTTCTTGAATGGCCCAGCCAGAGCCCTGACTTAAACCCAATTGAGCATCTCTGGAGAGACCTAAAAATGGCTGTCCACCAACGTTTACCATCCAACCTGATAGAACTGGAGAGGATCTGCAAGGAGGAATGGCAGAGGATCCCCAAATCGAGGTGTGAAAAACTTGTTGCATCTTTCCCAAAAAGACTCATGGCTGTATTCGATCAAAAGGGTGCTTCTACTAAATACTGAGCAAAGGGTCTGAATACTTAGGACCATGTGATATTTCAGTTCTGTGTTTTTCTGTCAATATGGGGTGCTGTGTGTACATTAATGAGGAAAAAAAATGAACTTAAATGATTTTAGCAAATGGCTGCAATATAACAAAGAGTGAAAAATTTAAGGGGGTCTGAATACTTTCCGTACCCACTGTAAATATTAATTAGTACCATAAAATTCTCTCAAAGTACAAAAGAAAAATATTATGGAACAAAAATATATTACATTGATTTTACTGAAAATAATAATAAAAAAAAAAAGTTGTACTGTAATTTTTCCATGCACACTAAAGCACAGTGTACACAACAGGAATGGTATGTGATATTTTATCATATCTTATTTTATTCCCTGTGAGTGTGAGAATTCACCTGGCGGGTGAGGAAGGTCATGGAGGAGCGGTTGACCCAGGCGTAGTTGCCGGCGGCCGCCATGCCCTTCAGATAGTCCTGACCCTCAGGAGACGTGATGCGAGCGCAGGCCAACTGACGGTCATTCACCGTGATCTTATCCCGCTTCATCGCCTTCTCCATCGCAACCAAAGCATCTGAACGCCAGAGTGAGACATGTCAAGCTGGGCTATTATAGTTAACTAAAACCATACAAATATTGTTACTTAAATTGAATTGAACTGAAATAAAATATTTTAAAATGAATAATGTAATTAAAATAGACTAAAAAAAAAAATTACTAAAACTATATACACATTTTACTAAGAAAAATAAGCACATCAAAATGACAAACTTTAAGAATTAACTACAAAAAAAAAAAAAAAAAAGTTACTTGACAAAATAATCCTTTTAGAAAAAATTTAATTAAAACAAAATTAAAATGGATTAAAACTAAAGGCACTAAAAAAAACTAATAAAAATTACAAACACAACAAAATGTCAAACTTAAACTATGATTAACAAACTATAAATATATATATATATATATATATATATATATATATATATATATATATATACACACATACATACATACATACATACATACATACATACATGCACAGTGGGTACGGAAAGTATTCAGACCCCCTTCACTTTTTTCAATTTTGTTATGTTGCAGCCTGATACTACAATTGTTTAAATTCATTTTTTTTCTCATTAATCTACACTCTGTACCTCATAATGATGAAGTGAAAACAGAATTTTAGAAATGTCTGTAAATTTATTAAAAAGAAAAACCTGAAATATCACATTTACATAAGTATTCAGACCCTTTGCAACAACACTTGAAATTTCGCTCAGGTGCCTCCCATGTCTCTTGATCATTGCAGAGATGTTTCTACACCTTGATTGGAGTCCGCCTGTGGTAAATTAAATTGATTGGTCATGATTTGGAAAGGCACACACCTCTCTGTAAAAGGCCTCACAGCTGATAATGCATATCAGAGCGAAAACCAAGCCACGAGGTCAAAGGAACTGCCTGCAGAGCTCAGACACAGGATTGTATTGAAGCACAGATCTGAGGAAGGCTACAAAAAAAATTCTGCTGCACTGAAGGTTCAAGTGTCCAAGAGCACAGTGGCTTCCATAATTCTCAAATGGAAGAAGTTTGGCACAACCAGGACTCTTCCAAGAGCTGGTCCCCAGCCAAACTGAGCAATTGATGGAGAAGGGGCTTGTCTAGACTGGTGACCAAGAACCTGGTGGTCACTCTAGTTGAGCTCCATGATCATATATGCAGATGGGAGAAACCTACAGAAGGACAAACATCACTGCAACACTCCACCGATCTGGGCTTTATGGCAGTGTGGCCAAACTCAATCCTCTCCTCAGTGAAGACACATGAAAACACACTTGGAATTTGCAATAAAGCACCTAAAGGACCCTCAGACTCTGAGAAACAAGATTACCTGGTCTGATGAACCTCAATTCTAAGCATCATGTTTGAAGGAAACCGGCTCTTCTCATCACCTGCAGAGTACCGTCCCAAAAGTAAAGTGTGGTGGTAGCAGCTTCATGCTGTTGGGCTGTTTTTCAGCGGCAGGGACTGAGGAACACATCAGAGTAGAAGAAAAGCTCAATGCACCAAAATATTGAGATAGCCTTAATGAAAACCCAGTCCAGAGCATTCAGAACCTCAGACTGGGCCGAAGGTTCACCTTCTAACATGACAATGACCCTAAGCACACAGCCAAGGCAACACAGGAGTGGCTTAGGGACAACTCTGTGAATGTCCTAGAGTGACCCAGCCAGAGCCCTGACTTGAACCCTATCGAACATCTCTGGAGAGACCTGAAAAAGGCTGTCAACAGACGGTTCCCATCCAACCTGACCGAGCTTGAGAGGATTTGCAAAGAAGAATGGCAGAAATTCCCCCAATCCAGTTGTGCAAAGCTTGTTGCGTCATACCCAAAAAGACTCGAGGCTGTAATTGCTGCCAAAGGTGCTTCAACTAAGTACTGAGTAAAGGGTCTGAATACTTATGTAAATGTGATATTTCAGTTTTTTCTTTTTAATAAATTTACAAACATTTCTAAAATTCTGTTTTCACTTTGTCATTATAAAGGACAGAGTGTAGAGTAATGAGAAAAAAAAAGAATTTAAACAATTGTAGTATCAGACTGCAGCATAACAAAATTGAAAAAAGTGAAGGGGGTCTGAATACTTTCCGTACCAACTGTGTATATATATATATATATATAAATATAAAAAAATCAACCTTAACTGAAATAAACAAATTAACTAAACTACAACTAACATTGAAACAAATTAAGCACAACAAAATGACTAAAACTTTAACTATAGTTAATTAAAACCATAAAATTGTTACTTGGAAAAAAATAATCCTTAACTGAAATAAAATTGAATAATAATTAACAAAATTGAAATGAACATATACAAAAACTAAAAATAATAAATTAACACTGACCAAAAAAAAAAAAAAAAAAACCACTATATAGACATTTTAGAAAAACTAATTAAAATGAAAAAAAATGTAAACTATAATTCTATCTGAATATAAAGTAAGTTCACCTGTGGCCACCTGGTGGCCGAGGCCTCGACTGCCGCTGTGGATCATCACACAGATCTGCCCCTTGTGGTCGATGCCCATCTTCTTGGCAGCGTAATCGTTGTAGATCTCATCCACCACCTGAATCTCGGCGTAGTGGTTCCCTGCACCCAGCGTACCCAACTACACAACAGCAGGAGAACATGACACAAGATCGGAGAGAATCTGCTGTGCTTTGCATGATTTTGTCTTGTAAATGCGTGTACCTGTGGCAGTCCTCTCTTCTTGGCTTTGGACGAGACTTTGTTGGGATCGGCCTGCAGCATTCGGCCGTATTCCTCACAGTGCTCCTTATCCTCGGCCCAGGCGTATCCTTCCCTCAGTGACCAGTCCACACCCATCTCTAGAGCTTCCTCCAGATCTCTACATGAATAACAAATAAATGTGCATAAAATTAATAACAATAAGAACAAAAGCCAATTCATAATATGAACAAAAATAATAACACTCAGGACACGTAAAACTAGCTTAATATAACAATTTTTAATATATACTATTAGGATAACTATTCAGGTTAAACTGAGTGAGTGCTTAAACTTATAACTTATTTCAGTATTATTTGTACTGCTACAATTTAGTAAGGATTTGAATTAGCTTTTTATAAAGTTTTAGTTTCTAAATGAGTAGTTCTCATTTAAAATTTAATTCATTAATTTCTGTGTTTTTATTATTACTATTTAGGCTTAATTTATTTTTTATTTGTTTTAGTTCAATTTTAATTTCTATTTATTTCAAGTTAAATCATTTTAGTGCTTTAATTTGGCAAGTATCAAATTAATTTTATTACATTAATTTTATTTGCTTCTGCTTTTTATTTTACTTTATTTACAGTTTGTAATTTTAGTTCAAGCTAAAATTATTTTAGTTGCCAAGGCAACATTTCTAATTTACGTTTAGTTTAGCTTTTTCATTTAATGTTTATATTTTTTTCAGCTTTTTTCAATTAAAGTTTTATTAAAAGCAAATATTTACTCCTTTACAATGTTTTAATGATTCGTTGCATCATTACTTTTTATATGAAAATATAAAAAAAAAAAAAACTGTAAAATGAAGAAGCACTGTTGGAATGGTTGTGTGGTATTGTTTACTTTGCTCCCATGGGAATGACGCCCTTGGATCCGACTCCAACGGGAATGTGGTCAAACATGGACTGCGCCAGCTGCTCTTTCACCGGCTGCACGTCGCCCTCGTCCAGGTTAGTCCTCAGCAGACGGACACCACAGTTAATGTCAAACCCCACGCCACCTGCAGACGAGACGCACCGTGAGCCGTAACATCGTTAAAGGGATAGTTCACCCAAAAATGAAAATTTGTTGTTAATCTGCTTACCCCAAGGGCATCCAAGATTTACATTTACATTTTACATTTATGCATTTAGCAGACGCTTTTATCCAAAGCGACTTACAGTGCATTCACTCTACCACTGAGCCACAGGAACACATGTAGGTGTAGGTGGGGAAGATGTAGGTGACTTTGTTTCTTCAGTAGAACACAAAAAGATTTTTAACTCAAACCGTTGCAGTCTGTCAGTCATATAATGGCAGTCAATGGTACTCATGGCTTTGAGAGAAAAAAAAAAAAAACATACACAGACAAAGCCAAATTAAACCCTGCGGCTCGTGACGATACATTGAGGTCTAAAGACACGAAAAGTTCGGTCTGTGCAAGAAATCACATACTTATAAGTGCATTACTGCCACCTATCTCTCAAATGGACCACTGACACTATCTACAATCTCAATTAGGAGTGTCAGTGGTCCATTTGAGAGATAGGTGGTGGTAATGCACTTATAAGTATGTGATTTCTTGCACAGACCGAACTTTTCGTGTCTTTAGACCTCAATGTATCGTCACGAGCCGCAGGGTTTAATTTGGTTTTGTCTGCGTATGTTTTTTTTTTTTCTCTCAAAGCCATGAGTACCATTGACTGCCATTATATGACTGACAGACTGCAACGGTTTGAGTTAAAAATCTTCATTTGTGTTCTACTGAAGAAACAGTCACCTACATCTTGGATGCCCTTGGGGTAAGCAGATTAACATCAAATTTTCATTTTTGGGTGAACTATCCCTTTAAAGTTAATCTGAACGCATCTGGATTATGTACCGGGAGACACCACAGCCTCTGGGTCGTCCATGTCAAACGCAGCCATGTTTCCGATAGCAAAACCATATCCGGAGTGGACGTCAGGTAAACCGATGGACCGCTGCGGAACGAGAAAACAGGATGAAGCAACGATGCGTTTCCTGTGACCATAAATCCTGATCATTTAACTCACATGTATGATTCCTGGCAGGGCAGCAACGTTTCCAATTTGCTTCATAGCAGGCAAGAAACCGCCAAACCCTGTCAAAATGGTATTTTTCACTAACATTGTCTCACATTTTATATGTAATTTAAACAGTTACCATTTCAATCAGCTCAATGTGATTCAAAACTGATTTGTGATGAGTTTATTAAAAAATAACAAATATAGGCTGCACTGGTAAATATTATGTTAATCATATAATAATTAAATATTAATCTTAAAAAAAAATTAATAGCAAGTCATTTATTTTAAATATTACGGTTTAGGTTTCATTTAATTTTATTGCAGTTTTTATTTATTTCCAGTTTGTAATTTTAGTTCAACCTAAACTTAACATTTATAATTTGTTTAGTTTAGCTTTTTTATTTAATGTTTCTATATATACACACTGATGCATCTCAATAAATTAGAATGTCGTGGAAAAGTTCATTTATTTCAGTAATTCAACTCAAATTGTGAAACTCGTGTATTAAATAAATTCAATGCACACAGACTGAAGCAGTTTAAGTCTTTGGTTCTTTTAATTGTGATGATTTTGGCTCACATTTAACAAAAACCCACCAATTCACTATCTCAACAAATTAGAATATGGTGACATGCCAATCAGCTAATCAACTCAAAACACCTGCAAAGGTTTCCTGAGCCTTCAAAATGGTCTCTCAGTTTGGTTCACTAGGCTACACAATAATGGGGAAGACTGCTGATCTGACAGTTGTCCAGAAGACAATCATTGACACCCTTCACAAGGAGGGTAAGCCACAAACATTCATTGCCAAAGAAGCTGGCTGTACACAGAGTGCTGTATCCAAGCATGTTAACAGAAAGTTGAGTGGAGGGAAAAAGTGTGGAAGAAAAAGATGCACAACCAACCGAGAGAACCGCAGCCTTATGAGGATTGTCAAGCAAAATCGATTCAAGAATTTGGGTGAACTTCACAAGGAATGGACTGAGGCTGGGGTCAAGACATCAAGAGCCACCACACACAGACGTGTCAAGGAATTTGGCTACAGTTGTCGTATTCCTCTTGTTAAGCCACTCCTGAACCACAGACAACGTCAGAGGCGTCTTACCTGGGCTAAGGAGAAGAAGAACTGGACTGTTGCCCAGTGGTCCAAAGTCCTCTTTTCAGATGAGAGCAAGTTTTGTATTTCATTTGGAAACCAAGGTCCTAGAGTCTGGAGGAAGGGTGGAGAAGCTCATAGCCCAAGTTGCTTGAAGTCCAGTGTTAAGTTTCCACAGTCTGTGATGATTTGGGGTGCAATGTCATCTGCTGGTGTTGGTCCATTGTGTTTTTTGAAAACCAAAGTCACTGCACCCGTTTACCAAGAAATTTTGGAGCACTTCATGCTTCCTTCTGCTGACCAGCTTTTTAAAGATGCTGATTTCATTTTCCAGCAGGATTTGGCACCTGCCCACACTGCCAAAAGCACCAAAAGTTGGTTAAATGACCATGGTGTTGGTGTGCTTGACTGGCCAGCAAACTCACCAGACCTGAACCCCATAGAGAATCTATGGGGTATTGTCAAGAGGAAAATGAGAAACAAGAGACCAAAAAATGCAGATGAGCTGAAGGCCACTGTCAAAGAAACCTGGGCTTCCATACCACCTCAGCAGTGCCACAAACTGATCACCTCCATGCCACGCCGAATTGAGGCAGTAATTAAAGCAAAAGGAGCCGCTATCAAGTATTGAGTACATATACAGTAAATGAACATACTTTCCAGAAGGCCAACAATTCACTAAAAATGTTTTTTATTTTTTTATTGGTCTTATGAAATATTCTAATTTGTTGAGATAGTGAATTAGTGGGTTTTTGTTAAATGTGAGCCAAAATCATCACAATTAAAAGAACCAAAGACTTAAACTACTTCAGTCTGTGTGCACTGAATTTATTTAGTACATGAGTTTCACAATTTGAGTTGAATTACTGAAATAAATGAACTTTTCCACGACATTCTAATTTATTGAGATGCACCTGTATATATTTGGATAGACAGATAGATAGACAGATAGATAGATATATATGTATAAATACAAATAAATAAATATATATGTGTGTGTGTGTTGTTTGTTTTACTGCATTTCTTGCATTAAACATTTTGAATCTATGTGGAAATCTATGTGTAAATTCAGAACAAATATATGTTGAATTAATTTAATCAAATACACTTAATTTTAATTAATTTCATGTCATGTCCTCATTATAAAGTACTTGTCTCAGTGGACCATAAACTGGACCTTTAGACTGTGTGCAAGGTATGTTTTATGACTTTCAACAGTGCACATGTATGATTGACGTGTATACGCTCTCTTAAGTATTTCTATCATTTTCTAACCCATGAACCAAACCAACCTAATGTTTAATATATATATATATATATATATATATATATATATATATATATATATATATATATATATATATATATATATATAGTTGCGGCCAAAGTGTTTGTATAGATTGTTTTAATGAACAAATCAAATCAAATCTGTGCTGTAGCTTCACCTCCTCCACGACAGGCGTTTCTCAGCTCCTCAAACATGAGTTTCTCCAGAGGATCATTCACATAGAAAACACCCTCCACCTGAAAACATTACTCCGCTTTTCATTCACTTTAAACTACATTTCATATTAAAACCACAATAATCTGATGTACAAACACATTACAGCTGAATAAAACGGCTAACGTTAATAATCAGCACAGAAACGCACTAAAATACCGTACTACTAATTTTGTTATTAACGCAGTGACTGAATATTTGTAATATTTATTTATGTTTATGTGTGCGTCACTGAATCACACCCGAAAGTGAACACGTTTCTGATTTACCTGCATGTTCGGCACGAAGCCCTTCTTGATCCGCCAGCAGTTTTTGTGGATTTTATCCAGATACTGAAGCTCATCGTTATAAGTGCGACTCATTTTAAAATAGAAATAACAGACGCACTTTTGACAGCAAACTATATTTCCACGCTTCGCCGGATCTCTTCTTCTTCTCTAGCTTTATCTCGACTGACGCGGGTTTCTTCGGGATCTTCAGCGCCGCCTGCTGCTCGCAACTCAGAATCTCAGAATCAGAACTCAGAATCAGAATGGTTAACATTTTCACTGAAAGTGTTTTAAAACAACAGTGTAGCAATAAGATTATAAGGAATGCTCTTTGTTCTGTGTCCTTATCTGCAGCAAGATTTTTTTGGTCTTCTTTATTTGGTAATATCGCTTGGGTTAAAGCATGGAAACTGCCAAATAAGTTTTGTATCAATAACAAAATTAAGGAAGTGTCTTACAAAATACTTCATAGAATTTATCCTGCTAAGCATGTTTTGGAAAGATTTAAGCTTAGTATTTCGTATACCTGTGAATTTTGTGGTCAAGAAAAATAAACTGTTTTGCATCTTTTTTCCATTGTATTTACTCAAGATTATTTTGGAAGGATTTGGAGTTCTATATCAACAGAAAAAATGAAGCGTATGATAGAAATTTGTATATTTCATGTGTTTTTTTTTTTTTTTTTTTTTTTTTTTTTTTTTACAGAAAACGAAAATTTGAATTGTAAAGAACAACATATTATACATTTGTTCATTTTATTAGGAAAATACCATATCCATTAGAAGAAGTGGGCTCAATGTAGACTAAATTTTTCACATTTTATAAATGACTTTAAATTATATGTAAATCTCTTGGAACAAACCAAAAACAAAAAAAAAAAGCACTGAAAACACGTAATGCTCTGATAGCATTGAAATTAATGTAATTTTCTTCTTCTTCTTTTTTTTCTTCTTCTCTTTTCTTTTTTCCTTGCCAGTTAATGTTACTTTGATCATATGAATATGTAATACCTCTTGTTATTGTGGCGTTAAATTAATAAAGCATTAATAATAATAATAATAATAATAATAATAATAATAATAATAATAATAATAATAATAATAATAATAATAATAATAATAATAATAATAATAATAATAATGATAATGATAAACTTCATGGCGTAATTGCAGCACTTTTATTTTGAAAATCTCGCTCAGCTGTTTGTTCGGCCGCGGAGTTTTCCGGCTTCACTGCGCTACTTTGACGTGAGTGAAAGGTACGTTTATTTTTGTTCCTGTTTTATTAAATATAAACACATTCAGCAGAGGCTTTTCCTGTTTAATTTGCAGTGGCTTAATAACACTGGTCTAAATGCTATAATTAACGCTGAAATACTGCTTTATAGTTCGGCTCTTAAGTAAAGTGAATATATATATTTTTTATTATTTTTTAATGTTTTTTTATGCTTTATTAATTCAACAACAAGAGGTATTACATATTCACATGATCAAATTAACATTAGCTGCCAGAGAGAGAGAAATAAAAAGAGAAAAATTTCAATTCTTTCAGAGCATTACGTTTTCAATGCTTTTTTTGTTTTTTGTTTGTTCCAAGAGATTTACATATAATTAAAAGTCATTTATAAAATGTTCAAAATTTGGTTTACATTGAGCCCTCTTCTTATGTATATGGAATTTTCCTAACAAAATAAACAAATGTACAATATGTTGTTCTTTACAAAAAGGTAAATTATTCTCAAAGATGTTTGCGGAGTCTGAGTGACGTCACGCGATGCGGCGAAATGAAAGTGAAAGTGAATCTGGTTTTCTTGAGCGCAGAATGAAGCTCAGGGTGAGAATCAACACACAGAGCAGCAGACTGGAGCTGGACGGACCGGAACCGACGCTGTCCGAGCTCAGAGGCCGGGTCAGAGACACCCTGCTGCCTCACTGCGGACTGGGGTGAGTTCCAGATGCTCCTCTTGGTCGTGTGTGTTAGTTTTGGGTTTGTGATCAGGTATGGATTAACATTAGCTGTTCTGGTGGTCAACAGCCCATGTTGTTTTGAATGCATGTGATGCTGATTACTATATTATCTGGTATTATTAGCTGGATTTCCCATATGAGTTTGATCTGTAGTCATGTTGCTCACGCTTTCATTTCTTCTGTCCATCTGAAGCAGATCTCATGTGTCTGTGTCTGTCTCTGCACAGGTCTGATGTGGAGTTCAGTCTGTCTCTGAACGGGAAGGAGGTTCTGTTGGACACGGGACAGACACTCTCCTCGTGTGGGGTTGTTTCTGGTGATATGATCACTGTGATTTTGCCCCAGCAAACACAAACTGCCCCAGAAACCCCGAGCGGAGCAAACACAGCCGCATCCAGTGAGGAGGTGAGCTCTGACCAGAAATATACTCATCAAAGAATAATAATAATAATAATAATAGTTTATTACAACATTATTTTTAAGGAATATCAGAATTTTTCGTCCATGTGTTAATTTAAACAGTAAACCCTTGCCAAAAAAAAAAAAAAATCTAGTTAAGTAAATTTTAGTCATTCCGCTGTGTGTAGAGACATACGAAACAAAATATGAAAATAAAATATTGTGCCTCACATGATGACGTTAATACTTGATATATGCAAAATGAAAGAAATTGTCAAATTTTGATTTGATTCAGTGTTATTTTAGTAACAACATATTATTATAAATTTTAAAAAATCCTCTTTTAATTTTTTTTTAAATATGTCCATATAGTTTGTATTAATTTTTATTTCAGTTTGTTATTTTAGTACATCAAGTTAAACTAAATGAAAATAAGAAATGTTGCTTTTGCAAGTAGCTGAAATAAAATTTAATTAAATATAATAATTATAAAAGTAATTTTTTTTTTCAGTTAATGTTTATTTTACTGAAAGTAATAATATATTTTATGGTTGTAGGTTTAGCTAACCATAATAACCCTGATTTGATAAAACTTTATAAGATTAATTAAACTGTTAACATCTTGTGGATTTATTTGATTACCACCATTTTTGATCATAAATTGTATTAAATCATAAAACACAAAATAAAAAAAAAACATACAACAGTCACCAAAAAATAAATAAATAAATAAATATAAATCAAAAGGCTTGTTAAAATTATGATTTATTAAATTGTTAGTGTTTAATGAATTAATTTGATTGTCATTGTTTTTGATAATCATAAATTGCTTTTTTAATCATAAAACACAGAATCCATTAAAATAAAAACAGACATAACAGAATTTCTGAAAATATAAATATTTTCTGTATATTTTATAGAGCTCTATTATTGTTCAAATTGTAATAAATTATTAAATTATTTTATGAGTTCAATTGATTAGACATACTTTTTTAATAATAAATTTGTATTATATCATTAAACACAGAAACCAGAAAAATTTACACAGGCAACACAGAATTTCTGAAAAACTAAAACAATATTGTTCAAATTTATAGTCTTGATATATTATTAAAGTGTTAAAATTTTATGAATTCAATTGAATACATAATTTTTTATCATTTAAATGTAATAAAAAAAAATTAAATAGTAATCACAGAATTTGGAAAAAAATTAAACAGATTTCATTTGGCCTAAAACTGCACCGCTAGCATTCATTTATAAGCAACAAGAACCAAAGAAAAGAAACTGAAATGACAAAGAACCTGATGCCATGAGTCAGCGTGTTTGTGTGTGTGTGTGTGTGTGAGTCCTCACAGCAGCCTGTGTGTGTGTGAGTGTGTGTGTGAGAGAGAGAGTCCTCAAAGCAGCCTTTGTCTGTGTGTGTTGTCTCAGGCTGAAGCCGGCGGTGGATCGGACAGCAGCGGTGTGAGGGATTCTGGGATGGAGGAGTGGCTGGAGGATGAGGAGGGTGTGTCTCCACCGCTGCTGTGCTGTGAGACGGAGGACGGAGTGATTCCTCACGCTCTGGAGCGGCTGCTGGACTCATCGAGCTGCAGAAACCCGTCTGACTGTCTGATGCTGACGGTGCATCTGCTGCTGCTGGAGACCGGCTTCCTGCCGCAGGTCACGACCTCTGCTGACCCCTCACACGCTCTCCGAATCCCAGCAGATTCAATTAGCGTGCATGATATTAATTAACAGAATCGAACAAATCTGATGTAGGGATGTACATTTTTAGAGATTTTCATAATCATAATAGAGATTTCCATTCAAATGAACAACCAAATAATCAATGAATCATTTACATAAATACATACAGATTTGCAAATTCTCAACAAATTTTTATCTGCAGTGTAAATATGAATTTTACAGAAATATATAACTTAACTGTAATTGTAGTTTCATCCATTTATAAATTTACAGAGCATTTTAATAGATTAATGTTTTGGTATTATCAATGTTAAAGTGGATATAAAAAAATACAGAAAAAAACTCTTCTTCTTTTTCCAAGAAACCTTTGGCCACTACTATTATTTAAATTAGTTCAATTTATTTATTCAGTTGAATTCAATTTATGAATTCAACTGATAAGACATTCTTTTGATTACTAAAATTTAATAAAAAAAAGTTAGAACAAACAACACAGAATAGTATTAACACATTTGTGACTGCAATGTAAATATGAATTTTACAGAAATATATTCTTAATAAATATCTGTAATTGTAGTTTCATCCATTTATAAATGGTAAGAGCATTTTAATTGATTAATGTTTGCTATTATTAATGTTATAGTGTATCTAGAAAATACAGAAAGGACTTTCTTTTTAATGATTAAAATTTAATTTAAAAATTACAATGAAAAGCACAGAATTTGAGAATAAATAAAAGATTTCATACAGTCCTAAAATAAGTAATAGTAACTAAAAAAAACACTGAAATGACTAGCTTTTTAATGGATTGAACAACATTCCCAACATCTCTTCTGACTTTGCACTTTAAATTTCAAATTATAACACTGTATGAACTTTTAAAGTTGACTTTATTGCATGCATTCAGTATTAATTACCAAATTCTAACAAAATGTGTGTAAAGCACACAGAGGGTGTTTTTCACTGTTTTTTTCTTTGAAAAGATCAACATATTAACATACATAACATATTATCAGTCTGTTAAATATTATTAATCGAAAATCGATAAGATAAATCAACAGTTAACGACACATTAATCAAAGATTAATCACAGAACTCCTGAGTCTCACATTGGTTGTTCTCTCTCTCTCTCTAGGGTTGTAATGTGAACTCAGGAGAGATGCCGATTGGCTGGCGGGCGGCAGGGGGCGTGTACAGACTTCAGTATGCCCACCCACTTCTGGAGAACAGCCTGGTGTCAGCGGTCGCTGTGCTGATGGGACAAACGCTCGTCATTAATGGTGCATTCATCTGCATACGGCAGCTGTTATTAGTCTTCCTTCGTTTGATTTGATTATTTGTTTGTTTATTTGTTGTGAAACAGCTGTTCTAAAGATGGACAAGACTATGGAGAATTCACGCAAGCTGGTGCTGAAACCAGATGATTATGTGACTGCTGATTGGGCAGGTAATTTTATATATGTATTGCATATCATAATATATTTACATTGCATATTTATATTTATAAGCAGTTGTGATTCTTAAGAGTCATGATAAAAAAAATTTTTTGTGATTAATAAAAACTATATGAACATAAAAAAACAACAACAAAATAAGTAAAATTTTAACTAAAATTAAAGTGAAAACAAAAAATAAAATCTAATTCAAAATATTAACAATATAATAGTATATCAATGATACTAAAATAACACTCATGTAAATACAACTTATATTAATAGTTATATTAATAAGAAATACAATTCTAAAAACTATATGTGATCCTGGAGCACAAAACCAGTCATAAGGGTCAATTTTTTGAAATTGAGATTTATGCATCATTTGAAAGCTAAATAAATAATCTTTCCATTGATTTATGGTTTGTTAGGATAGGACAATATTTGGCTGACATACAACTATTTGAAAATCTGGAATCTGAGGGTGCAAAAAAATCTAAATATTGAGAAAATCGCCTTTAAAGTTGTCCAAATGAAGTTCTTAGCAATGCATATTACTAATCAAAAATTAAGTTTTGATATATTTACAGTAGGAAAATTACAAAATATCTTTATGGAACATGATCTTAATATCCTAATGATTTTTGGTATAAAAGGAAAATCAATCATTTTGACCCATACAGTGTATTGTTGGCTATTGCTACAAATATACCTGTGCTACTTATGACTGCTTTTGTGCTCCAGGGTCACATATAACATATTTACCATCTGGTGGTGGATGAGGAGATCCCCCTCACAATGTAAAGCGCTTTGAGTGCTTAGAAAATTGCTATATAAATGTAATGAATTATTATTATTATTAATTATATTTAAAAATAATAATAATAAAAACATAACAAAATTACTAAAACTAAAAACTGAAAATATATAACAGTATATTAATTCTAAAATAACACATATAAACACAAATTATATTCAAGGGGTCATATGACGTTGCTAAAAAGAACATTATTTTGTGTATTTGGTGTAATGTAATGTGTTTATGTGGTTTAAGGTTCAAAAAAGACATTATTTTCCACATACTGTACATTATTGTTGCTCCTCTATGCTCCGCCTTTCTGAAACGCGCCGATTCTTACAAAGCTCATCGTTCTGAGAAGCGAGGCGTGCTCTGATTGGCCAGCTATCCAGTGCGTTGTGATTGGCCAAATACCTCAGGAGTGAGACGGAAATGTTACGCCCCCTTACCGTATTGTGATGCTGTGTCCCGGCGCAGCAACACAAAAACAATAAAACCCATTACAAACGAGGCATTTGTTGCATCCAGTGGGACATAATTACTGATTATAATGACTTATACTGTCTTTTTAGGAGTCGCGTTGCATCACGCCGCGTAAACATTACCATGTCTGCATTTGTGATCGGAGAAACGACAAACAACAAGAGCTACTCTGCACAGCTCAAAACTTGCGTTTGAATAGTCAGTGGCAAATTCTTTAAATATGAAAACATACTTACAGGCTGTGAGTCAGAAGCGCCAGACTGTCCTTGCAAAGTTGGAATAGCCCCACTTTATAGAAACAGTCTCTGAGCAGCTGCAGGCTACTCTCCCAGGTTCAGGAAATAGTCCTCCGTAAAATGCGCTGCACACACTCTTAATGTTTGGGTTGAACTGTTCTGGAACAGTGTTGTAAATACAACTTAACCACTGATTTCTAGTTGTGTCCTCTATTGGAAGCCCAAACAAAGTAGTTTCACTTTCACAAGGAAACACAGCATCTCTAGGACATGGCGCTGGCAGCAGCAACAACACTACAGCGAGAATAAAAGTCCCGCCCTCTTTCATTGCGTATACGTTTGGGCGGTGTTTTGCAAATCTCCCCACACCGTGATGTAGACATGAGGGGGCGTGTTTGAACGAGCCGTTTTAGGGGGGCATGGTCGAGTCTTAACTTTTATAAAGAATATCTCTTTTGTTTTGAGACTTTAGTCTTTGCAACTTCAGGGATCTTATCTATGCACAAACAGCTTGTAACACTCCAAAGAGAAAGGAAAACTTGAAACCTTTAATAGTTAAAATAATGAAAACATTCTAAAAACTATATAGACATTTTTAAAAAGTAATTAAGATATTTTTAAATTCCTAAAACTAACTAAAATTAAATTGAAAACATTCTAAAAACTATATAGACATTTTAAAAAAGTAATTAAGATATTTTTAAATTACTAAAACAAACTAAAATTAAAGTGAAAACTGAAAATATAAAATCAAATTTAAAATTTTAACAAAACCTATAATAGTATATTGTGCTGTCAAATGCTTAATCGCAATTAATCGCTTCCAAAATAAAAGTTTTTGTTTATGTAATATATGTGTGTGTACTGTGTATATTTATTATGTATATATAAATACACACATGTAAGGTATATATTTTGAAAAATATTATATAATTTATATTATATAAAAATATATTTAATATACCAATATAGCAAATTTTTCTTAAATATATACATGCATGTGTGTGTATTTATATATACATAATACATATACACAGTACACACACAAATGTGACCCTGGAGCACAAAAGCAGTCATAAGTAGCACAGGTATATTTTGTAGCAATAGCCAAAAATACATTGTTTGGGTCAGAGTTATCGATTTTTCTTTTATGCCAAAAATCATTAGGATACTAAGTAAAGATCATGTTCCATGAATATATTTTGTAAATTTCCTACCGTAAATATATCAAAACTTCATTTTTGAATAGTAATATGCATTGCTAAGAACTTCATTTGGACAACTTTAAAGGTAATTTTCTCAATATATTGATTTTTTTGCACCCTCAGATCCCAGATTTTCAAATAGTTGTATCTCAGCCAAATATCCTATCCTAACAAACCATACATCAATGGAAAGCTGATTTATTCAGCTTTCAGATGATGTGTAAATCTCAATTTCTAAAAAATTGACCCTTATAATTGGTTTTGTGGTCCAGGGTCACATATATAGTTTATGTAAACAAAAACTCTTAATTTCGGATGCGATTAATCACGATTAATCGTTTGACAGCACTAATAGTATATCAATGATACTAAAATAACACAACTTTTATTTTTTGGACAAACTGTATTATTATTTATTTATTTATTTTTGTTATTTTCTCTAGTAGCTGTCTGTATCTAACAGCTGCTGCTGTTTTTAATCGGAGTATCTCAGCAGGTTTTGTGTGTTTCTGCAGGTGGCAGCGCAGGCATCGTCTACACAGACTTGCGGAGACTGTCTCGTCTCTTTAAAGATCAGCTGGTGTATCCGCTCATGGCCGCCGCCAGACAGGGTGATTATTACGATTCCTCTCTCAGTGCTAATGTCACACGCAGTGTTTAATGAGTGTGTGTGTGTGTGTGTGTGTGTGCAGCGCTGGGTCTGCCAGCTCTCTTCGGTCTGGCTGTTCTTCCTCCTGAGCTGCTGTTGCGTGTTTTACGGCTGCTGGATGTCGTTTCTCTCGTCTCGCTGTCGGCTGTGTGCCGAGACCTGAACGTCGCTACCCATGATCCTTCACTCTGGAGACACCTGCTGCACAGAGACTTCCGGGGTAACACACACACACAATCACACACGCACTCGCACTGACACACACTCACACACACACACACACACACACACACACACACACACAATCACACACACTCACACTGACACTCACTCACAATCACACACACACTCACACTGACACACACTCACACTCACTCACTCACTCACTCACTCACACACACACAATCACACACACACAATCTCACACTCACACACTGACACTCACTCACACTCACTCTCACATACACACACACACAGACACTCACTCACTCACACTCACTTACTCCCACACACAATCACTCACTCACAATCACTTACTCCCACACTGACACTCACTCAATCACACACTCACACACACTCACAATGACACTCACACACACAATCACACACTCACACTGACACTCACTCACTCAATCACACACACTCACACTGACACTCACTCACTCAATCACACACTCACAATAACACTCACTCACACTGACACTCACTCACACACACACACAATCACACACACTCACACTGACACTCACTCAATCACACATTCACACTGACACACACAATCACACACTCACACTGATACGCACTCACTCAGTCACACACTCACACTGACACTCACTCACACACACACTCACACCGACACTCACTCACTCAATCACACACTCACAGACACTCACTCACACACACACACACACAAACAATCTCACACTGACACACTCTCACACACATAATCACACACACTCACACTGACACTCACTCACACACAATCACACACTCACACTGACACAATCACACACAATCACACTCACACACACAATCTCACACTCACAAACACTTACTCACTCACTCTCTCTCACACACACACACTCACACTGACACACACACTCACACACACAATCACAGACACTCACACACACAATCTCACACTCACTCTCGCACACTCACATTGACACTCACACACATTCACACTGACACTCACTCACACACACTCACACTCACTCTGACACTCACTCACACACACAGACTCACTCACACACTCAATAACACACACACACTCACTCAATCACACACTCACACTGACACTCACTCACACACTCACACTGACACTCACACACACACAATCACACTCACTCACTCACACATTGACACACTCACTCTCACAATCACACTGACTTACACTCACACACACAATCACACACTCACACTGACACTCACACACACTCACACACACACACACACTCACTCACACACACAATCACACACACTCACACTCACTCACACACACTGACACTCACTCACACAAACACACTGACTCACACACACACAATCACACACTCACACTGACACACACACACAATCTCACACTGACACTGACTCTCTCACACACACACACACTCACTCATTCTCACACACACACACACTCACACTGACACTCACTCACTCACACACACTCACACACTCAATCACACACTCACACTCACAATCTCACACTCACTCACTCTCTCTCACACACACACACACTCACACTGATACACACACTCTCGCTCACACACACACACACACTGACACACACTCACACTGACACTCACTCTCACAATCACACTGACTCACACAATCACACACTGACACTCACTCACACTGACACTCACTCACTCACACACACTCACACTGACAATCACACACTCACACTCACACTCACTCACACACATACACACTCACTCACACACACTGACACACACTCACACACAATCACACACTCACACTGACACACACAATCACACACACAATCTCACACTGACACTGACTCTCTCTCACACACACACACACTCACTCACTCTCACACACACACACACACACACTCACTCACTCACACTGACACTCACTCACTCACTCACACAATCACACACACACACACACACACACACTCACTCACTCACTCACACTGACACTCCCTCACTCAATCACACACTCACACACACACAATCTCACACTCACTCACTCTCTCTCTCACACACACACACACTCACACTGACACACACACACACTCACTCACACACACAATCACAGACACTCACACACACAATCTCACTCACTCACTCACACACACACATTGACACTCACTCACACTGACTCACTCACACACACACTGACACTCACTCACTCACACACACTGACTCACTCACACACTCAACACACAGACACTCACACTAACACTCACTCAATCACACACTCACACTGACACTCACTCACTCAAACTGACACTCACTCACACACACACACAATCACACACTCACACTCACTCACTCACTCACTCACTCACTCACACACACACTGACACACACTCTCACAATCACACTGACTCACACTCACACACACACTCACACTGACACTCACTCACTCACTCACACTGACACTCACTCACTCACACACACACTCACACTGACACTCACTCACTCAATCACACACTCACACTCACAATCTCACACACTCACACTCACTCACACAATCACACTGACTCACACACACACACACAATCACACACTCACTCATTCTCACACACACACGCACTCACACTCACTCACTCACACTGACACTCACTCACTCAATCACACACTCACTCACTCACTCACACAGACACTCACTCACTCACACACACACACACACACACACACACACACACACATACTAACACTGACACTGACACTCACAAACACACACACACACACACACACACCAGACTGCGTGTGCACTGATGAAGTGTCAGTAATGTGAGTGTTGTGTTGTTTTTTTGCAGTGTGTTTTCCTGCAGGAAATCAACACCGAGACTCTGACTGGAAGAAGGTGAGCCAAACACATACTTATAAACCAAATCCTATAATGGCTCATTATTGGCACTCAATAAACATTAAAAAACTGAGAATTAGTTAGGATTATTTTAATATAAGAATCGGCAACTTTAGAAACAGAAACATTCATTAAAGTAACCAAATTGAAGAAATTAATGACAAATCAGTATTCAATTTAGCGATTGATTTATTTTTAATATTTTTAATTATAAAATGATTAATAGTTGCGTTTTTGATGTATCTGTTTTTCTTATAATTGATTTCTCACTGAGCCATGGCACAATCTAAATGATAAATTATGCTTATAAATACATTTAAAAAATCTGTGAATTTATAATGTAAAAATGTGACAATTAATAAAAACCTAATTGAAACTAATAATACAGAGAAATGATGATCATGTTGATAAATAGATGAGAGCAAAAATGTAGCAATTAAATTAACCAGATTTTACAAATTTATTGCAGTATTCAATTTAGCAAATTGATTTATTTTATTATGAATCATGAAATGAATCATGAAATGATTCAGAAAATGCATTTTAATATCTATTGATGCCATGAGTTATACTTTAAGGCAAGAATTATAATATTATTAAATAATATCAAACCATTTAATAATAATAATAATTACTAGTAGTAGTATGAAATACAGGGTGCGAACTACGGGGGAGCTAGGGGGAGCTCGGCTCCCCTTAATAAGACATGGGCTCCCCTGAAAACATGATTTGTGAAATTTTGGGGGGTCTCAAAAAATATTGACAATGTGTTATTTTTACGTGCAATTTCAGTTTTGTGTAATGTGATCATCATGTGTAAAATTGCAAAAATATTCATTCATGCATGACTGCGATTTAAACCTAATTCGCTTCAATAAAGATAGCTATACATGCTATTCTTGTCATGAGCATCAAGGTGTGGGGCGCTGCGGTGCAAATTCCACTCATCTTTAGTACGTTAACTCAAAAGATTCGTAGAAAAAGTATAAACGTTGGAGGCCATTGATCTTTGCGCGGAGTCCTTGAAATCCATTCAGGCGTCTGTGGTCGATTCTGTGTTAAGGTAAGGCGTGTTATTCGCAATTATGTGTTGTAGCTGGGTTGTTATAGGTCTGCGTGACTCTCGATGTCTTAGGCCTAACTGAACGGAGGAATTATGGTATTCTTCTGTAGCCTGACGAGTAACTTTAACCGTTGTTCGTGTGAACTCAAAGACAGCCTGATGCCTTGTTTATAGACTATTTGTGGGTGGCTGTTTGTTGTTTCACCTATCAGTTCGTGTCGATAAAGTATAATAGGGTAAATCCTGTATAGTGATTTATCCTATATAGTGCAAGCAAGTAGTGCATACACTTGTATCTGTTATGCATCTTTCTGTTAGATGTTATGCATTAACCCCCATCCCCCCCAACAAAAACAAGTGGGCTCCCCCAAAGTCCACGGTATAGTTCGAACACTGATGAAATAATTATAAAAAGTAAGCTGAATTGTTGTACTGTTTAACAAAAAAGGACAGTTAGGATTTTAGAATTGTGTTAAAGGGATAGTTCACCCAAAAATGAAAATTCTGTCATCATTTGCTCATCCTCAAGTAGTTCCAAATCTGTATGAATTTCTTTGTTCTGCTGAACACAAAGGAAGATATTTTGAAGAAAGTTTGTAACCAGGCTGTTTTGGGGCACCATTTACTTCCATAGTAGGAAAAAAAATACTATGGAAGTCAATGGTGCCCCAGAACTGCTCTGTTTCCCACATTCTTCAGAATATCTTCCTTTGTGTTCAGCAGAACAAAGACATTCATACAGGTTTGGAACTACTTGAGGATGAGTAAATGATGACAGAATTTTCATTTTTGGGTGAACTATCCCTTTAACACAATTCTAAAATCCTAACTGTCCATTTTTGTCCTCAGCTTTACAAAAAGAAGTATAAGCAGAGGAAGGAGATTGAACGCAGGGGCAGATGCCGCTTTTATCCGCCTCACGTGCCTCCGATCTTCCCACTCACCCCCGTCCCGTCCGCTCCGGTTCCTCTTCCTCTCTATCCTCCCGGCATAATCGGCGGAGATTACGACCAGGCGCCCGTCATCCTGCCCCGCCCACGCTTCGACCCCATTGGCCCGCTCCCAGGTCATCTGCCAGGATGGGGCGTTCCCATTGGCCGACGGAGCCTGAGGCCTGGAGGAAGTCGACCGGCGGACGTCAGGAGAGGTTTCATTTGAACACTTAAAATGCTTATTTTTCCAAACAGGGAGAGGTCATTATTTTTTGTTCTTCATTAATTAAAACATTCCTGGGACATTCTGACCGACAAACACACCGCAAAGATTCATTACAGAAATAATTCTCCCAAAAACACAAATGATGCATTATAGTGCAAGATGTGTTTAAGGCATAAACAACATTCAATAAAAAGTTCAGAATGATTTTTACTAAGTCGTGAGTTTGATTGCTTTGTCAAATCTGAGATTATATTTCAGTATTGTCAAATTATAATATTTGATTACATTATCATGATCAAATGTTATTTAATTTATATTAAAATTTTAATTTACAACAGTAATATATTTCAAATTGGAGTTAAAATAATAATTATAATTTTATTATACTGTTTAGTGTCAGTGTTTTTTTATTTGATATTTTGTAATTTGTACTGTAAAACAGTCTTCTCTTTTTATAGTTAGATAAAATAGTTTAAAAAATGTTATTAGACATAAAATAATAAAATACTGATTTTTTAATTTTACAGCACAATTGTAATTTACAAAAGTAATATTTAAATATTATTTTTATTAGTTAAAAATGAGTAGTAGTAGTATTATTATTGTGTGATATTATTTGATGATTTGGTATTTGATATTTTACAGTAAAATTATAATTAGTTAAAACAGAGTTAAATCATATCAAATATTATCAAATATTCATTTTTATTTTACAGTACAATTGTAATTTACAACAGTAATATTTCAGCCTTCTTTTTTATAGTAATAATAATTATTATTATATTGTTTGATAATATTATTTGATAATTTCTTAATGTTTTCTTTTATTTCTCTTTATATAATGGATTGAATGAATGATGCATTTATATAGTGCTTTATTGTGTATTGTCGTACACCCAAAGCACTTTACAATCATGTGGGGGGTCTCTCCTCAACCACCACCAGTGTGCAGCATCCACCTGGATGATGCGACGGCAGCCACAGGACAACGGCGCCAGTGCGCTCACCACACACCAGCTACAGGTGGAGAGGAGAGAGAGCGATAGAGCCAATTCAGTGGATGGGGATTATTAGGAAGCCATGATTGACGAGGGCCAGTGGAGGGAATCAGGCCAGGACACCGGGGTTACACCCCTACTCTTTACGAGAAGTGCCATGGGATTTTTAATGACCACAGAGAGTCAGGACCTCAGTTTAACGTCTCATCTCATTGACAGTATAGTGTCCCCGTCACTATACTGGGGAATTAGGACCCACACAGACTGCAGGGTGAGCACCCCCTGCTGGTCTCACTAACACCTCTTCCAACAGCAACCTAGGTTTCCCAGGAGGTCTCCCATCCAGGTACTGACCAGCTCAATCCTGCTTAGCTTCAGTGGGCAACCAGTCTTGGGCTGCAGGGTGATATGGCTGTGGCTGATTGATAATCTTATTTGATAAGACAGTAATTATCAAATATTCATTTTTATTTTACAGTTCAAGTGTAGTTTACAACATTAATATTTCAGCCTTTTATACAGTAATAATAATAATTATTATTATATTGTTTGATGATATTATTTGATAATTTATTATTTAATATTTTCTTTTATTTCTCTTTATATAGTATAGTTATACAAAAATTATATAGATTTATAATCTTTTTTGATAAGACAGTAATTATCAAATACTCATTTTTATTTTACAGTACAATTGTAATTTACAACAGTAATATATTTCAGTCTTTTTTTAGAATTAGAGTTCACATAATTATAATAATTATTATGTTTAGGCATTCCACGTGATGAATGTGCTTGAAGCACAAACAGCACTGAATGAAGCTGCAGACGGACTGAGTTTGAGTGTTTCTCTGGATCAGCGAGTGTTTGTGTCCACAGCATCAGTGTTGCTCCACACAGGTTTGCGTTTCTCCAGGAACGCCCGGATGCCCTCTTGAGCGTCCCGCAGGGTCAGGTTCTCCAGCATGGCTTCGGCAGCAGAGGCGTAGGCTGCGTCCCGGCCCAGAGTCATCTGTCTGTGAAACACAGCCTTCCCCAGAGCCACCACGGGCCGACTGCTCTCACACACCCGCCGGGCCACGGCCAGCGTCTCCTGCTCCAGCTGCTCCTCCAGCACCACCTTACTGACCAAACCATGCAGCAGAGCGTCCCGAGCTGAGACGGGGCGGCCCGTCAGCAGCATCTCCATCGCAACCTGGACACAGGGCACATAGTCATACTTCTTACTTCTACATTCACATTTGTAACCCTGGACCACAAAACCAGTCATAAGGATCAATTTTGTGAAATCTGAATAAATCAGCTTTTCATTGATGTATGGTTTGTTAGGATAGGACAATATTTGGCTGAGATATTTGAAAACTGTTTGTAAATCTGGAATCTGAGGGTGCAAAAAAAATCTAAATATTGAGAAAATCGCCTTTAAAGTTGTCCAAATGAAGTTCTTAGCAATGCATATTACTAATCAAAAATGAAGTTTTGATATATTTACGTTAGGAAATTTACAACACATCTTCATGGAACATATTTTTAGTTAAAGCTGCAGTCCGTAAGTTTTGCCTCTTTGTCGCCATCTCTGTTTGAAAACCTGGAATTGCAGCTGCTTGCGGAATTATCTTGCTTGTGTGGGTTGTGCTCCAGCGCGGATGAATCTAATGTTTTGAGGAGTATGTGTGTCAGTCTGTCAGTCACCGCACCGGTGTGGATGTTTACTGTACTTCCAAATCACAGATTCTAGCCTACGTCTTGGAAATATGACCCAAATCAGAATTTTCACCGTATATTGTCATCTGAATAAGTAACAAGTCTGCCACGTTTGTTCTGACCAACTGAGGAAAAAAGCATTACAATAAATCACGCTACCAATGGTCTAAAGATCGGTTAGCTCATATCACATCAAACCATGCAAATTATTATTATTGTTATACTTTATTCTCAAATTATTAATGTTAACAACATCAGCATTGCGTGACGAGTATAGTGTGTATTAGCGTGTAGATTTCAATTTTTGTACAGTCTAATCTCTAATTGTCATACCATTTGAATACATGTACATTTTGTCAGAATGAATTCCTAAAGGTTTGTGTTTCTACTAATAACAGCAGAGACGAGCATGAGATTTACTAGGTTTAAAATAAAGGCTTTGATTGGAGGTACAGTAAAATATCTCACTTTTATCTACCTTATAATATAATATAATATCTCTTCTTCTATATTCACTTGAAATATTAGTATTGTAACTTGTAGTTTAAAATACAATTATCAAATATTCTACCGCAAAATTATAATTTATGACAGTACATTCATTATTTTTAAAATTTAAAATAGTTCTTTGTCTTATTATTTGATAATATTTGATAACATTTTAGATATTTTATCATTTAATTATTATCAAATATTAATATTAAATTTTAGAGTCAATGTGTAATTTACAACAGTAATATATTCCAGTCTTTTTAAATTTAAATAATAATAATAATAATAATAATAATAATAATAATAATAGTTTGATAATTTGACAGTCTCAATTTTACAGTAAAATTGCAATTTACAACAATGACATTTTTTAATTAGTTAAAATATATTCTTATATGGTTTGATCATTTCATAATATATAATTAAGTAATATTATACATTAATTTATTTTGCAGTACAATTGCTATTTACAACTGTACAACAGTTCAGCTTTCTTTTTATAATTAATTCTAATTCTTAAAACTGTAATTGACAACAGTAATTAACATTGCTAATTATCATTATATTTTGATAATATTATAATTATCAAATATACATTTTTGTATTTTTCACTAATTAATCATTATTTTATAGTAAAATTATAAAATAGTAATAACAATAATAATTATTATTATTTGATAATATAATGATTTTTTATTCTGTTACAATTGTAATTTACAACCAATATATTTCAGTCTTCTTTATTATAATTAGTTAAAATAATAACAAAAAAATTATAATTATTAAAATAATAATTTAAATTATTATGGCTATTATTATTGCCTTGTTATCAATAATAGTATTAATATTATTATTAATGTGCCGTTAAATTAATTAAATATAAACTTAAAATCTCAGCAGGTACTTCAAGTTAGTATCTTTCTTTAGATCCATTTAAATGTTAGTGAAGGTTATCCCCTCAATCCCTCTCTCTCACACATACACACACTCATATAATGAATCCAGCTGTGTTCTGACACACAGAGGAGTGAGCTGACCTTTCTAGGCACCGCTCGTCCTATAGCCACTCCAGGTGTGGAGCAGAACAGGCCCACGTTGACTCCAGGTGTGGCGAAAGTGGATTTATCCGACGCTATAGCGATATCACAGCTGGCCACTAACTGGCAACCTGCTGCCGTGGCAACACCATTCACCATAGCGATGACCGGCACCGGGATGTCCTGGATCAGGGTCATGACCTTTGAGAAAGAGCACAGTTTATTCCACTGCATTCACACACACACACACCAAAGACTATAGAAACACAAAGACAGTTCACTCCTATACCTATGAATGTGAGAAACTGTAACAACTGCAATAGTCCCGCCTTCTAAATGAAAGAGGCAATCACTGATTGATAAAGTCATTGTGTCACTGCAGCTGTTAGAAGCTCTGGTTCCCATAGAAACCTGAGGCTAGAACAGCTGATGCACAGTCTTAAGTGGCTGCTCTAGCCTGAAAAATAAGCTTTTTAAACGCTATTTGAGCAGAAGAAACAACATTCAAGGAGCAGTTCATTTCAGATTTTGCTGCTGATTTGAAATATGTAATTTAATTGCGAGTTAAGCGAGCAGTTTTTACATTTAGTCATTTAGCAGACGGTTTTATCCAAAGCTACTTACAAGTGAGGACAATGGAAGCAATCAAAATCAACAAAAGAGCAATGACAACAAGTCTCAGCTTAACACAGAACACATAGCAAGGTTTGCTTTAATTATATAATAAATAAAAAGAAAACGGATAGGATAGAAAAAGAATAGAGCAAGCAAGTGTTCGAGGCCTTTTTTTTTTCTTTTTTAAGAAAACAAGCAGTTGATGAATAGAGTGCAGGTCTAAAAGGGCCAAGGTTTTTTTTAAGAATAGAATTAGAATAGAGATTGCTAGAGTTAGAGGGTCAAATAAAGATGGAAGAGATGTGTTTTCAGCCGATTCTTGAAGATGGGTAAGGACTCAGCTGCTGGGATTGAGTTGGACAGGAGGAACATTTCATTTAAAAGTCTGTGAAAGTGATTTTGTGTCTGTTTGGGATGAACAATAAAGTGACGTTCACTCACAGAACCCAAGCTTCTAGAGGGCACATAGGTCTGAAGTACTGAATTTAGGTAAAGGGGTGCAGAGCCAGAGGTGGTTTTGTAGCCAAACATTAATGCCTTGAATGTTATGCGAGCAGCTATTGGTAGCCAGTGCAGACAGATGAACAGAGGTGTGACCTGGAGTCTTTTTTGAGATTTCAGGTTTCATTTAGATTGGACTTGGTCTTGTTTGAGCTGCCCGGAGGCGGCTGAGTGAACAGACTTTCCTTGAAAGGGACTTTGCACAGACACAGTGATTGACCTCTGACCTCTGAACAGGTCTGGAACACCCTGCTGTGATAGTCGCGGCCCCGAGCGGCCCTCAGCTCCTTCAGGTCGTGACCGGCGGAGAACACGGGGCCCCGCGCTGCAGAGAGACACAAACAGTTACTGCGCAAGCCGGAGGCTCATGCATCTTTCTCCAGAGGAACGTGAATGTTTGCCTGATATGATAATGACACGCAGATCGTCTGAGTGTGAGTCTGTCAGCAGGTTTTCTCTCAGAGACTCCAGCATCGCCAGAGACAGAGCGTTCCTCTTCTCAGGGTTATTCAGGACGATCCTCCTGGAATCACACAAACACACACACACACACACACACACACACACACAGACACACACACACACACACAGAGACACACACACACACACACAGACACACACACACACACACACAGAGACGCACACAGACACACACACAGAGACGCACACACGCACACAGACACACACACAGAGACGCACACACACACACACACACACACACACACACACACAGAGACACACACACACAGACACACACAGACACACACACACATACACACACACAGACGCACACACACACACACACACACAGAGACGCACACACACAGACACACAGACACACACAGACACACAGACACACACACCAGATGAGATTTACTGCTTCATGTCCACTGAATTAATCTTTATTTTACAGTACAATTGCAATTTACAACACTAATGTATTACTGTTGTCATTTTACATTTTGTTAGCATAATAATAATAATTATTGAATAACTAATAATATTTGAATAATAATTCACTGATTTGTGAACAGCTTAAAATAATTTTAAATTGTAATTGATAACAGTAAATTCACTATTTTCTTTGTTAGTTAAAATAATACTTCTTTGTATACTATTTAATATTTTAGATATTTTATATATGAATTATTTAGAATCAAATATTAATATTTAATTTTAGAGTAAAATTTAAATTTATTCATAATTTTAAAAAATTAAATAATAGTTGAATAATAATTCAGATTTGTGAATAGTTAAAAAAATTGATTTGTTATTTTGCAGTAATTTAAAACACTAATATATTAGTCTTCATTTTATAACTAGTTGACATAATAATAATAATAATAATAATTAATAGAATAACTGTTCACTGATTTGTGAATAGTTAGAAATTAATTTTTGACAGGACAGACTGAAGAATGATTCACAAACTGAGGCTGAAGTGTACGCTAGACATTTACCTGATGAAATATAACATATAGTGCACATCATAACTAGAAAAATGCATATTCACAATGACAATTAGATAAGCCTAATAAACTTTTTATCAATTGTTTTGTTGTTTCGTGAAGTGCAGTTTTCTCTAAAAACAATGGCATTTGTTTTAGCACAGATCTTTAAGACGGAACTAATTATGATTTAAGTGTCCAAATAACGTTAAGGTCACAGTAATAAAGTGTGCATTAATATCGATGGGCTTGATTGGGGTCAGAGGTCACGCGAGTTCCAGCACCTGATTCCGTCCTGCTGCTCTCTGAGGCTCAGAGATGAAGAATCAGCGCTCATCTTCCTCCTCAAGATCCTCCAAGACGCCCCGCTGCACTTCAGAAGGTCTGACGCTTTGTAAAATCCGCCTAAAATCATATTTAATTACCGTTGAAATGAGCACAGTATAGACGACGGCCGCACCACCGGATATGCGGATTACATTCAAAATAAAAGTCTTTTTTTTTTTTTTAATTGCGAAGCAATGTTCACAAACGCAAATACAAAGTAGATGAAAATCCACAGATTATTATAATCAACACGATAAAACCACTAAATAGAGCAATATAATAGTAAGTAAATAACTAATAAAAATTTCAGGGGGAAAAAAAAACTTTATACGTAGTAGAAATGTCTGTAGAAATAAACTATTCATGTAATTCACACAGTTCACCACAGGAACTCAAAATGTATATTACAGATATAAAATATATTTAGTAAATAAAAGGAGTTATAAGCGACTAAAAAGGAAAGATTTTTCTGCTTCTCATGGTAATCAACATATTTTTTAATTATTGCACAATAATTGTACATTAATTACATTAATACATTAATTGCACATTAATGTAACTCATACAGTTCTCGAATTCTAAATGTTTATTGCTGCATAATAATTTACCTCAATGTTTTCCTCTGTCTCAGAAATAATCAACAGCAGTGTAATTCTCACAATTCACCACAGGATCGCGCTCAGATATAAGAATGTGTTTATACTGAAGAAAAGAGCGGTTTTTCCAGATTTTTTCTTGATGCAGAGGGTCGTGATTAATTTATTAAATTATATGAAATTAATTCAAACTAATCTGGATCAAGATTTTCCTTAATTTTTAAGTTTTATTAATGTAATTCACACAATTCACCACAGGAGGGCGATTCGAATTCTAAATGTACATTACAGATGTAAAATATATTTATAATAAATTAAAGGGGTAATTTTACATGCTTCTCGTTGTAACTGATAATTTATTAAATATTAAATCAATGTAAACTGATTTAATGCATTTAATATTTTCCCATGACTAGAATTAAAGGTGTAGAAATAATTAACAGTGTAATTCTTTCAGTTCACCACAGGAGTTCATTTCATTTGCGTTTTTAAAAATGTTATATTTACGAAAAATATGTTTTGTCGCCGCACAGTATGATCAATAATTTATTAAATGGGTTTGAATCAATGAAAAAAAAAAATTAACATGAAGTTTCAACAGTGTAATTCACACAATCAGATATAAGAGTATATTTCTACTGAAGAAAAAGGCGGTTTTCCAGATGATTTATTGTTGCAGAGGGTCGTAATTAATTTATTAAATAATATGAAATAAATGGAAAGTAATTTAGTGCATGGTTTTCCACTGACTCGCGTTATGTCTATAGAAATAAATCGCATTAATTGAATTCACACAATTCACCACAGGAGGGCGATGAAACTTGAATTCTATTGTACAGATGTACAAATTATTTATAGTAAGTTAAAGGGGTAATTTTACAAGCTTCTCATGGTAATTTACAATTTATTAAATATTAAATCAGTGCAAAATAATTTAATGCATTTAATGTTTTCCCATGACTAGAATTAAAGATGTACAAATAATTAACAGCAGTGTAATTCATACAGTTCACCACGAGTTCATTTGATTCGACTTTTAAAAATGTAATATTTGTAAAAAATAAATAAATAAATAAATAAAAGAATAATAATAATAATAATAATAATAATAACATATTTTGTCGACGCACAGTAACCTATGATCAGTAATTTATTAAATAATCTTGAAAAAAAAAATGTAACGTGAAGTTGCAACGGAGTAAATCAAAAAATTGACCACAAGGCGGCGAACAGATATACGTATATACGTATATTACACATGTAAAATCTGCATGTTCTTTTGAAGCATGTGTGAAATATTAGTTTCACTTCCCTCTTTATTAACCCTCTCAAACATGTAACCAGGAAAGAAGCACTAAAACTCATCTGAACACACATCGAGAGCTTCAGAAGAACTGAATCTACTAACAGCAGAGAAGATCATTGAATAAGAGAGAAGAATGAAGAACATCTGGACTTTCACTCTGCTGATGATTCCTGGTGAGAATCTAAAATCACTAAAAACAGCAAAGAGACTTTAACTTCAGTTATTTTTGTTCAACTGATTTTGAAATGTTGAAGAAAGCTCATTTCTGTGTATTCTGAAATAAATATATTATTGTTGTGTTAAGATGCTGGTTTGTTGTAGGTGTGTTGAGCTCCATCAGTGTGACTGGATATTCAGGAGGAGGAGTCAGGATCAGGTGCAAATATAATAAAGAATATACAGCAAATGCAAAGTATTTTTGTAGACCACAGTGGTCAAAGTGCACAGATCGAATCAGGACTAAAACTAAAAACGAATGGGTTGACTCTGAAAGATTCTCTCTGTATGACAACACAAGAGCGGCAGTTTTCACTGTGACCATCAGAGATCTGAGTAAATGGGATTCTGGGACGTATTACTGTGGAGCTAATATTTATGCAAAAATAGATCCATACCCTAAAGTGAATCTGAAAGTTGTAACAGGTGAGTAAATGAGACTCTCAAACCCATGATGATCATCAACATCACCACACTCAACACTGACTGTAATTACTGCGGTTCACATCTTCATCTCAAGCTGTCATATTAGTCTTAAACAGTGTCAACAGAAAAGTGATCAGATATGTTTACTGAGAGCAAAATGACAAATGATAAAAGCCAGAGAAAAAAAATAGAACATAGCAATCAAGAGACTCTGTGTGTGTGTGTGTGTGTGTGTGTGTGTGTGTGTGTGAGAGAGAGAGAGAGAGTGTGTGTGTGTGTGCGTGTAGGGGGATCTCACCATGTCAGTAAATGAGAAATACGTCTGTAAATCTGGAGCAGATCAATATTTTACTCTAATAAACACTAACAGAGCAGCAGAATGGAAACATGTCAGCCGATTCTCTGTTCATGATGACAGATCTGCTCATCTCTTACGTGTGTTTATCAGAAAGCTGAATGTGAATGATTCTGGAGAATATAAGATTATAGTCAAAGCTTCTGAAGACTACAGTTTCTTCTCTGAGTTTGACCTGAACATCAGAGACGATGAGCTGCTTTCATTCACTCATGCATTTGTTTGTGTGGTGAACTGATGAATCTGTGGTTTAATGTGAGCTTGATTTGACTCTCAAACAGCTGATTGTTGTGAGAAGAGCATCAGTCTATCAGCTGCTGCAGGAGCATCTGTGAACATCAGCTGCAAATACCCACAATCCCACAGGGCTGATGTGAAGTTTGTCTGCAGGAGATCTGGATCTGATCTCTGTGCTGAAGAGACGTCTGTGATGAAGAGCAGAAGATGGAGCGCTGAGGGACAGATCCAGCTGTATGATGACAGAAAGCAGCAGCTCCTGACGGGAACCATCAGTCATGTGACTCCACAACATTCAGCTGAATACTGGTGTGGAGTTCAGTCTGTTCAAGGACACAAGAGCTTCATCACACGAGTCCTCATCAGTGTTACAGGTACAGATGACTTTCTCACCCGTATTAATCAGAATGTCATTAATAATCACAGCTAGCTTCCATTCAGCAGATCACTGTGTCTTGAATCATGTTGCTTGAGTGTGCAAAGAAAGTGATGTTTGTAAGAGAACCGATTCTGTTCATGCAGGTTTACCAGCAGGTTAATTTTAGATGTTTTGTGTGTTTAACAAAGCAAAACCACAAAACACAGTTAGAAAGAGGAAGTTTCCTTATAATTGCTCATGGCTGCAGTCAAAAGTGCAGTTTTGTGTAGAATAATGTTGCTGTTCTGCTCAATGAGAAACTGCACACAGAGTTTGGACAGTGTTTGTGTATTTTATTCTTCATTTCATTCTTTAAATGTCCAGTACCTGCAGATCTAGACTCAGTTTGAAAGCAGCAGCAGTTTGTAGTTTTCTGTTTTGGTGTTACTGCAATGTTTGGTTCTGCAGCATTAGTTGGTCATTTGGACACAGTATCGCTGTAGTTTTTTTTTTGTTTTTTGTTTTTTAACTAGTTCAAGTGTGCTCATCTGGATACAGTATTAGTGCAGTTTGTAGCACTTCTGTGAGTCATTTCACCAGTCTTGTACTATAGTTAAGAAGCTGCAGTTAAAGATGCTCATCCAGTAACCTGCTATGAACTGTATTATTCACTGAGAAACTACAGGCTTCAGTTACACAAGCTTCAGCTTGCAGTTTTGTTTTCTGAATTAAAAAAAACATCCTTTAGAATTTTTTTTTCATGTTTTATATGCTGATGTTCCAGAAACAACTGTACCATCATCACCATCATCATCATCATCACCACCACTGCCATTTTCATCATCTGCTGCTTTCTCATCAGTCACATCTCCACTGATCACAAGAGTTTCCAAAACATCCTCATCTAGTTTGACATCAGCAGGTGCTGAAATACAAACATGTGATTCATGGCATAGTTTGTGAGGAGCTCTGACACCCCAGTGGCTGCAAGATATTACTAAACATTAAAAACATTCAATTTTCAACTCTCAAATAAGTCATGAAATTTAATACTTTGAAATAGTTGATATGTAAAATATTATTATTATTTAATTATTAATAGTCAAGTTTGATATTATAGACCTATTTATTGAGATGAATTTACATTTTGTAGTTTGCAATTTGCAGCCTATCAAGACAACAGCTGGTGTTTATGTGGCATACAGTGACTTGCGAAAGTATTCATACCCCTTCAATTTTTTTTTCACGTTTATGATGCAGCCTTATGTTAAACTGCTTTAAATTAATTTTTCTCCACATCAATCTACACTCCGTACACCATAATGGCAAAGCAAAAACAGGTTTGTAACAACTTTGCAAATTTATTAGAAATAAAAAACTGAAATGATTCCATTGCATAAGTAATCATACCCATTTCTAGGACACTTGAAATTTAGCTCAGGAGCATTCATATCGCTTGTAGATGTTACTACACTTCCAGTGGAGTTAAACTGCGGCAAATTCATTTGAATGAGTATGATTTGGAAAGGCACACACCTCTCAAAAAAGGTCTAACAGCTGAAAATGCATATCAGAGCAAAAAACAAGCCCTGAGGTCAAAGTAACTACCTGTAGAGCTCAGAAAAAGGCTTGCATCAAGCCACACATCTGGGGAAGAGTTCAGAAAAAAATTCTGCTGCATTGAAGGTCCACAGAAGCATCTAGCCTCTATTATCCATAATGGAAAATGCTTGGAACATCTAGGACTCTTCCTAGAGCTGGCCTCCTGGCCAAACTGAGCAACTGATGGAGAAGGGCTTTGGTAAGAGTGGTGACCAAGAAGCTGATGGTCACTCTAGTTGAGGTCCATGTAGAGATAGGAGAAACCTACAGAAGGACAAACAACACTGCAACACTCTTTCATAGTTACGCTGCCGGAAGGAACACGGAGCCGTGGATCAAACGAACAGTCTTTATTATAATCCAGAACAAAGGGGTATCCACACTTGGGAACAGGAGAGACACACGCACATGACGTTAGAGACCCGACAAACACAGACTGGACAGTCTGGGGCTTAAATACACAGGACAATCAGGGAAGAACGAGACACACCTGGAATCAAATTAACACAATCAACGGGAGACAGAAACTGGGTCACGGAGCACATGGGGAGCAAAAACACAACAAAAACAGACCAGGGGCATGACACACTCCACCGATCTGGACTTTATGGCGATGTGGCCAAACTCAACCCTCTCCTCAGTGAAGACACATGAAAACACACTTGGAATTTGCAAAAAAGCACCTAAAGGACCCTCAGACTCTGAGAAACAAGATTCTCTGGTCTGATGAATCTGAATTCCAAGCATAATGTTTGAAGGAAACCAGACTCTGCTCATCACCTGCAGAGTATCATCCCAAAAGTAAAGTGTGCTGGTTGCAGCTTCATGCTGTGGGGCTGTTTTTCAGCGGCAGGGACTGAGGGACTCGGAGTAGAAGACAAGCTCAATGCACCAAAATATTGAGATAGCTTTAATGAAAACCCAGTCCAGAGCATTCAGAACCTCAGACTGGGCAGAAGGTTCACCTTCCAACAGGACAATAACCCTAATCACACAGCAAGAGTGGCTTATAGACAACTCTGTGAATGTCCTTGAGTGGCCCAGCCACAGCCAGGGCTTGAGCCCAATCAAACATTTCTGGAGAAACCTGAAAATGTGCATCAGCCCCCATCCAACCAGACAGAGATTGAGACGTGAAGAGATGAGGAGAAGAATAGCAGATAATTGCCAAGTGCAGATCTGCAAAGCTTGTCACATCATACCCAAAAAGACTTGAGGCTGTAAAGGTTCTTCAACTAAGTGCTGAGTTAAGGGTATGAATACTTATGTAATGTACTTATTTCGGTGTTTTATTTTTTATAAATTTGCAAAGTTGTCACAAATCTGTTTTTTGATTTATCATTATGGTGTATGGAGTGTAGATTGATGTGGGAAAAAAGTAATTTAAAGCAGTTTAACATAAGGCTGCAACATAACAAAACATGAAAAAATAAAGGGGTATGAATACTTTTGCAAACTGCACGGTGAATGGATATTTGACTTTAAGTGGCTCAAAGACATTTTGCGGTTTCAAAGAAAATGTTTATAACTTTTAAAGGGGTCATCGGATGCAAAACTCACTTTTACATGTTGTTTGAACATAAATGTGTTGTCAGTGTGTGTACACGACCACCCTATAATGATAAAAATCCACCCAGTGGTATTTTTTCTCTCTATAAATAATATCCTCTTTTTCAAATCAAGCCATTCTTAGCTTCTTGTCTGTGTGTCGTCACGCAGACCCAGGCCGCTCCCACGATTGTTGAGTGACAGGATACAATTCGTTTAACATTTACAACACAATAGGAAAAAGTGTCATAGAGAAAAAAGAAAAAAAAGTAGATTGTACAAAAATAGCCTATTAGCTATTTTTATTCGTCTTGTCAATATACTAAATTCATTTATATTTACATTACATTTAGTCATTTAACAGACGCTTTTATGAAAAAGCGACTTACAAATGCGGACATTAGAAGCAATCAAAACCAACAAAAGAGCAACAACATGCAAGTGCTATGACAAGTCTTGGTTAGCCTAACGCAGTACACATAGAAAGGTTTTTTTTTTGTTTGTTTGTTTTGTTTGTTTTTTTTAAAGAAAATAAGTAGATAGAATATAGAAAAAGAAACCTAGAAAAAGAAACCTAGAAACCTTTTTTTTTTCCTATGAAACAAGTAGAATAGAAAAAAGAAAGCTAGTGTTAGTTTTACAAGAAAAGCTAGCAGTTAGAGAATAAATAAGCAACTGATAGAGGGTCAAATGTGTTTTTTTTATTTTGTTTTTTTTTTAAATAAAAAGAAGACAGATAGATAAAATAAAATTAGAATAGAGAGTGCTAGAGTTAGAGGGTCAAATAAAGATGGAAGAGATGTGTTTTTAGCCATTTCTTGAAGATGGCTAAGGATTCAGCTGCTCGGATTGAGTTGGGCAGGTCATTCCACCAGATGGGAACAGTTAATGAAAAAGTCTGTGAAAGTGATTTTGTGCCTCTTTGGGATGGCACAATAATGCGTCGTTCACTTGCAGAACGCAAGCGTCTAAAGGGCACATAAGTCTGAAATAATGAATTTAGGTAAAGGGGTGCAGAGCCAAAGGTGGTTCTGTAGGCAAACATTAATGCCTTGAATTTAATGCGAGCAGCTATTGGTAGCCAGTGCAATTTGATGAACAGAGGTGTGACGTGCGTTCTTTTCAGCTCATTAAAGATTAATCTTGCAGCGGCATTTTCGATTAACTGTAGAGGTTTGATGGAATTGGCTGGAAGACCTGCCTAGAGAGCATTGCAATAGTCAAGTCTGGACAGAACAAGAGCCTGAAAAAGGAGTTGTGTTGCATGTCCCGAGAGAAAGGGCCTGATCTTCTTAAAATTGTATAATGCAAATCTGCAGGACCGGGCAATTTTAGCAATGTGGTCTGAGAAATTCAGATTATCATCAATCACAACTCCAAGGTTTCTGGCTGTTTTTGAAGGAGTTATGGTTGATGAGCCTAACTGGAAGGTGAAATTGTGATGAAGTGATGGGTTTGCTGAAACTACAAGCAGTTCTGTCTTAACTAGGTTGAGTTGAAGGTGATGGTCCTTCATCCAGCAAGAAATGTCTGTTATACATGCTGAGATGTGAGCAGTTATCGTCGGCTCATCAGGATGGAATGAGAGGTAGAGTTGAGTGTCATCAGCATAGCAGTGATATGAAAAGCCATGTTTCTGAATGACAGAACCTAGTGATGTCATGTAGACAGAGAAGAGAAGTGGTCCAAGAACCGAGCCCCGAGGCACCCCAGTAGCTAGATGTTGCGACTTGGACACCTCACCTCTCCAAGATACCTTGAAGGACCTATCTGAGAGGTAAGACTTAAACCACTGGAGTGCGGTTCCTGAGATGCCCTTTCTCAATAGGGTTGACAGGAGGATCTGGTGGTTGACCGTATCATAAATTCATTTAACATTTTGCTGTTACACAGTAGGAAAAGTGTCGCAGAGAAAAATTAATAAATAAGTAAATAAATACAACATCTGTCATTTAAAATCATAAGCTATTCATAGCTTTCAGTCACGTGACCAGCTCGAAGACTTGGAGGGCAAAACATTCATAGAACCGCAGCACAAGTGTCTCAATTTTTCATGTTTCCCAGCCACAAATATTTAGATCACCTCTCAAAAGAATAAAACAAAGGTATTTCTGAACAAAATGCAAATTTTGGCCATTTGCAATCGATATTAAGCTCCTGCGGCAGTATTTCAATCATAAACAGTGTGACAAAACATTGTAAAAACACTTAAAGTGCCGTAATATATTTAAAACAGTAATATTAAAAGATCTAATTCAGTATTCACCATATTAATGATGTATAGTTTACATAGGCAAGCAGATGAGGCCGGAATAGGAATGCAATCCGCTTAATGGTTCAGTGTTTTCCTTCTAATGGTTTTCTATGGGAAGCCATTTAACGTGAAACTTTGCACATTGTGTTTATATTCTGGCTTCATCTTCTTGCCTGTACAAAATATACATCATCAATAAGGTGTTTACTAAATTTCGCCTTTTAATATCTGCGTTTTACTACATTATTACTTGATGCAATCTGTGTAAAAATAACTGGCGGTCAGTGGAGCAAAGCTTTGTTTTGCCCTCCAGGTGGGCGTTCCTATAAGGATGTGACGTCACGTGAAAATTATCAATAAGCAAAATATAAACAAAACCGAGTTGAGTGTGCAGCGCGTGCATAACAGTCCTGAGTGCAGGCTGTACCGGTGGTCAATAAGAATAAAGCGCATATATGCTGCTCTGAAAGGACGTCGGGAACAGGATATTGTTAGACCGCGTGCTTCTGTTCAAATTACACTAGAGTTACCGACCGCTACCGCCTTTTATTTGGGAATTTAATCCCGTGTCGCAAGAAATCGGGTCGGGTCCCATGGGAATGCAGACCTTGCTACCTTAGACAGCATTGCTACCTTAGACCCGCCCTGAGTGAGCTGTCATCAGTCCGCCATTGTTTCGACGCTGGAGCAGATGTAGACAAGAATGACTCCTAAGCGATTGAGGTGTTCTGTTGTTGGATGTAATAATGATCATAGCAGTTGTCATTTACTCCCGACATCTGAGCCGCTGAAGACGCAGTGGATTACGTTTGTTTTTGAAAGGAATGCGCCCGGCGATCTGCCTAAATGTGTTTGTTTGCGCGAATCATTCGTGATCCAGCTTCACCTCCAGAAGAAGTGTGTATAAGGGTTTTTGATGTATCTTTGCAAATCGCCTTTTCTAATAATGTGCTAGTTAGCAAGTTTTGCGGTTGAATGTGGCTAAAGTAAACAGGAGGGCTTGTCACCCCACAGAAGAGAGGGGCGGGGTCAGCAGAGCTCATTAGCATTTAAAGGGAAATGCAACAAAACAGGTTGGTGTGAAAAGAGCTGATTTTAACAAGGTAAAAGGGTGTTTTTGCACTACCATTGAGAAATTTTAACCAAAGTATTATATAGACTTTTCATTAAAACCCTAAAGAATCATATCAACTTGTGGAAAATGGGCATCTGATGACTCCTTTAACTAGGTCTGACACTGCTTTTCCTTCCTCAAAAACCAAATGTTGTGGTATTTTTTTTTTTTTTTTTGAGCTTTTCCACGTTTGTTATCCTCAGGTTACAGTCTTTTTAAACGGAGCAGGGTTAGCGTGATTCTGTGCTCATAAAGTCTGTTTAGGACAAACTGAATGGTACAATGGAATTTTTTCTCCAGTGTTTTCAGGTTCATCTCTGATCATTCCTCTGGTTCTGGTTCTTCTGCTTCTGATCATCGTTTGTCTCTTATTACTGTTTTTTTCCTGTAAGAAGCATCAGTCTCGAGGTAAAGCTCCTTCTTAATGTCTTTAGATGCAGAAAATCCCTTTCTACTGAGTTTAAAACAAAGATTTGTTCATCAGTTTTCCCACTTTGAATCTGTCGCCACCTACAGGCTGCAATGAGCAAAATACAGATATTTGATGATATGTAAAAATAGACTTCAGTGTTGAAATGTGATATAATGTCATTAATTTAAGACTCTTGTTTTGGCAAGTGGTAAATCGTCATCTCAGGCTGGAGCAGCAAAACATGGAGTGGTTCGTATAAAATAATATGTTGAATAAATTCTAAAGTTTCCTATAATGAAAATCTTCAGAGCTGTAAATAATTTCTCTGTCTCTCCGCAGGTTTCTCACACTGGTTGTGATTATGAGGAGATCAAAGACACTCACAAACAATTACCCACAAACCCCTCTGATTCTTCTATCACCGTTTATGCCACTGCTCAATTACCCATAAACCCCTCTGATTCTTCTAACTCGGTTTACACTACAGTTCAGAAAGCCACTGGTGACTCTCAGATCTTGATCACATCTGCTGAGGATCTGAATTACAGCGTGGTGAATTTCCACAAGAAAGCAGACTGTCCTGACAGTGTCAGACTGAGGAATAATCAGGATTACAGTGAATACGCTGCTGTCAATCATCTCACTGCCTGATGAGGCACAGCAGAGAATGTCAATGAACTAAAAGATTTGATTTTGAGTTCAGACTTCCATGATTGGCATTTTTGTTATTTTTGTGGTTTACCCTTGAGTTTTTGGTCAGTGTTTGATGTAAATAAGTACTGAATATTTCATAGACAAAAGTGTGAAATTAAAGCAGAATATGCAGCTGTGATCAGTTAGTTTGGACGCCTGGCCACCAGCGGTTCTTGTGAAACTTTTATTAAAGTCTGTGTAAAGTCAATATTAAATGTGTGTTCTGAGTTTGTCACACCACAGAAAAATGTGTTATTAACCACCCAGCCAAATTTGAAATCTAAAAAAAACGGCCAAGTAAATAAAATAAGGTATCAAAATCTTGAAAAAATAAGCAGTATTCTCTGCTCTCAAACGCTGGGGGCGTGTCTGCAGGCGGCGCTGAAACCACGCCCACTCGCGCAAAGCTGCCGTCTCTCTCTCTGTCCTCCTCTAGCAGCAGCTTAGTTTAAATAAGGAGACCGAGCTCAGTTGTTTTGTAAATTATCGCAACCAGGTATTAATGTGATGTAGGCATAGCTAGCTTGCAATCTGTAAGCTGTAGAAACTAATGGTAATGACGCTACTGGTTCAAGTCCCACTCTTACAGTGGAAAATTTTTTCACTGGATTCCAAATGAATAAGACAAGGAAAAGTCCAAAACAGAGACAAACAAATGTGTAAGAGCCTGTGGTCCAGTGATCTGTGCGTCAGTTCTTGACCTGAGAAATCCAGGCTCGAAACTTCTATTGAGCTGCAGGAAAGTTTAGCTTCACTAGTCTTTTTTTTTTTTTTTTTTTTAATAAAAATGATAAAAATCCAACAATAAAAAAAGAACTGAAGAGCCTGTGGCACAGCGGTCTGAGTGTCAGTTCAAGAGCTGGGAAGTTTCACTATACTTTAAATGGGGGGAAAAAAAGACTCCAAAAAACAAATAAATAAAAAAATAGCAAGTGTGAAAGGGCCCGTGGCCCGGGCAGTGTTCGAACTATACCGTGGACTTTGGGGGAGCCCACTTGTTTTTTTTTTTTTGTTTTTTTTTTATAACGCGGGGGGGTAATGCATAACAGCTAACAGAGAGATACATACATAAAGATACAGGATTTACCCTATTATACTTTATCGACACGAACTGATAGGTGAAACAACAAACAGCCACCCACAAATAGTCTATAAACAAAGCATCAGGCTGTCTTTGAGTTCACACGAACAACGGTTAAAGTTACTCGTCAGGCTACAGAAGAATACCATAATTCCTCCGTTCAGTTAGGCCTAAGACATCGAGAGTCACGCAGACCTATAACAACCCAGGCAGCTACAACACATAATTGCGAATAACACGCCTTACCTTAACACAGAATCGACCACAGACGCCTGAATGGATTTCAAGGACTCCGCGCAAAGATCAATGGCCTCCAACGTTTATACTTTTTCTACGAATCTTTTGAGTTAACGTACTAAAGATGAGTGGAATTTGCACCGCAGCGCCCCACACCTTGATGATCATGACAAGAATAGCATGTATAGTTATCTTTATTGAAGCGAATTAGGTTTAAATCGCAGTCATGCATGAATGAATATTTTTGCAATTTTACACATGATGAGCACATTAGACAAAACTGAAATTGCACGTCAAAATAACACATTGTCAATATTTTTTGAGACCCCCCAAAATTTCACAAATCACGTTTTCAGGGGAGCCCATGTCTTATTAAGGGGAGCCGAGCTCCCCCTAGCTCCCCCGTAGTTCGCACCCTGCGTCAGATCCAGATCTGAATATTCCAGATTCAAATCCCATATTGAGCTGGGAAAAAAAAGTAGTTTAGTTTCAGTAGTCTTTAAAGAAAAATAAAAGAAAAAAAAGAGCAGTAAGTGTGGAAGTCCCAGTGGCTCAGCAGTCTGAGCGATCCTCTCTGAATGGAAAGATCCTGTGTTTGAGCTCCAGACCGGTCACAGAAGCACAGTTGTGTGATGGTTTTGTGACAAGCTGCAAAGCAGATCAGAACATGACAAGAGAAGCTGACACACGAAGGGGGGAGTGAAGATCCAGACAATATGCAGCATCAATCAAAGCTTTTTTTTCATTCGACTTCTAAAATACTCCAGACACAGGCCAAGTCCACAATTATTTTCTTTAATTAATATTAATAGCCAGCCCACCCGCCTCAGTCTCCTCCCACACAGCAGCAGATTTGACCTGTTAAACGCTCAGCAGGATCTGATCCAGGACTCTTCCGGCTCCAGACACCTGCACATGGAGAAGAGGGCGTTTGGCCCAAATCAGCACAAACGTAGCACACACGAATGGCATAATTAACTAGAAGTCGTCGAACAAAAAAAACTTTGATTGGTGCTGCATATTGTCTGGGAAGCATCTGGATCTTCACTCCCCCTTTGTGTGTCAGTTTCTCTCATCATGTTCTGATCCGCTTTGCAGCTTGTCACAACCAGACAACCGTGCTTCTGTGACCAGTCTGGAGCTCAAACCCAGGCTCCTTCTATTCAGGGAGGATCGCTCAGACCACTGAGCCACTGACACTTCGCAGATGCATTGGGCTTACTTTTATTTTTGTGTGTCTTATTCATTTAGGAACAGCAAAAACTCATTTTAAGCACAAGAGTGAGGTTTGAACTCACACAGCCTGTGTTAAGAACAGCTATTTAAACCACTAAGCCACCGGTGCGTCTCAGTGCTTCTGTAGTATTCAGCCAAAAACCAATAGAACTAAACAACTTTTCCATTTAAAGTGAGATTTGAATTCAAACCAGCATCAAGAACTGATGTTCAGACCACTGAGCCACTGGTGCTTCACTAGTCTCCTCCCACACCCAGGTAAAAGTGGAACACACAACACTATTATAAATTATTTATTCAACACACATACTTATTTTTTTTTTCATTTCAGATTTGCACATATTAGACCTGTACACCATAATTGTCTATATATTGTGTTTTTGCTATTTGTACATTGCCTATTTGTAAATTATTCTTTTATTATCTGTGCCCTGTCCTGTTGCTGTCTTTCTGTTGCACTGTAGAGCTTCTGTCACAAAAACAAATTCCTCGTATGTGTAAGCATACCTGGCCAATAAAGCTCATTCTGATTCTGATTCTGATTCTGATTCTAGTGCATCAGTTTAGTGTCAGTGTTTGCTGCTGTAGCTGATTAGAGTCTTAAATGAGCTGATTTATGATTTATTACTTCAAGATTCACTCAAGAGAAACACCAGAAGATCTCATGAACCCAGAGAGACTTTATGGACTCTCATATGACAATATATTTGACTTTAATGAATTTCATTCAAAGTGACATCTGTTCCTGATACATCAGATCATACAGATATGAAAACAGCAAAGAAAAAAAACTTTCTTTCAGACATCTTTTAGGATCATGTTACTTTTATTAAAAACACAAATTCCTGCAGTTTAGGATATGATGACATTTATGAGTCCTCAGAGATAAAATTGTTATATAAAATTAATTATATATATATATATATATATATATTTATATTGAGTGTGTTATAGACATTTTTCATTAGACAATGAAGCTCATGTTCATGAAAATATACAAATATTATACACCCTCTCAAACTTCATTTGTCAGACATACATTTGAAGTAATATATCGAATGTGACATTGACTGAAATGAACAATTCATTGAGAAAAAGGTTTTTATTTGTGCAGCATGTACATTTGAATTGATGTTGACTAAAACTAGCAGTTAAAAACAGGAGCAGCTTCTCAAAGATGATCATCTTTAATGTAGAACTGCATAATCAGAATAAAAGAGAAAAACAAGCTTTATTCACTCTTTAAAATGTATCGCTCACCTGATCATCTGTGGGACACTGCAACACATGAACTAAAACAAGCATTTCAGGTCAAAATAATCAGAAATATGAATATAAATATAATTTTAGGCTGCTGTTACTCGAACAAAGCTTCTCATGCTCACAGGTTTCATCAGAGAGAGATGAGTCTTCATGTCTGAAATGACAAACATTATTATATTGACGTGTTCAAGTCACGTGACTGTATGAACTGTATTTATAATGTACCGTTCGAGGATTTCAACACAAAAAATGAGCCTAGTTTCAAGCTGAACTCTCTAGATGTCATTTTCTTCTTTAGAGATATATTCTAATTACAGGTGCATCTCAATAAATTAGAATGTCGTGGAAAAGTTCATTTATTTCAGTAATTCAACTCAAATTGTGAAACTCGTGTATTAAATAAATTCAATGCACACAGACTGAAGTAGTTTAAGTCTTTGGTTCTTTTAATTGTGACGACTTTCTAATTTATTGAGATGCACCTGTACATTTAGAAATCGAGTTTCATCGCCCTCCTGTGGTGAATTGTGTGAATTACATTAATTACATGCAATTTACATTTACATTTACATTTAGTCATTTAGCAGACGCTTTTATCCAAAGCGACTTACAATTGGGGAATACATAAAGCGATTCGTCTAGAAGAGGCAATCAGACAGAGGAAGTGCTCGTAACAACAAGTCTCAGGCATTGTTCAAATAAGTACAAGCTAGAAAGGAAAGGAATAAATAAAGAGAAAGAATTATTATTTTTTTTTTTAATGATGAAGTCAAGTAGTGCTGAAAGAGATGAGTTTTCAGTTGTTGTTTGAAGATTGATAGGGATCCAGCATTCCGGATAGGGGTGGGAAGATCATTCCACCAGCCAGGAATGGTGAATGAGAATGTTCTGGAGAGTGATTTTGAGCCTCTCTGTGATGGTAGCACGAGGCGTCGCTCACTAGCAGATCTCAGACTTCTGGAGGGGGTGTAGATTCGTAATAGTGAGTGGAAGTAGGCGGGTGCTGAGCCTGTGGTTGTTCTATATGCAAGCATCAGTGTCTTGAACTTGATCCAAGCTGCAACTGGTAGCCAGTGCAAGGAGATAAAGAGAGGTGTAACATGGGCTCTTTTGGGCTCATTGAAGACCAGACGTGCCGCTGCATTCTGAATCATTTGTAGAGGTTTGATTGTGTTTGATGGAAGTCCAGCCAGAAGAGCATTGCAGTAGTCCAGCCTAGAAATGACAAGGGCCTGGACAAGAAGTTGTGCACCATGCTCTGTCAGAAAGGGCCTGATCTGCAATTTATTTCTGCAGATACAGTATAACGCGAGTCAGAGGAAAACCTTGACCCAAATTAGTTTGCATTGATTTCATATAATTTAATAAATTAATCACGACCCTCTGCAACAGTAAAACATCTGGAAAACCGCCCTGTTCTTCAGTAGAAATATATTCTTATATCCGAGCGCCATCCTGTGGTGAATTGTGAGAATTACATTAATGCAATTTATTTCTACAGATAGAAATAATTTACACTGCTGTTTACACTGCTGTTGAATATTTCTGCATCTTTAATTTTAGACAGAGGAAAACTTTGAGTTCAATTATTTTGCAGTTATTGAATTACTCGTTATACAATTTTTTTACTCACTATACCACTGTTCTGTTAGACATATTATTTAAAAATATGTATTTTAATCGATTTTATTTTTTTTTAAATAAATGTTTTATTAATTATTCATTTTCACGCTGCAGGCGCTGCAGGAGACGTGGAGCAGAACGGATTCATAAATCCTGATCTCCAGCAAGGACAGGAGACCCACGAGACGTGAGGGTCTTCACACGGTTCAGAAACCAGGTAGAGAGCCCTTTGACAGCAAAGACACACATTTATCTGTCTAAATGAGGACAAGACCACCAAACCATTCCTTATGAATGTATTATGTGTCCTTAACACCAATAGTATGAATTAAGTTTCTGGAGGTTTAGACTTCAAGTAAACACATTCACATGAATGAAAGTCAAACGCTGCATGCTTATTATCAGCGAAGCTTCTTTCTGATCAAACAATGATCCATCGCTGATGCACTCGTTAACCTAATATCAGCAGGAGGTTCATTAGCGGGGAGTGAGACGTCCTCCTGACCCTCACCGTCATCCACTGACCTCCTCGTTCTCATTACCAGCAGAGATGGGAGACCTCAGGTCAAAGGTCACAGCTCCTGCTGCCTCTGATCAGGCCGTCAGTAATTAAGAGTCACTAAAGTAAACACACTAATGAGTGCACTAATCACTCCATTACAGAAACAACAGCAATGCTTCAGCCAGTCGTCTGACCTCCAAAACAATACAGCGTATGCTTTTACTTTGTGTGAACAGAAAAAGTCACCCTCATTTACTGAGAGTGAAACGTTTGAAGACTTTAAAACTCTTACATATACAATTTATTTATATATTTATTTATTGTAGATTATACATACATTATACATAAATCTTTTATTTTTATTCATTGTTTTAAAAAAATATTAGATATTTGATATTAATATATATTTTATACACACACCTATTAGTTTTATGTATTTTATTTAAATATTCCTTTATATGATTATATAATAAACATTTGAAGAATTAATGCATTTATTTTTTTTAATATAGTTTTTTTTTAATTATTTTTTCATGTCCTATGTCTGATATTTGTTTATCAGTATTGATATTATATGTATAATATTGATATTATAAATATATATTTAATAATTATGGCTGTTTATGTAGTTATTTAATTAATAATAAGTAATGCATTTATTTATTAATAATGAATGAATGAATTAATTTATTCATTTTTACATATACATTTAATACATTTAATATAAATGCATTTAGCATACACACACATATTTATTTTAATGTATAATTATATATTTATGTATATATTTTTTATTTATGTATAATGTATATATATATATATATATGTGTGTGTGTGTGTGTGTGTGTGTGTGTGTGTGTGTGTGTGTATATACATTTATTTTAATGTATAATAACTATATTGTACATTATTTACTTATGTATATAAATATTTTTATTTATGTATAATATAAATAAAATTGTGTGTGTGTGTGTGTGACTCTGGATCACAAAGGCAGTCATAAGTAGCACAGGTATATTTGTAGCAATATCCAAAAATATATTGTATGGGTCAAAATCATCCATTTTCTTTTATGCCAAAAATCATTAGGATATTAAGTAAAGATCATGTTCCATGAAGATATTTTGTAAATTTCCTACCATAAATATATCTAAACTTAATTTTTGATTAGTAATATGCATTGCTAAGTACTTCATTTGGACAACTTTAAAGGAGATTTTCTCAATATTTTGATGGTTTTTTTTGTTTGTTTTTTTTCACCCTCAGATTTCAGATTTTCAAATAGTTGTATCTCAGCCAAATATTGATCCATCCTATTCTATTCAGATGATGCAGATATCTCAATTTCGAAAAATTGACACTTAAGACTGGTTTTGTGGTCACATATATAGAGAGTTTATTATTTCAAATAATAGTTTGTTTATACAATAAATAATATTGTATAAATATTATTTGTTGTATAAAAACTATTATTTAAATAATAGTTTATTGTTTCAAAATACTATTTGAAAATGTGTGAAAAATACACTATTCTATTGTGAACACAGTTCAAGTTTCCACCAGGTGGCGCTAAAGGAACATTTTTGTTCTCACATGAAAGCCTCTTTGTTCTTCATACTCTCCAGCAAGAGCGTGTCATATTTATCGTCATGTTGATAATCTTGTGTGTTAGAGTCTTATTCTCACTCACCAGCAGTTTTCACTCCACTCTCTAGTGAACATCTGGGACCAAACGTGTGTTTTGTTCCACTCTGTTTTGTGCGCTTTCAGGCAGAGCGCTGTGATTGGCTGCTCGTGGCGCGGGGGGCGGAGCCTCTGATTGTTCGGGGCGGGTCATCACAGCTCATTTGCAGCCAATTAGAGCTGCCAGAGACATTCACAGCAAACTACACACACACACACACACACACACACACACACACACACAGAGAAATCCTGTTTAATTTTTTTGGAAATGATCCCAGAGAAACGCATCTGAGTCGGGGAGCGTCTCAGCTGAAGATGATGATGTTTGTCTGCACATGAGCGTTGATGAAGAGTCATTTTCTGTGGCCTGTCTCCTCAAACCCCTCTAAACCAGCCCCACAAACCACTGCTGATGGAAAGTGCAGATGTTTGCAAGTGTTCTCCGCGCGCACGTGGAGATGGTTTGAGAACGAGAAGAGGATTTAAACAGAGAAGCTTCTAAAGGCCTGATGAGATCTAATGCAGCAAAAACCATCAGAAAGAGAGCGATCAGATGAATGCAAACTTCACGTGTGTCTCTTTGCAAATCAAAACTCGCCCACATTTCCCTCACGAGACTGAAATGAACCACATTAACCACCATCACTGAGTTAGTTAGTTGTTTCTAGTAGGTTGACTTGCCCAACAGGGAACGTTCTGTCAAGCCAAGGTTCTCTTCTCGTTCTTCTAGCAACGTTAATAGAACGCTCAAAGTGATCTGGTCTTTAATTATGTTCTTAAATGTAATCAGAAAACACATTAATGTTTTAGTTGGATGTTTGTCTAACATATTTATTAAATGTTACTAATTGTTAACATTCATAACATTTCCATAATGTTTGCATGTTCCCTTAATGTTCATAAAACTAAGAAAAATTGTTAAAACTTTTTTTTTTTTAGATGGACGTTTTGAACATTCAGAGAACATTCAGAAATATCTGGACTTTATTAATGTTCTCAAAACGTTAACATAAAAACATTATTTGTGACCCTGGAGCACAAAAGCAGTCATAAGTAGCACAGGTATATTTGTAGCAACATCCAACAATACATTGTATGGGTCAAAATTATCCTTTTTTCTTTTATGCCAAAAATCATTAGGATATTAAATAAAGATCATGTTCCATTTAGTAAATTTCCTACCGTAAATGTATCAAAACTTCTTTTTGTTTAGTAATATGCATTGCTAAGAACTTCATTTGGACAACTTTAAAGAGGATTTTCTCAATATTTTGATTTTTTTGCACCCTCAGATTTCAGATTTTCAAATAGTTGTGAAATATTAGTAGCCAAATATTATCCTAACAAACCATACATCAATGGAAAGCTTATTTATTCAGCTTTCAGATGATGCATAAATCTCAGTTTCAAAAAATTTACCCTTATGACTGGTTTTGTGCTCCAAGGGTCATATTTATACATGGTTCATGGAACTTTTTCTGTAAAGTTGTAGTTGGATGTTCATCTAATGTTTTTTAAATGTTGCGACTTGTTTTGGAACATTCAGAGAACATTCAAATGTAACATTCCCATAATGGTTTCAAAATGATGAAATAGAATGTTTCTTTCACATTCACATAACCAAGAAAAAAAAAAGTTTCTAAAATATTTTTAAAAACTGGAAACAATCAGAAATAACATTGTCAGAAGTTAATTAGCGAAGCGTTATTTGTCTGTGTGTGTGAGCAGATCTGTGAGGGTGTCAGGAGGACTCTTGTGGTGCGTTGAGCGCGTGTGCATGTGTTTTGCACGTGTGATTGTTAATTACAGCGTTTGAAGTGCAGCAGCTCACAGACTTGAAGAACCATCTGGGCCTTAAAACACACCAAGAACATTGTGTGTGTGTGTGTGTGTGTGTGTGTGCGCACTTGAGAGTTTTTCAGTGTCACTACAAGTGTTGGTAACCAAACTGTTGTTAGTCCCCATTGACTTCCATACTATTGAAAAAAAAAAAAATACTATGTAAATCAATGGCTACCGTCAACTGTTTGATTCCTAACATTCTTCAAAATAAATTCTTTTGTGTTCAGTAGAAGAATTGAACTCATACTGGTTTGGAATGACATGAAGAAACTGATGACTGAATTGTTATTTTTGGGTGAACTGTCCCTTTAATGCAATAAATCCATTTCTTTCCCGTGTAACTTGTAGGTTTATGTTAAGGCACACTAAAGTGAAAGGACGTTTAGTGCTGTTCAAGAGTGAATCGTCCACCTGTGTTCAGAACAGCAGGTTTGGTAACAATCACACGAGTCCGGAAAACCAACATTACCAAGCCATTAGTGTAATAACAGTCATTCAGCCTCTGCAGGATCATTACACACACACACACACACACACACAGAGAGAGAGAGAGAGAAAACCAGGTGCTCACGTCATCATATGCGCTCTCTTCTAAAACACACTGATCAATGTACCGTCAATCTCTCTAAAATGTATAATTCACACTCTTCGAAATAAAGGTGCTTCACGATGCCATAGAAGAACCGAAAGAAGGTTCTTCAGATTATAAAAAGGTAAAAAAAAGAGATGGTTCAAAAATGGTTCTTCTATGGCATCGCTGTGAAGAACCTTTTAAGCACCTTTATTTTTAAGAGTGCACCCCAAAAATGATCGTTCTGTCACCATTTACTTACCTGTATTATTATTATTATTTTTTTATTTTTTTTTGCAGAATTTGCAGATTTCCTCTCAGACCTATTGGTTACTGTTGATAAAGCGCTAATTGTCTGAGATTTTAACATTCACGTTGATAATACAAATGATGCGTTAGGCCTTGTGTTTACTGACCTAATAAATTCTTTTGGAGTCAAGCAAAACGTCACCGGGCCCACTCATCATTTTAATCATACGCTAGATTTAATTATATCGCATGGAATTGATCTTACTGACATAGATATCGTCCCTCAAAGTGATGATGTTACTGACCATTTCCTAGTATCATGCATGCTGAGTATTACTGATATTAGCTATATGGCTCCGCGTTATCGTCCAGGAAGAACTATTGTTCCAACCACTAAAGATAGATTCAGAAATAACCTGCCTGATTTATCTCAGATGCTCTGTGTACCCATAAATACACATGAACTAGATGAAATGACTAGCAACATGGGCACTATCTTCTCTAATACATTAGAAGCTGTTACGCCCATTAAATTGAAAAAGGTTAGAGGAAAACGTACTGCGCCATGGTACAACAGTAATACCCATTCTCTCATGAAAGGAACTCGTAAACTTGAGCGCAAATGGAGAAAAACTAACTTGGAAGTTTTTAGAATTGCATGGAAAAACAGTATGTCCAACTATAGACAGGCTTTAAAAGCTGCCAGGGCAGAGCATATCCGCAAACTCATAGAAAATAACCAAAACAATCCAAGGTTTTTATTTAGCACAGTGGCTAGATTAACAAATAAACAGACGCCACCCGATCTAAATATTCCCTCACAATTTAATAGTAATGACTTTATGAATTTCTTCACTGATAAGATAGATAACATCAGAAATACAATAACAAATGTAGATTCTGCAGCGTCTAGTACTTCAGATCCATTCATCACACCCAAAGAAAAACTGCAGTGCTTTACAACTATAGGACAGGAAGAGCTAAATAAACTTATCACTGCATCTAAACCAACAACATGCCTATTAGATCCTGTACCCACTAAATTACTGAAAGAGTTGTTACCTGTAGCAGAAGAACCGCTTCTCAATATTATTAACTCATCGATATCTTTAGGTCACATTCCAAAATCATTCAAGCTGGCGGTTATTGAGCCTCTTATTAAAAAAACACAACTACATCCTAATGAACTAGCAAATTACAGACCCATTTCTAATCTTCCGTTTATGTCTAAAATTTTAGAAAAAGTTGTGTCTGCTCAGTTGTGCTCCTTTTTGCAAAAAAAAAAAAAAAAAAGATCTCTATGAAGAATTTCAGTCAGGTTTCAGGCCCCACCATAGCACAGAAACAGCACTTGTTAAAATTACAAATGACTTGCTTCTTGCGTCAGACCAAGGCTGCATCTCATTGCTAGTTTTACTTGATCTTAGTGCTGCGTTCGACACTATAGATCATGACATACTCATAGATCGATTACAAAACTATACGGTATTCAAGGGCAGGCTTTAAGATGGTTTAAATCCTACCTGTCTGATCACTACCACTTTGTTTATTTAAACAGGGAGTCATCTCAATTATCACCAGTAAAGTATGGAGTACCACAAGGATCTGTCCTAGGTCCTCTGCTATTTTCAATATACATGTTGCCCCTTGGTAATATTATTAGAAAATACGGGATTAGTTTCCATTGTTATGCTGATGATACTCAACTATATATCTCAACAAGACCAGATGAAACTTCTAAATTATCTAAGCTAACAGAGTGTGTTAAAAATGTAAAAGATTGGATGACCAATCATTTTCTCCTATTAAATTCAGATAAGACAGAGATATTACTTATTGGACCAAAAAACAGTACACAGAATCTCTTGGATTATAATTTGCAACTAGACGGATGTACTGTTACTTCCTCTACAGTCAAAAATCTGGGTGTTATATTAGACAGCAATTGGTCTTTTGAAAATCATATTTCCCATGTTACAAAAACAGCATTCTTCCATCTTTGAAACATTGCCAAGCTACGAAACATGTTACCTGTTTCTGATGCAGAAAAGCTAGTTCATGCATTCATGACCTCTAGACTGGACTATTGTAATGCACTGCTAGCTGGTTGTCCTGCATCTTCAATAAACAAGCTACAGGTAGTCCAAAATGCAGCGGCTAGAGTCCGTACCAGGTCAAGAAAATATGACCATATTACCCCAATTTTACAGTCTCTGCATTGGCTACCTATTAAGTTCCGCATCAGTTACAAAATATTATTACTTACCAATAAGGCCCTTAATGGTTTAACTCCTGCGTACCTAACTAGTCTTCTACCACGCTACAATCCATCACGCTCCCTAAGGTCGCAAAACTCCGGACTTTTGGTAGTACCTAGAATAACAAAAGTTAACTAAAGACACATCTCTTTAGCCAACCATTCACATAATGCATCTCATAATCTTGTACTGCAGTTATATCTGATCAAACACACATTATTGTTCTTTAGCTTGGATTGAACAAATCATTTTTGCTTGGTTGGAACAGCAGCTACGCTAATTATGTCTCTATTTGTTTCTCTGTTTCTGCCACGGGATGTAACTAGGATTTACACAAGCTTCAGTCTGGATCCAGAACACCTGAGAAGAGATGATGCCAACCCCTCAGAGGACCTCAGATGATGCCTACTCTCAGACAACATACAGAACAACCAAATTTCGCCACAAGTTAAATATATTAAGTTTCTACAATATATAAATATATTGTAGAAACTTAATTTCCTGTAAAGCTGCATTGCAACGATTTGTATTGTGAAAAGCGCTATACAAATAAACTTGAATTGAATTGAATTGAATTGAATTATTTACTTCAGTGGAGCAGAAAAGGAGATGTTTAGCTGAATGTTCACACTGGTGTTTGAATGAAAGTGAATGTCAAGCTCTAAAAGACCAAAAAGAGAAGAAAAAATAAAAAAATAAAAAAATTATATATATATATATATATATATATATACATATATAATGTAAAAATCAAAAACAAAAATATAATAAAATGTAACAAATGTATCATAAAACAAAAACATCAAATTAATTTAAATAAAAACGTCAAATATATCTAAATATATAAAAGCATCATAAAAATAGCGAAACATATAAGGTATAAAAATATATATCAGAAGTATCAAAAATGTATAATGTGAAAATATAAGTATCGTAAAATAGGATGAAAAGCATTATAAAAATAATTTAATTTATTTTTTAATATGGACTTTATACTTTTATGTATGTAAATAATGTAATTTATGTATGTGAAAAAGCAGCTTGGACATTCTGCTGAACATCTAAACGCGTCTCTGAGTGAGTAAGTGATGACAGAGCGCTCGTCTCTGCTGAATTATTGCTGTGATGATTGTCTTTGTGTTTCTGGAGCTCTCGCTGGCAACATCTGATGCTGAGATGATGGAGGCTCATTCCAGAGCGTCTGGAAAACATCAGGAGATCTTTGTTATTAGAGCCAGAGCGATGGCAACTCAAATCAACTGCATATTGACTCTTATTTCTGGAGTCTTGATTTCTTCTTGGATGGTGCTAATTTGGCTTGGAAGCGGGACGAGAGAATCCGCTGCGTGTGACAGTATATGTGAGTTGGCCGAGCTCCGATAAACCAACAGAGGAACGTCTGTGAGCCCATAAAAACAGCTTGTGCGACTCTTCTGGGTGGGCCGGCGAATCTGGGGATAAAATCAGCGTAAGATCTGCAGAGGGAAAGTGTTATGTGTTCATGCAAACATGATTTACACGACGAAACCTGACGGTTTCGGTGCTCATTAACCACGCATACCATGAATCTTTGATAATTCAGATCAGATTCACGGTTTAGTCAGTGTGCATGGCTTTATTTCAGACAACAGAGAGTGTTCTTTAAAAGATTTATATAAATGTTAGCACATAACGTTCTTAAAGTAATGATTATGGAATGTTCTTGTTACCTTATTATTTGATATACATTCTCATAACATTAAGAAAACGTTATGAGATCAACATTCTCAAAACATTCAATGTTCTTATTAAAAAAAAAACGTTTTTAAAACATTTTAAAAACTTGGCATTTTCAACGTTCAGAGAGCATTCAGAAATAACATTCTTAAAACTTTAATAAAAATGTTAGCAAAATATTTTTAGAACATATTGTTAGCTGGGGAATTATCTGGCCTTTAATAATGATCTCAACATGTAAACAAAAATATTATTTATACATGGTTCATGGAGTGTTTATTTCTGTAAAGTTGTAGTTGGACGTTCATCTAATGTTTTTTAAATGTTGCTATTTGTTTTAGAACGTTCAGAGAACATTCAAATGTAACATTCCCATAATGGTCTCAAAATTATAAAATGGAATGTTTCTTTTAACGTTCACATAACCAAGAAAAAAATGTTTCTAAAATCTAAAAAAAACTAAACAAATACATATTAATATTAGGATATAACGTTCTTAAAGTAATGATTATGGAATGTTCTTGTAACCTTATTAATATTAGATATACGTTCTCATAACATTGAGAAAACGTTATGGAGATCAACATTCTCAAAACGTCCTGTGTTCTTATTTGTACTTGATGCACGTTCTAAGAAAGGTTTTTGCAAACTTTAAATAACGTTCTAATCATGATAAGAAAACTGGACATTTTAATGTTTTAGAAATATTTAAAATCAGTGCTCCCACAATGTTTTTATAACCGAGACTTGTTACCTGGGTAGTCAAATCAGTTTATATTGCCATTCGACTGTGTGAATACTGGGGAACAAAACTGGTTTAATTTCCCCACTTATGATCAACATCGTTGTCCTGCATTCGAGCTGTTTTTATGTGGATGATTTACATCTTAAAATACCCCAAACATCAGTTGAGCTGGTTTTGAGTATGGGGGCGGAGCTATAAGGAGGTCTGACCAATGGCAGGCAGGGGGCGTGTTCATGAGCTCAGTTTGAAAACAAACATTGTGTTTGGTGCCTCCAGTGATGCAGAACCACACTGAAACTACAGCCTTCTCTCCGTCTTTCTGCACATACAGTGAAAGAATGCGAAGAAGTCGCAGCTGGAGGAGCGGAAAGCACCTGGAATCGAAACGCTCTCGTCTCACTGCACACAGTCTAAATACAGACACATTTACACTGGATCCTCAACTCGTGTGTCATTAGTAGTGTTAAACTATTACTATCTGATCAAAACTCCAGCACTGAGCGTTCAAGTTCAGAGTCGTTTGTCCTTCTCATAAAATCATCAGTTATACTTTATCCAGCGGTGTATAATAAATCAATCAATTATATCAATTATTAATTAATCAATAATTATTATTAATTATAATTAATCAATTATTATAAGCTATATTGTCAATATGAACTGTTTTTGCTCTTTTCCATCAACAAAAACAGTTCTAAACAGCAGAACCGCTGCGTCAACATTTCTGAACGAATCAAGTGAGTTAATGATTCAATGACTCATGCATATAGACAGTCTCTTGCTTTGTTTCTGAATGATTCAGCTTTTTGGATGAAGTGAATGAGTCAACAACTCAATGACCCATTCAAACAGTATGACTTGCTTCATTCCTGAATGATTCAACGTTTCTGAACAAATCGAGTGAGTTAATGATTCAATGACTCATGCATATAGACAGTAGTGACTTGCTTTGTTCCTAAATTGGGGCAGTTGTGTTCCTAAATTGGGGCAGTTGTGGCCTAATGGATAGAGAGTCGGGCTTGTAACCCGAAGGTCGTGGGTTCGAGTCTCGGGTCCGGCAGGGAATACCACAACTGAGGTGAGACCCTTGAGCAAGGCACCAAACCCCCAACTGCTCCCCGGGCGCCGCAGCATTGGCTGCCCACTGCTCCAGGTGTATGTTCACTGCTGTGTGTATGCACTTGGATGGGTTAAATGCAGAGCACAAATTCCGAGTATGGGTCACCATACTTGGCCACACACCACTTCCCTTTCCCTTTCCCCTAAATGTTTCAGTCTTTTAAAATAATTCAGGTGAGTTGATTCAAAGACTCATTCACAAACGCAGTGACTTGCTTCATTCCAGAATAAATCAGCCATTTTGAATGAATCATGAATCAGCAACTCACTCATTAAGACAGCGACTTGTCGCCACCTACTGGTGGTTTTAGTTTTATATTTAAAGTAGGCCTAAAATTAAATTCCATATTTGTACATTAAATATATTCAATGTTTAAAGCATTAATTTTGTAACACTATGCAGTTGTAAACATGTTCATGGCATCTCTGAGCTGTAAATACAATTAATGCCACTTTTGATTTCATTTGATTGCTAACAGCCCCATAATGTCTCATTTACTGAATAAATACAAGTATTTACATTTAAAGCTGTTAAAGCCCATATAAAGGGTAAAAATGCCCTGGAAATCTATTTACCTCAATCTTCCTTAATGTAAAAGTTGATTTCTGTCACAGCTTATAGGTTCAGCATTATTTTCCAGTTTTTATCCTATCCTTCTTTCTGGTGTCATAGACACGAACAGGCCGATCTTCCCAGAAACTCTCACATTCCCACCTGTGCCGCTGGTTTACGAGAAACCGCAGCAAGATTCCAGCGTCTCTTTCTCACTGTAAAGAGCAGCACTGAACGTTCCTGCAGATTTACAGCAACATCTGTACCATAAAGAACATCTGTTTTACATCGTCTAAAGGGTGGATGAAGATTTTCAGTGCAATAAAAAAGCATCCTCTGATAGAATCAGATGCTGCATGTTCAGAACTCGGCAGAGAGATGCTCTGCAGATCGGTTAATGAGAGCTAAACCACTCTGCCGGGCATCGATTATCTCAACATCTGCGTCCATGCTGCAACATCTGGCAACAATGAGGACAGCGCGATAAGAGGCAGGCATGTGAAATCCATTTGCTCTGCTTAGTCACAGGATGGGAGGTAAACTCTGGGCCTTTGGCAGATCTGAGGTCAGCCGCTCCAGCGCCGGGTCACCGTTAAGATGCTCCTCGGCCGACGCAGGATCAGGGAAAATCCGCCGGTGGTCTGAGAAATAGTTGATTTCCTGTCTAGTTTCACTGGAGCCAAAATCAAAGTGGGGGAATTATTTTGGAATTCCTGTCGTTCTCGCGTTTTTTGCCAGGAAACTCTTTGTTGACTGCGGTTGAATCGAAACGCTTCTCAGCTCGAAAAGCTTTGAGCAACACGTTGCTTTTGTGTTTAACGGCTTTAAATACCTGCTGCATGAAAATACATGGGAATGTGCAGGTAAATGAACTTTAATTTTACTTTAATTCCTCAGCCTGTTCTTATTGTGATGAATGGTCCATCAGTGCAGGATTATTATAGTTAACAAACTGAAACTAAAATAAAATCATTATTTTTATTTTTTTATCATTTTACTTTAACATTAACTTTAATATAAAAAGAATTTCAACTAGTTGCCAAGGCAACATTTTTCATTTTAATTTAGCTTAACTTAAATACTAAAAATAAAAAATACTAAAATAAATAAAATTAAGTAAAAATTAAATACAAAAACATTATAAAAATTAAATACATGCTTATGTTAAAAACTATATATAGACACGTCTAAAAAAAAAAAAACTACTAAAAATGACAAAAACAAAATTACTAAAATGGTCAAATTACAATGAAAATATAAAAACTTCAAAATATTCAATAGAATATTATAGTATCTCATTAATACAAAAAAAACCCACTAAATTAAATGAAATGCCATATAAAGATGCTTGTCATCTTATAATCATTTATCTAATTAATTTATGCAATTCATCATGGATAAAATCAAGTCCCATCCTGCTTTTTGCATGTATCTATTTAGCAGATGCTTTTATCTAATGCGACTTTCATTGCATTCAAGGTATAATCAATTTAATCAAGTTTATTTCCTGGGAATCGAACCCATGACCTTGTTTGAGCTAGAGCAAAGAAAATATAATTTTCTTCTTGCCAAACATCCGTTTTACTCAGAAATACGTTTACAGGTTGCAAAAGTGGTTTCATATTGACTTTAAAACTCGTCTTGTCAGTTTTAATGGGAGTGTCTTAATGTCTTAATCATGGATTTGTTTCAGTTTTTGTCTTCTCAAGATGTTAACTGATGGACTGGAGTGGTGTGGATTACTTGTGGATTATTGTGATGTTTTTATCAGATCTCATTCTGACGGCACCCATTCACTGCAGAGCATCCATTGCTGAGACAGTGATGCAATGACACATTTCTCCAAATCTGATCCCATAAAGAATAAAAGCACATCAACACAATCAATAATGAAGCATATAAAGATGACGCAGGCGTTCACATGTGTAACAGCTCACGGGAATGTTTATTGTGTACTAGTTTGTGAAAACGGTGCTTTATTCAAAGCAAAAGCCAAAGCGGAATAAACATCATAAACCGATCCGGATCCAAAGTTAACTAGTCCTCTGATCGGTCGTATATATCTGACTCAGGCATACATTTACAGGAAAAGAGTAGGAAAAATAAGGGTCATATTTACACTATTAATTTACAAAATATAATTTCGTATAAAATGCATATAATCTGTTTTTCTGTACAAACGCGTCATTTACATTCAGCCGCAGCTCCTTTCTTGAGGTAGAGCGTTTCTGGATTTTGGTCGTCCTCGTGTCGAAGGCGCTAAGAGCCCAGCGGTGACGTGGGAAAGCTCTCTATCGTCCGGTGATCAAACGGCTGCTCGTAAACGCTCGCGTCCGGCTCCGCCGCATGCTCTGAGTCCAGGTCCGAGTCGGCGTGAAGCGCTGCGTACGGATTCTCATGAAGAATGACGGCGTTATGAGCGCAGAGCTCCTGCTGCGGCCGCCACGGCGCTTTCCCGAACGTACCTGAGACCACAGGCACACGCTGTCATTCACATCAGTGTTATCAGCTCATTAACAATGTTTACATCAGTGTTATCAGCTCATTAACAATGTTTACATCAGTGTTATCAGCTCATGCACTTCCTGGAAATCAAACCCACCTTGACGTTGCTAGCTTTACAGTAAGGTCCTATTAGTTAATGCATTCACTAACATTAACAATGAGCAATACATTTGATACAGCATTTATTAATCTTTGATAAGATGTTGATTGTTAGTTCATGTTATAACATTAACAGATACAACTGTTGATTTAATGTATTAGTAAATGCTAAAATGAACACTAAGATTAATAAATGCTTTAGAAGTATTCTAAATAAGTATTCTATTAATAAATTAATATAGTTTTTAAATTTTGTTATAAATTAATATAAATAAAAATATAAATTATTACATTAATTTGATAAATTAATTTCGTACAATGATAATAAAAAGCATTCTATTCTATTCTAATTAGGGATGTCAATTTTCGTTTATTTCCATGATCGATCGTCGTTTAAATTAACGATCAATTAATCGATTAATTGTTAACCTTAATATTGCGAAATGCATCTATTATGCAGTGGCATATATTCACCAGCATGACAGGATGAGCAAATGCCACTCAAAACGCAGGCTTTCTCATCCGAATTAAAGGGGTTTTAGTCTAAATAAAAGTCTAGTAGCAGGACTGTAAAATGAATAGATGTGATGATCATTTGATAAAATGAAGAGAGCGCACCGTAGTACGAATCATTTTACTTTGTTGGCTGTTTCAGATCCTGTCACGGAGACCGCTGAACGAGCCTCTTTAAATGGTTTCATTGTAGTCGTTGTACTTTAAAACACAATCGCAATGTTTGCAATTGACATTATTGGCTTTTAAAATAAAATGATCCCAAATGTAACTGCGCCGCACGGTCAGAGAACCGCTTCTGTCGTTGGTGCTACAGAAAACTGCTGCTCACATGAAACATTTTAATGCGAGTATGACACAAGTGAGGTACAAAGCTTTGTTTATAAGAGAAATAATGGGTTAGCAGGCAAATGTTACATCGTGACTATGCGTTTGCATTCATGCTGTTTGATACCTGTACATTGCCATACACGGCTTTATGGTCTGTTCTGCTGGCTGGTCACGAGTTTCCAGGAATTGAATAATACTGTTTCTTTTTCCAAATTTTCGCCGTCTCACCCTCTAATTTCGCAGGTTTTATTGTCGTTCACTTTTAACCACTGTTTTCGCATCTCTTACTGTGGTTAACATGTGGGGGGAAATGAAAGATTTCGTGTCCATGAATTAAGAATTCGTTCCTATGGCTCAATTCGTTCCCTCATTTTACTTAAATCATGGGTTTTCTAGGGAACAAATTAATGAAACATAGTGCCAGTGTTAATTTTGACAGGCATTTTTGATTTAGTCTTAGTCTTAGTCTTGAGATGAAAATGCTTAATAGTCTTAGTCACATTTTAGTCATTTGAGTCTTTCATAGTTTTAGTCTGGCTTTAGTCGACGAAAAGTCATTACATTTTTGTCAACTTTTAGTCATTACTTTTAGTCAAACTGCAGTTACCAACATTTATTTAGGTAGCTATTTTATATGTAGTCTTCTAACAGAAATAGTCATTTAGACCAAATAGAAATAGAATATATAATCTCTTTAGACCAAATCAATTAAGCTCATGAGAAATTTGAATCAAGGATTGAATTTGGAAAAACTGGAATAAATGATGACAATTTTAATTTTTGGGTTGAGATACAAATTAAACAAATTTTTAAGATACAGTAGGTTTACTTAGCATGTTTATATTTATTTAACATCTTTTGTTGGTTAACATTGATGACACAGATAGGTATTTAATTAGGAACGCTGTCCCTTTAAGACGGAAGGCATGCATGTAATACTTTTTACGTTCACTTGAGCCATAACTGGCTGTATTTATGTGAGATACACGATGGACATTTGGACTGCTGTGTGTGTATTTGATCACTGAGAACTGATCGCGTGCTGTGTGAGAACTGAAGAAGTGGAGCGTGTGCGAGAGAGAGCACTTCTACCTTCACTAACTTTAAGTTAAATCGACAAAGAATTGTGACTCCTGGGAAAAACGGGACGTCAGGTCACGCTATCTCTAACCTGAGGCCATTGTTTCAGATCGCTAGTTCGCGTTTTGGTAGCCTGTCCATCCACTGCGGCTGCCATACTGAGACTAGATATGCGAACGCCACATATCCGATCACAATCCAATGACAGGAACGCACATTTTGAAAGACAAGACAGTTAATTTAGCCTATAGGATGTACTTTGAATGTCTAGTAGTCCTAAAATAACATTCTAGTCCCGTCTTGTCTTGTTAACGAAGATGCGGCATACATTTCATCATAGTTTTTATCATCAGATATTATTTTTAGCTCGTCAACGTCACGTCTTAGTCACAGAAAAAAATGTTCGTTAACGAATATTTTTCGTCATCGTCGACGAAATTAACACTGGACAGTGCCCACAAATTATTAAGTCGAACATAGAAACTAATTAAATTACGAATTATAGCCTAAACCTATAGCCTATATATAGACCTGTCCAGCTCGTGTCCCGCAGTCCTGTCGAAGCGCAGAGCCTGGTATGAAACAATTATATCTGAGGAAATTATAATTAAACTTAGTTACCACGTATCTGAGGAAATTATAATTAAACTTAGTTACCACATTTCAATACAAAATAAATGTACATTGTTTCTATTTTAATGTACTTTTAAAGTTTGGATCACATTAAAAGCGCAATTTGTACGTTAGGCCGCATGTCCACCAAAGCGTTTTTTTTCCCCGAGGCTGGCATATTTTTTCAATTGTTCTAAATGAGAGCGCCGTGTCTTTTAAAATGCCAGGAGCGTGTCGAGCGCTGAGCATCTTTTTCGCGCTGAGCGTTCAGCCATTTTTTCCTCAGCGCCGAGAGTTGAAGAATGTTCAACTTTGGATAAAACGCTGCGCTCATCACTGTCACTTTTCAGTCAGCCAACCAATCAGAGTGGAGGAAGGGCAGGACTACCAACTGTACTACGGCTGAACAACAATGGAGAGCTTAATATTGCTTGTCTCTGAGTATTTATTTCTTTACTAGATCGAACTGCCAGACTACCATAATATTGTTATGAAATATAATGTTTGGAGAAACATTTCATTCGCGATGTGTCTGCCATTACTTCAGCGGATATTCTGTATCATAGCAACCACAGTGTCTCAACGGAAAAAACCGCTGCGCTCTCAAGCGCTCACAGCCGAGCTTTTTCAGCAGAGCGCCTGGCGTTTTCAGCTGACAAAAAAACGCTTTGATGGACACTCGGCCTTAGTGTATTATTTTCGCCAAAGATCCAGCCCCGTCACCGTCACGCACAGCTGCTTGCACGTGTTTTGCGCATGAGCCGCACACATCCCAAAATTACACTGCTTAATCGACCATCGATAGCTTTAATCGATTGCATCTCTTAACGACAATTAATTAATCATCGATTAATCATTGACATCCGTAATTCTAATATTGTTATAACTATTATTAATAATTTTTTACATTTATTTATTATGATTAAAAATCCATTTGAACTTTGTTTTGTTGCCATTGTCTATTTTATGTTGTCAGTATCAGTGTTATTTTAGTGTAATTAAGATATTATCTTAAGATATTATAACTTTGCACTAATATTAATATTAGATTTTATATTTTCATTTTAATTTTATTAAAAATTTTAGTAACTTAGTTGCGTGTTTTTTAATTTTTATTCTTTTTTATATATAGTTTTCATACATTTTTATTTTAGCTTTAGTTTTATTTATTTTAATAAAACACGTTACAACTAAAAAAAAAAGAGAAATGTTGCCTTGGTAACTAGATGAAAAAATATTACTATAATATTGCATTAATATTTTCAATTAGTTTTTATTTTTTTATTTTCATTTTAATTTTAGTTTAAATTTTAGTAACTTAATTGTGTGTTTGTCATTTTTATTTTGTATTTTGTATCTGTATTTTTTTCTATACAGTTTATATTCATTTTTATTTTAGTTTTTTTATTTTAGTAAAACAAGTCACAACTAAAAAAATATTTACATGGCAACTAAATGTTTTTTTTAATTTAATTTATAAATAAATATTTTTAAAATTATAAATATATATTTTAAATATTATTTTGTTTTATTTTAAATATTATTTTTCATTACAAAAATATAGCTGATTGCTGTTAATTTATTAAAAATAAACATTCATTAAGGTTTATTTGTTTAATAAACAAATGAACATTTTAATAAAAAAAATAGTTATTATTTTTTTTTTAATAAATAATGTTTATTTATCACTGTATCGTCATGTGAATGAAAAGCATATCTGTTTTATTTTAAAGCACTTCTTACACTTACTGTTTGTGTTTCCTGTTGTTTGCTGGTTGATAAATATCTGCTCAGACTCACCCATATATGATCCCGAGGAGCCCAGAGCGCGCTCTCCTCTCTCACAGTCCTCCACACAGGAAGTGTCGCCCAGCTGCATCATCATGTGATCGAAGGGCTCGAGGGTGGAGCTGCAGGTGTAGAACTCACGCTTCCTGCTGCAGGAGGAAGTGGCTCCGACGGGCCGCTGCTCTGACGCACACGCTGCACAAGAGAGGAAGAGCTCAGGATTAACGCTAGGGATGTAACGATTCACTCAACTCACGATTCGATTCACGATTTTGATTTCACGAGTCGATTTTCTCAAGATTTTTTTTAACAAAATGAGATTTCAGACATACAGTAAAAGAAAATGTGTCCTTTTATTAGGCTATTGCTGCACGCTTCTTTGTGAAACTGAAATATAAAAAAAACTAAATTGAAATTTTAAAACAAACCTCAAATCAAATAAGCAAGTTACACAAATAAAAGAAATCTCTTCATATAAACAAACTAAAGCTTTGTCTGTGCTCTTTCCATTTAAAATGAGAGGCAACCACTGCATTTTAATCATGATCCAAACAAAAATGCAGCATACATGCAGCATGAGCAGTTTTTAATCTAAATTAGACTGTATAATTTCAAAATTCTGACGCAAAAACAGAATGGTCTGACTTTAGTTTTGTGAAACTATACTACATAAAACATATCTGAACGAAACAGCAGACGAGCTGAATGAGACGCAGATTCACTCTCTGCCAGCAGGTGGTGCTTACGAACAGCAATGATACAGTGTTTCCTGGGTTACCGCAAAGCAGAGCTGCGGTTATGAACACTACCTTAAAGTTTTTTGGGTGTTAGTATCAATATCAGGGCTCTAGACTCATTCTTTCCACTGGTCGCTCTTTTGCGACTAACTTTCTCAGTTGGTCGCACGAGCACATAATTTGGCCGCAATATTTTTTTTTTTTTTTGCTACAATATTTGATTATTCAATGCATGCTGATGAACTTTTATCATAGTTTATAGTTATATGGTAACGAAAGTGTTCAACATTCAACTCGTTCTTTTTCATCAGTATTATTTGTGATTTAAATTTTGTGAACAGGAATTCCTTTTTTCGTGCGCTTTCACTTTCACATTCGCGATCTTGTCACGTTTTACGAGAAAAGATAATTGTCTGTTTTGCTTATATCTATGCACATTTCACTTTTTAAGACTAAAACAAAAGATGGATTCATTGTTTTTCTTAATTAAAAAGTACAACAATAAAACAGTAGGCTACAATGTCAAACTAGCTTACATAACCTTTATTAACATAAACGAATAAGACGAGGCATGGCATAGGACACATCACATGCCGTATTATATACCGACTAATGAATTACAGAATGTTTAGCAAACACTGAGGAATTAAATAAATAATAATAATAAAAAAAATTAAGGAAAGCCTCCATAGCGTAACGTGAGGTAAACAGCAAAGTTAACGAAAACAAAAAGAAAAGTAAAACTAAATTGGCTGCTGCTGACAGGACTTGCATGTTTTTTTTCCACAAGAATACCAACATGTTCACCTTCTCTGGTTTAAGAAGTGGTCTTTTACTTTAGTTTGAAAACCAAATCCTCCGTTGCGCTCCGTCCGTGCCGCACACCTTCGCGCTCGTGCAGCGAGTATAAACCAGGCTCTACCCATGAAGCGCTCGTGCTGAAAGCGCCTCTCTTCACGTGATCAGTGAAATCTGAGTCCTGCTACAATGTGCTGCGGCTCTACAGCGCGCGCTGTATGAAGCAGACGCTTTGGAGCAGCACAGACCATGCACTCGCACAAATGCCACCACGTCAAATTTCAGACCACAAAACGTATCGGACCGACAGTATTTGAATTATATTTTATAGCAATATGGATGAGACTGTGGCTGTCATACACTGTCAAATGCGGCTTTACGGAGCTCAACGGCTCTGAACATGATATAAACGAACGCTATTGACTATTTAAAAAAGGGGTGGGGCTGCTTGATATGTCCCGCCCTGTCTTCCTGTTTCAGTTAAAATGACGTCAACACATAGAATAACGCTGCGCGTTTCAAAGCATTTCAGTGGACGTTTAATATGCATCGTTCGGAGGCAAGATGAAAAGAAAATACCACGTAAACTTTTCTAAAGACGATCAGTTCTCCTCAGAGTTACATTCATATAAACTCCTACTCCAATTGTATCGTGATTTGTTTAGCATCTCAACCGATTTGAATCGATTTTCAAGCAGCTCGTGGTTCATCGTCACATCTCTACTCACCGCTGTAGGTGTCGGGCAGATCGGGGCTGTAGCAGTTGCTCCGTCTCAGCAGTGAACCCACCGTTCCCTGATAATGGCACAGCAGGGGGTCGATCGCCGCCTCCATGTCCGCTTCACTTCCTGTGTCCAGCTGGCAGAGGCCTGTGGGAGGAGAAACGGTGTCATAAATACTACGGTAAAAAATCTCCCATATCAAATACAGTGAAAAACTGCAATAAATCCAACAGGAAAATGTTTTATAACGGTAAAATTCTGTAGAATGTAGTTTTTGGAAATCATCTTATAATTTAGAGAGAAAAACTGTAAACTGACAGTCACAGAAACACATTTGATTGTTCTCTTTTGTTCTCTTACTATGAAAAATAAATCTGTTATAAATATAATAAGCCATTTCATGATATTCTACAGTAAAACACTGTACTGTATTACTTTTTGAGGTGAAAAAGAACAAGTGAAATTTAAATTTAATGATTTTTCATCACAACAACTGTTTATTCTTAGTTTTTTCTTGTTAGTTATGTATATTGTTTTATGTCAGCATCAGGGTTTAGTATAACTGAGATACCATAATAGATTTATTAATATTTTCAATTAGTTTTTATATTTTCATTTTAGTTCATTTTGGAAATTTTCTTGTTTGTTTTTGCCATACTTAGTTTTTTTTTTAATATGGGTATAGTTTTTATTAATATTTTGAATTCATTTTTATTTTTGTGTTCCATTTTAATTTTAAAATTAATTTTAATTTTGTTGCGTTTTTGTTGTTTTTACAAGTTTTTTTTTTTTTTTTTTTTTTAAATATATGTGTCAATATAGTTTTTATTTTTAGTTATTTTAGTTCATCAAGATAAATTAAAAAATCAGAAATGTTGCTTTGGCAACTAGATGAAATAAAATATATTTTTAAATAATGACATTTCATTTAAAAGCTGCAGTCCATAACTTTTACCTCTTTGTCTCCCTCTATGTTTCAAAAACTGGAATTGCAGTTTCTTGCGGAGTTATCTTCAGTGCGCGGGGTTGTGATCCGGTGTTCCGGCACGGCTCCAGCGCGGATGAATCTAATGTTTTGAGGTGAATGTGTAGTTGTCAGTCACTGCACCGGTGTGGATATTTACTGCCTATGTCTTGGAATATATGACCCAAATCAGAATTTTCACCGTAATTTGCCATCTTAACAAGTAAGTAACAAGTCTGCCACGTTTGTTCTGCCCAACTGAGGAAAAAAGCATTACAATAAATCGCGCTACCAACAGTGATTAAATCTAAAGATCAGTTAGCTCATATCACATCTGTGTAAAGTATTATTATTCTTTGTTCTCAAATTATTAATATTAACAACATCAGCATTGCATGATTATGAGTATAGTATTAGCTTGTAGATTTCAATTTCTGTACAGTCTAATATCTAATTGTCATACCATTCAAATTTCATATTAAGAAATTCTTTTAATCCAAAAAAGCAAATTAATCTTCCTTCAAACTGGTTCTATTTAAAATACAAAAACTTGTGTAATACCACGTTGGCTATCTGTAATCAGAACCATATTTAAAACTGTAATATAATTTAATTTCATTCACATGTGTTTCATAAACACATAATCCTTTCTGGATTACACTCCGCCATCAAAATGATAAGTTTAGTTATTCGAGCTGCTGTGAGAAAAGGCTATAAATGATCCACCACCTGCAGGATCCTCACATGCCAGAGCCTAGTAGCCGGGACAACTTCTTCATGTTTACAGATGTGACGTAATGACGCAATGCCATGTTCGAATTTCCCACGGAAACCTACCTGTGCCACTCAAATTAGAAAACATTATTATAAGCTAATCGTTGTGAATCGGGCTAAAGTAAGGCGATAGTTTTGAACACTGGCTGGTTATGTACTTTCTCAAATATTGATTTCGGATCATTTTTAACCAAAAAAAGTTACGGACTGCAGCTTTAAATTTTTTTTAAACTTTATTTAATTTTATTTTATAGGCAAGTAACCTTTTTTGTTTTAGTTGACTAATAAGCCTACTCAGTATATTATAAAGGTAAAATACTGATACTAGTAATTTGATGTAACACTACTTCAGTATTTTTATTTCAGTTCATCTACGCTGTATTTTCTTGCAGTAAATTTCTGGCAACCACAACTTTTGTTTACCATAAATTTCACATATTTGTATTTTTTTTACAGTGAATTTCTGTGTATATAAAGAGAGCGGTGGTCGAGTCTTACTGTTGATGTCTTTGGGTGGTATGTAAAATCCTCCCATGGAGGAGCTGATGTACTGATGGCTGCTGCCGCTCTCAGACGCCATATATCCGTCCTGACGCTCCGCTAGCGTTCCCTGAGACGACAGGTAGCTCGGGATGTCCGCCGGGAGATTCGTCTCATCTAAACACGGGACAGAAACAGGGTTAGCGGTGGTAAACGTCACAGATGCATTAAAGGTGCCCGGTGTCGGGTCAGGACCAGTGTTGGGCTAGTTACTCAAAAAATTTAATATATTACTCATTACTACTTACCCCTTTCACAAGTAATATTATTACTTCACTTACTGTGCAAAAAATTAATTTCTTGCTTCGTATTTTTGTCTTGTTTTCTAACATAAATATCTAAACATTCTTGAATCAAGATGCATTTACTTGACAAGTAAAATGACTTAAGATATTAAGTCTTGTTTTCTAAAAAAAAAAAAAAAAAAAAAAAAAAAAGTATCAATTTTGTTATAGAAAACAAAATGGTAAGAAAAGTTATCTTAATTCAAAGGCTAAACAAGATTATCTTTCTTGCCCCATTGGCAGATTTTTTTTGCTTGTTTTAAGCAAAAACTAACAAAATATTGATTATTTTTTTTCAGAAAACAAGAATTAATATCTTCAGCCACTTGCAAAATAAATGCACCTTGATTCAAGATTTTTCTAGATATTTATACTAGAAAACAAGACAAAAATACTAAGGAAGAAAATCATTTTTTTGCAGTGCATTACTTTCTGGCAACAGTAATTAGTTACACTACTAATTACATTACTTTTCTTTCACGCCCTACATAAGTTGCATATCTTCCCCATAAAATTCTTCTAAAATATTACTAACAATATATTTCTGCCTCATCATTTCACTAAAATCCACATTGGATCGCAGTCAGAAGTTATTACAAACACTCATTGGTGATTAATAGTAACGTTTAAGTAAAAGTGTTGTATTAATCTCATTAACATTCACATGTTGCTTGAATCTAATTGTAGCAATAATTTCTCTGTTATACCCATATACGATTATATTCCATGGTGTATTTTATCAAAAGAAATCATATAAGTTCATAAGAAAATGTTTCATTCAATAAGATTTTATACAATTTATATCGGATCAGAGGGATGTAATGCCAGAGTAAAGTAATGCCACAACTTACACATCAGTGTACAGATCATCTTTTCTCCTGACAAAATCAATATATATATATATATATCAAAATTTTATTAGTTTTTGCTCAAAAAAGCAAAAAATATCTGGCAATGGGTCAAAGGTTAAACAAGATTATTTTTCTTGCCTCACTGGCAGATAATTTTTACTTGTTTTAAGTAAAAACTTACAAGATTTTGTTTTGTTTTTTCTTAAAGCAAGAGATAATATTTTAAGCCGTTTTACTTGTAAATGCATCTTGATTCAAGAATTTTTAGATATTTATACTAGAAAACGACAAAATACTACAAAAATCATTTTTTGCACTGTTTTATGGATAGTAACAAATATTATTTCTGAAACCTTAAGTAACACTTTATTTTAAGGTGTTACACACGTTACATGTACATACTATTATAATAACAATAAATTATGCATAATTACATGCAAGTAACCCTAATCCTAACCCTACACCAGAGGTCCCCAACCACCGGGTCGCGACCCACTACCGGGTAGTGGAAGAATTCCTACCGGGTCGCGAGAACGTTCTCGGGAAAATGTGTATATATATGACGCTCTGTTATTTATTGTGCGTAAATGATTGTTCTAATTATTCTGTATTTTCGTTGTATGTGATTGATATGGAGTAGCAATTTGACGATTTCATGTTAAATTAGTAAATAAAAGATTGCTCTGATCTGTCATATAGGCTATAAGGGCTTAAACGGATCGCAGTTGATCCGTGATATATGGACCAGGTCCCCCCCCAGGTCCACAAGATTTTCTTCAAACTGTAACCGGTCCGTAAAAAAGGTTGGAGACCCCTGCCCTACACCGAAAAAATGACTTTCTTACTTAGTATTTTTGTCTTGTTTTCTAGTATAAATATCTAAACATTCTTGAATCAAGATGCATTTATGAGAGACAGATATTATGTCGTTTTCTGAAAAAATTATCAAAATTTTGTTAGTTTTTGCTTAAAACAAGTAAAAATATCTGCCAATGGGGTAAGAAAAATAATCTTAAATCAAAGGCTAAACAAGGTTATTTTTCTTGCCCCATTGGCAGATATTTTTGCTCGTTTTAAGCAAAAACTAATACAATTTGGGTAATTTTTTCAGAAAACAAGACATTTTACTTGTCCAGTAAATGCATCCTGATTCAAGAATTCTTATATATTTATGCTAGAAAACAAGACAAAAATACTAAGTAAGAAAATCATGTTTTGTAGTGTAGTCTTTGGTTAAAGCGCCAGTGTGGGGTCAGGACTGACCTGTGTTGGTGACGCTGCAGTCTTCATTGCGTCGGCGTGTGTGATAGATGATCACGACCCACACTAGCGAGGTTCCCACCACGCAGCACACCACAGCGATGATCACGATGCCCACCGTGGTCCAGCCGTCCTCCTCCGGCCCCAGGGCCCCGCCGGCCGCCGGCCCTGAGTCACAGTTTGGGTTGGGCAGGACGGCCAGACGCACGTTCCCTCGCTCGGTGCCCAGTGGGTTGGACATCTCGCAGGTGTAGGTCCCTGCGTCTCCGTCCGCAGCGTCCACGATGATCAGCAGCTGGTTTCCAGCGGCGAAGAAGTGGCGCTCGGTCACCTGCAGCGGACTGTCGTCTTTGGTCCAGTTGAGTCGAGGCGGAGGACTGCCGCCCGCGATACACTGCAGCACCGCCGTCTCGCCCTTCACCACCGCGCGGTCCATCAGCGGACGCAGGAACGACGGCGTCTCTGCGGGAACAACGCGACGCTATTGCATGACATTTCAGAAAACCCATGCACACAAATTACACAAACAATGATTTCATCCAGAACTAGGGATGTAACGATTCACTCAACTCACGATTTGATTCACAATTTTTTTTTAACAAAATGAGATTTAAGACAAATCATAAATTAAATGTGTCCTTTTATTATTGTTTGGACAAAATGCTGCACGTTTCTTTGTGAAATTGAAATATAACACTATAATAATATACTAATACAGCACTTGCATATTGTTGCTCTTTTGTTGGTTTTGATTGCTTCTATTGTCCTCATTTGTAAGTCGCTTTGGATAAAAGCGTCTGATAAATATAAAATTTAAATATAATGTAAATGTAATTTTAAAACAAGCCCCAAATCAAATAAATAAGTATCTAATAATCACATCTAATAATCTCCATAAGCTCTGTCACTTTTGATACGTAAAAGTGATTTTTTTTTCTTCACAAAATTCAAACAATAAATGTGGTTTTTAATGCTGTTTAATGTGGTGTGACAGATCACTATATAATAATTAAAAAAATAAAAAAATAATTTTTATACAATAAACAAAAAATATACAAATATTTTATACATGCATTAGAAGACACAGCAGACATATAGGAGGGAAATACAAAAATATATAAAGCAAACTTTAAACATTAAATACAGCCAGTGCTAGTAAGTTATTGTGTTTGAAAATTTTGATAAATATATAACTATATTACATTTTCATTATATTTTACCTGTTACTAATATAATAATAACCTGTTAATAATAACATGTTAGTGATGTATTTATTGTTTAATGTATGTTTGATTATATTTACATGGACATTGTGTGAAGTTTTTCTAATTATCTAAATATATACATCTAAATATATTTCAAGAATATATATATATATATATATATATATATTAAAATTCTAAAATTAAGTAATTAAAAAGTTGATAGAAAAACTGGCATAAAGTTTTTCTAATTATTTAAATATATATATTTAAATAATTATATTTCAAAAATGAAAAAGTTGATAGAAAACCTGACTTTATGACATTTAAATGTTTTATATGCAAGAGTTGATTATTAAATAAATTATTATTAAGAGTGTTGATTAAATAATTGTGAATTCATTATTAATTTTTTTCTTTACTATATATATATATATATATATATATATATATATATACACACATACTTCAGTTGTCAGCTAAATTAAATATTTAATTTTTGTTTGGTTTAATGTCACTCTTTCAGAATGATCATTTCTGACAAACACATGCATTCTCTTACCCAGCACCGTTAGCGTAGCGTTAGCAGAGATGGCACCGGCCGTGTTTTGCGCAGTGCAGCTATACACGCCAATGTCCTCTGTCTTCACGTCCACGATGAAGAACACGTCGTCTCTCGGCATGACGTGCATCCGCCGCTCGCGGGCCGCAGGGAAGTCCGTGCCTCCGTCTTTCTGCCAGGCGATCTGAGGAGACGGGTGTCCGCTGGCGGCGCACTCCAGTCGCGCGGTGGCTCCGGCGCGGATCGTCAGATCCATCGGCATTTTGGTGAAGTATGGCAGCACTGCGGGGACAAAACAGATTAGGGATTGTTTTCGCAAACTAAAGGAAATCCAACTTTGCAATTAAGCCCCATAATGCATTTGGGACAGTTTTCACCCAGAAGGGATTACATAAAAATATTTTTTAAAAATGAATAGTTTTTAGTAAGGAATCAAAATTTTGCAAACACTTTAAGAGCCTCAAAATACACTTTTTTTTTTCAGATTTTTTACAATTATTTTTTAAGAGATAAAACCATTTGATATGTTCAGGTCATTTTGACCCGAGTATGTATGGGGCACCATTAGAAGACAAAAATAATTTTGTAAAATTATTAACGAGTTTATAATAGTGTCAAAAAAAAAAAACATTTTGCAAATATATTTAGCCTTTTCCCCATATCTCACACACTTTTGGAACTGAATTTTGTTGATGAACATGAATATGTCGCCTATTAATGATGCAATTAACCATTGCAGAATAAAAAACTGATTACTTTTTCATCTGAAAGTGAAAGTTTATGCAAGAAAAAATTTGTTTGAAAACTTTTTAGAGTAATATTTATGATGTTTTGTTAGAAATAACTATGTAAGTTAAATAAATTTGGACTGTTTTTTAGCAATCATGAGATACATTCAAAGGAATTTAATTAAATTCCATTCATTCCACTAGGTTTAACACTGGTATGTTCTTATATATTTCATACAATGATATATTCAAATATATATATATATATATATATATATATATATATATATATATATATATATATATATAGCCTGAGTTTTTTGGGTGTAGTTCATGTGAAATTTTATTTATTTTTTTCTAAATTTTTAATCAATAAAAATGAGGTGCATGCAGCATCATTCAAAACGTTGATTTTTCACATTTACTCATTAATGAGAAGTTGCTGCTCAGATACAATATGGTTTTAGTTGAAAAATACTAAAAGTTTTGACGGTTTAAAAAAAAATAACGATTCTTCGGGTCCAAATGGACACAAAATGTGAAATCAGCAGAGATTTTGAATGCATTGTGAGGGATAAATAGTAGGTTATGAAACAGATTCAGGATAATGTAAACAATAAATAGTTCATCTGGATGTAATTGTGTGAATGTGTCGGGCCGAACACTTACTGTGGACGGTGAGTTTGGCTTTGATGGAGTACGAGGAGCCGAAGTGGTTGGAGATGACGCACTGGTATTTGCCCTCACTACTGAACTCCACGTGGCGCAGCTGCAGTGTGGTCGTGTACTCCGTGACCTCGCTGACCTCTCCGGCCTGAGAGCGCAGGTGAGCCTGGTTATGGATCTCAGCGTCGTTCAGGATCTCGTTGTCCTTCTTCCAGGCGAAGGTCATCGGGGAGTCGCTGGAGCTGGCCGCAGAGCAGACGAACGTCACGTTGGTGCCTTTGATGGCTGATTGTGTCTCAGGCTGGACAGTGATCTGGGGTTTGGGGAAATCATCTGCAAAGTACAAAAACATCAAAAATTAATCATTTTTATTATGTTTTGTATTCTGGTTCAATTTCAGTTTAGCTTCAGTTTTTAATGCTATTTTTTTGCTTATACTACCATTCAAAATGTTTCTGAAAGAAGTCTCTTCTACTCACCAAGGCTGCATTTTTTAAATTAAAAATACAGTAAAAATAATAATATTGTGAAATATTATTACAATTTAAAATAACTGTTGTCTATGTGAATATATTGTAAAATGTAATTTATTCCTGTGATGCAAAGCTGAATTTTCAGCAGCCATTACTCCAGTCTTATTTTAATTTATTCTAAATATTTTAATTTATTATAATTAGTGCTGTTAAACGATTGAAGCAATTGAAGTTTTATGATGTGTTGAATAATTAGTAGTGCTGGGCAATGATTAATCGCGATTAATCGCATTTAAAATGAAAAGTTTTTGTTTACATAATATATGTGCGTGTACTGCGTATACTTATGTATATATAAATAAATAAATACACACACATACATGTACATATTTAAGAAAAATATGTTTATATATTAAATATATTTATAAATAATATAAATTATATGAATATACAAATATGCATGTAAATACATATAAATATTTTCAAAATATATACATGCATGTGTGTGTATTTATATATACACAGTACGCACACATTATGTAAACAAAAACTTATTCTGGATGTGATTAATCGTTTGACAGCACTACGTATAATTATTTTTGTCATCAAAAATACAGTATAAACATTGAAATATTATTACAATTTAATATAACTGTTGTCTATGTGAATATATTGTAAAATCCAATTTATTCCTGTGATGCAAAGCTGAATTTTCAGCATCCATTACTCCAGTCTTATTTTAATTTATTCTAATTTGATCAAAAGAAATATTGTAAAATATTATTCCAATCTAAAATACGTGTTTTAATATCTGTTAAACTGTAATTGATTTCTGTGATCAAAGTTGAATTTTCAGCATCATTACTCCAGTCTTCAGTGTCACATGATCCTTCAGAAATCATTCTAATATGCTGATTTGCAGCTCAAGAAACATTTCTGATTATTATCAATGTTGGAAACAGTCGTGCTGCCCAATATTTTTGTGGAAACCGTGATACATTTTATTTTTCAGGATAAATAGAAAGTTCAAAAGAACAGCATTTATTTGAATCTTTTGTAACATTATAAATGTCTTTACTGTCACACTTAATATTAATTTCTTTAAAAAAGGACACAAACACAGTTTTATGTCAAATTCACAACAGTTTTGATTGAAAATTTGAACAGAACTGCTTCAGTGCAGTTTCAGGAAATGGAATCATGAACAAGATGTTTTAAAAGACGAGCCCAAATGAACCGGAGCGTCGGGTGAAACTCGCCCACTCACCGCACACAAACTCATCCTGGGCGACGCCGAAGACGCTTTTACCCTTCAGCAGATGTGGATGGGCGCAGCTGGCGTTCACCAGAGGAAGGAAAGCGTGCTCGGCCACCCATGGAGAAAACCACTTGAGCTGGCAGTCGCACAGCAGGCTGGAGGTGTTCAGGTGCCTGACGGAGCGAGAGACACGTGAATAATCACTGCAGGTTCATGAGTGTTACGCAGCTTTATGTGCGAGAGCAGAGATTCATACGTACAGCTCTGTGAGCTTCTTCATCTGAGAGAACGCGTTGGCTTGAACCGACATTATAGCATTGTTGCTCAAGTCCCTGTGATGTGAGGAGAGAACAGACGTTTAGGAACCTAATAAACACACATCATCATCATCATCATCATCATCATCATCATCAAACGCCTCAGATCTGAGAGAGAGTCTCACAGCTGCTCCAGCATGTCCAGGCCTGTGAAGGACTTCCTGGTGACCGATCGGATACGATTGCCTTGGAGGAACCTTGAGGAACAGAAAAACAAATGGTTTCAGGAAAGTGTTTCCTTCAATGCAATGCAATGATAATAAACCTATTTAGAGCATGTGAATCAGGGGTGTCAAGCAATTGAAGTTTTATGATGTGTTGAATAATTAATAGTGCTGGGCAATGATTAATCGTGATTAATCGCATCCAAAATAAAGTTTTTGTGTACAAAATATATATGTGTGTATACTGTGTATATTTATTATGTATATATAAATACACACACATGCATGTATATATTTAAGAAAAAATTTGTTTATATGTTAAATATATGTATATATAATATATGAATATAAATATACATTTATATGTAAATAGATTTTCAAAATATATACTGTATGTGTGTGTCTTTATATATACATAATAAATATACACAGAACACACACATATATTATATAAACAAAAACTTTTATTTTGGATGCAATTAATCCCGATTAATTGTTGTCCAACACTAGTGAAATTAACTGCAGATTAATCGTATATCAATTACCCAAAATATTCATTATTGTGTTAGATAAGATTAGAAATTACAAAAAAAAGTAGCTTTAGAAAGAAATATTTTGATTCAGCATATGTGATTTTTTAACAAATTTAATTAAATTTTGTTTTTTTTTTTAAATAATGCTCTCAATGTGAAACTAAAAGTGCCAGAAGGTGACGGCAATGAGTGAGTCATTGAATCATTCATACAACCAATTCATTCAAATGGCTAATTAATTCAGAAATGAAACAAGTGAGTGAGTCATTGAATCATTCATTGAACCGATTCATTCAAATGGCTAATTAATTCAGAAATGAAACAAGTGAGTGTGTCATTGAATCATTCAATGAACCGATTTGCTCAAATGGATGATTCATTCAGAAACAAAGCAAGTGACTTTCTTAATGAACAAGTCACTAACTCACTTGATTCATTCAAAACCGCAGATTCATTCAGTAATGAATCACCACTGTGTGCTGCTAGGAGACGCTCAACAGTTCTGCTATTTTCATTTGCAAAATTTAGCAAAATAGACAACATTACATCTAAAATGTAACACAAAATTAATTTCTTGTTCATTGGACTGTTATATAAATCAATATCACATTTGCAATGGTGCAGATATTGGGGAAAAACAGCACTCTTGTTGGTGTGATATTACTAAATCATATCATATTATATAAATATAAGAGGGTCATTTTTTGCGCTCATATCTTGAATTTTAAGCTCATATAACTACATTCACGCAGTCAGTCGTCATCCTGCATCATGTTCATCAATGTAAGATGACATACAGGTCTGCACGTCAAATGCCTTAAACTGACAGTTCTAAAAATAAGATAATATCGTAAACAGTGAAAAAAGCAAATAAGATCACTCACAGTTTCCTCAGATTGTCGAGAGCAGAGAAAGGGCCGTTCATGTCCTCGATGGTCCATGAGATTTCATTATACTTCAGATCTCTGGAGAAGGCGAGAAATCAGAGAAACCACACTGTTAAAATCCACACCCAGAAAACACGAATCGTAAAGCTTCTGCGACAGAATGTTACGCTGAAAATGAGCTTGCAGCAAAACAACCAGAACAAATCCTGATACTGACACAAACAGACACCCAAACCCCCTGTTCTTCTTCTTCTTCTATGGTCACATCCTCTCTAACATCCCTGCATTTAACACACTTTAACCATGATTACTGCACAGAATTCTGCTGACTATTATCGGAAATGTAGAGACTGATATGTGACCCTGGACCGGAAAATCAGTCATAAGGGTAAATTTTGTGAAATTGAGATTTATACACTATATTGCCAAAAGTATAGGGTCACCCCCTTCTAATGAACAGGTTTGACTACTTTAGTAATTTCCATGAGTACAAATCTTAATGTTTAAGCATATAATGATATTCTAGGGAATTGTTTGCTTCTAATTTTAAAGCAACAGTTTGGACAGGACCCTTTTCTATTCTAACATGACAATGCCTCTGTGTATAAGGCAAGGTTCAAAAAGAAATGATTGATTTAGTCAGTGTGGAAGAACTTGACTGGTCTGCAGAAAGCCAAGTCCTAATCCAAGCTGAACACCTCTGGTGTGACTTTAAATGCAGATCTTGAGCCAAAAACTCTTCACCAAACACCAATGACTTGTACATATGGGTACAGTCATTTTAGACACTTCCAAAACTGTTGCAACAGAGATGGAAATACAATTTTTAAATACATGAATTATGTTTCCATCTTTGTTGCCACAGTTTTGGAAGTGCCTTTTTCTGTTCTAAAGAAGGGGGTGTCCCAATCCTTTTGTCCATACAGTGTATGTACAAGTCATTGGTGTTTGGTGAAGAGTTTTTGGCTCAAGGTCTGCATTTAAAGCCACACCAGAGGTTTTCAGCTTGGATTAGGACTTGGCTTTCTGCAGACCAGTCAAGTTCTTCCACACTGACTGAATCAATCATTTCTTTTTGAACCTTGCCTTATACACAGAGGCATTGTCATGTTAGAATAGAAAAGGGTCCTGTCCAAACTGTTGCTTGAAAATTAGAAGCACACAATTCCCTAAAATATCATTATATGCTTAAACATTAAGATTTGTACTCATGGAAATTACTAAAGTAGTCAAACCTGTTCATTAGAAGGGGGTGACCCAATACTTTTGGCAATATAGTGTATGTCATGATATAAATAAGCTTTCCATTGATGTATGGTTTGTTAGGATAGGACAATATTTGGCTGAGATACAACTATTTGAAAATCTGGAATCTGAAGGTGCAAAAAAATCTAAATATTGAGAAAATCATCTTTAAAGTTGTTCAAATGAAGTTCTTAGCAATGCATATTACTGATCAAAAATTAAGTTTTGATATATTTACAGTAGGAAATTTACAAAATATCTTCATGGAACATGATCTTAATATCCTAATGATTTTTGGTATAAAAGAAAAATGTATAATTTTGACCCATACAATGTATTGTTGGCTATTGCTACAAATATACCTGTGCTACTTATGACTGCTTTTGTGCTCCAGGGTCACATATTTAGATTATTTTATGAAAATATCTACTGTAATGTAGGGCTGTCAAATTTTTTTTTAGTTTTTCAGCCATTTTGACAGCCCTACAGTACTGATATAACGATCTCGTTGATATACATTACAAGCATCAGAATTTCATCATATAAACATCAGCATCTGCACCAAATTGCACATTTTTGCTCAGTTTGAATCTTGAGCTGTTTTTTCCTTCATATTCTCACTATATCAGACTATAAAAGCCTGATGGATCAAATATGATACAAAACAGAAGACACATATGCAAACTTTTTTAGATTCTGTCTAAAAGTACAATAACCTCTTGCATTTAAAAAATTAGATTTTTCTGACTATTATTTAATGTGTCCGGCTTTACAGGGTTATTGTTGAACTGCATTGTTCAGAACTGGTGTTCATGATATGAAAGGATTCATATCATGTAAAACAGGATTTCTCTTGCTCTTCTGAAGAGTTTGGTGTCCAATCAAGACCATTTATCAAAACTAAACAGCAAAAAAGGCTCGTTCATGTCATAAAGCTCGAAGTGACTGCTGTGATGCAGAAGCTCAACTCACAGCGCCTGCAGGTTGGCGAGGCCTCGAAACGCTCCGTCAGCGATGAAACTGATGCGGTTGTTTCCGATGTGGAGCTGCTCGAGGACGCTGAGTCCAACAAAACTGCTTTCCTCCAAACGGCTCAACTGGTTCCAGCTCAGATCGCTGACAGACAACGACAACATTAAGTGAAGCATTCAACAATACAGCAGTCAGATTCGCTTTAAACTAGTGCTGTCAATCAATTAATCGCAATTAATCGCATCCAAAATAAAAGTTTTTGTTTACATAATATATGTGTGTGCTGTGTATATTTATTATGTATATATATAAATACAAACACACATAGTATATATTTTGAAAATATTTACATGTATATATTTACATTCATATAATATATATTATATAAAAATATATTTAATATATAAACATAACATTTTTCTTAAATATATACATGCATGTGTGTGTATTTATATATACATAATTAATATACACAGTACACACACATATATTGGTAACACTTTACAATAAGGTGTCATTTGTTAACATTAGTTAATGCATTAACTAACATGAACAAACAATGATCAATACATTTATTACACTATTTATTCATCTTTGTTAACGTTAGTTAATAAAAATACAGTCATTCAATGTTAGTTCATAGTGCATTAACTAATGTTAACAAACACAACTTGAGATTTTAATAATGCATTAGTAAATGCTGAAATTAACGAAGTAAGATTAATAAATGCTGTAGAAGTACTGTTCATTCTTAGTTCATGTTAACTAATGTTGTTAACTAATGTTAACTAATGAACCTTATTGTAAAGTGTTACCCATATATTATGTGAACAAAAACTTATTTTGGAAGCGATTAATCGCGATTAATCGTTTGACAGCACTACTTTAAACATCATCTATTATGAATGAATGTGAATGAAGGACTAATCAGTTCTTTACTTATGAATAAATTTACTTACAAATGTTTGCTAAATGAATAAATATAAATAAATAAAAAATATCAGAACAAAAAAAAATAGAAAGTGCCCACAAACACGTCATTATTTATCCATTATATCAATCCTGAACTGATGGCATCTATTATTGAAAAACTGTTTATGTTGATCATGATTTTGAAAAATGGTTTCTTAAAAACTGACATTTTAAGATATTAGTTTATATAGTTACATAAGAGCTTAAACTAGTCTAAAAGAGGTTAAACCACTGGAAAAAAAAAAAAAATGTAGGATTTATTTTGAAACAATTTTCACTCAGAAATTGCTAGCGAATTTCACTAATAATTACAGAGAAACAGTAAGTAATATTTAATTAAACATGAAATTTCGTAGTAGAAATAGTAGTGAAATTTAAATAATACTGAAATAATATTTTCATGGCAAAAAATGATTTTCTTACTATAAAATAAATTTACTTGGCAAGCAAAAATATATTAAGTTTTGTTTTCAGAAAATATTATCAAAATTGTGTTGGCTTTTGCTTAGAACAAGAACAAAAATCTGCCAATAGGGTAAGAAAAATAAACTTTATTCAAAGAGAAAACAATTATTTTTCTTGCCCCCTTAGCAGACATTTCTTCGTGTTTTAAGCAAAAACCAAAAAAATTTTGACAACATTTTCTGAAAACAAGTCTTATTATCTTAAATCAAGAAAATGTATCTTGATTTAAGAATATTTAGATATTTGTAAAGGAAAACAAGACACAAATACTACGAAAGAAAATCATTTTGTGCAGTGTTTGTAAAATGTACTCTAATAATCTTTGCTTTATTTACAATTTTGAAACACTTTTTTATTTATGTTTTTTTTTACAGTGTAGTCTAAAAATACTTAAACTAGTCTAAAATCTTAAATCGAAATCTTAAAAATTACTTTAATTCCCAGAAACACATCCATAATATTTGACTGCTCAAAAATCTATTAGCTTCAGGCTTTAGATCATTTATCCAACAGGACGATGAAAGAAGACAACCGCAAAAAAGCAACACATTTTCCTTTTCCTGCCCTGCACTAAGGCATGATGGGACAGAGAGGTTAGGAAAAGAGTATCTGTGAGAGTGAAGTAGACTCACAGCTCGGCGAGTTTCTGGCAGAACTCCCAGGCGTCGGGTTTGATGCGGCTGATGGCGTTGTGTGACAGATGCAGCTGCTGCAGAGTCAGGAGGCCGTAGAGCCAGCCTTTGCTCACCTCCGTCAGGTTATTGTACTCCAGCTGCCTGCTCACAAACACACACACATCACACACGGGTTCTGGGTTAAAGCTGAGCTTGTCACGCATGTCCGCTCTACTCACAGGACTTCCATGTTGTTCAGACCCCAGAAAGCGCCGTCCATGAGCCGCGTGATACTGTTCCTCTGGATCTTCAGCGAGCGCAGGCCGTGAAGCCCATGGAACGTCAGACCCTCGATGCGCCGCACGCGGTTCCTGCTCAGCTCTCTGTCAAACATTAAACAACAGTCAATGATAATTATGCATTAAAGCTGCATGGTAAATCGTTAAAAGATCGCGATCTCGAGTCAAACACCCATGCGATCTCATTTCTATTTTTTCATTTCTCATGTCTATTAAACCTTTGAAAAAGTCATACCATTCAAATCTGCGTTCACGCTGCCGCTGACACAGAGAGCAGACAGTTACCATGTTTGGATAAGAAACCGCTTCACAAACAGTCTTTTCAACTACACAGTATTATTTCTGTCTTACAGTCATTAATATGTGACCCTGGACCACAAAACAGTCATAAGGTTTGTTTTTAAAGGAACACTCCACTTTTTTTGAAAATAGGCTCATTCTCCAACTCCCCCAGGGTTAATAAGTTGAGTTTTACCATTTTTGAATCCATTCAGCCGATCTCCGGGTCTGGCGATAGCACTTTTAGCATAGCTTAGCATAGATCATTGAATCCGATTAGACCAGTAGCATCGTGTTCAAAAATGACCAAAGAGTTTCGATATTTTTCCTATTTAAAACTTGACTCTTCTGTAGTTATATCGTGTACTAAGACCGGCGGAAAATGAAAAGTTGCGATTTTCTAGGCCGATTTGGCTAGGAACTATACTCTCATTCCGGCATAATAATCAAGGAACTTTGCTGAAATAACTACAGAAGAGTCAAGTTTTAAATAGGAAAAATATCGAAACTCTTTGGTCATTTTTGAACACGATGCTACTGGTCTAATCGGATTCAATGATCTATGCTAAGCTATGCTAAAAGTGCTATCGGCAGACCCGGAGATCGGCTGAATGGATTTAAAAACGGTAAAACTCAACTTATTAATTCTGGGGGAGTTGGAGAATGAGCCTATTTCCAAAAAAAGTGGAGTGTTCCTTTAAGGGAAATTGAGATTTATACATCATCTGAAAGTTGAATAAATAAGCTTTCCATTGATGTATGGTTTGTTAGGACAATATTTGGCTGAGATACAACTATTTGAAAATCTGGAATCTGAGGGTGCAAAAAAATCTAAATACTGAGAAAATCACCTTTAAAGTTGTCCAAATAAAGTTCTTAGCAATGCATATTACTAATCAAAAATCAAGTTTTGATATAATTATGGTAGGAAATTTACAAAATATCTTCATGGAACATGATCTTTACTTAATATCCTAATGATTTTTGGAATAAAAGAAAAATCAATCATTTTGACCCATACAATGTATTGTTGGCTGTTGCTACAAATATACCCGTGCTACTTATGACTTATGGTTTTGTGCTCCAGGGTCACATATTATCACTGAAATACTGGGATGAAAGTTTATAGTTCAGATATAAACACTGATGTCTATAGTAGCGATCAAAATAGAGCAAATCTGTTGATTACAGTTTGGATTAGATTGTTTCGCGACTGTTTAAAAAATGTATTATGTCATGGAATCATTCAAGAAATTCATTCAAAAATGCTGATTCATTCAGTAATAAAACAAGTGAAGTATTTATGAGCGAGTCATTGATTCGTTCATTCAAACCACTTTTTCATAATTTAAATATTAAAAATCAGTGTATTAAATACATAATATTTTAAATACATATATATTAAAATGTTTAGTAATTCATTCAAATTAATTAAACTTTTAAATAGACTGCAAAAGTAACATTTTGTTTATTCCAGAATTGTGGGACAATCGTGATCTCTAATTGAGATTAAAAATCGTGATTCTCAATTATCCAGAATCGTGCAGCTCTAGTATCGCATGAAACGTCACTTACAGGTGCTGCAGGTGCGGCAGCGGGAAGATCTTGGGCGGGATGGAGCTCAGGCGGTTTTTGTTGAGTTTTAACACCAGCAGCGAGTTGGACAGGTTACTGAAGCAGCCGTGCTCCAGCGTGGAAATACGGTTATTATTCATCAACCTACAGAAACACAGCATTCAAACACAGATGCATGACATGCTGTAATCACTGATAGATCTGGCAATAAACAATAAACTCAATAAGCAATAAACAATAAACTACTTCTACTGAGTCACACAAGAGATTAAGCTAGACTAAAAAAAAAAGTGTTAAACTGCTTAAACTAGTAAGCTTAATCTGAAATTTTTTTTTTTTTAAAAATCATAAATTAGTCTAAAAAACCCAAACGAGTCTAAAATTAGCTTAAACTAGACCAAAAGGCCTTGAATTCAACTTAAAGATAAAAAAAAAAACTAGTCTAAAATGAGCTTAAACTAGTCTAAAGAAGCATAAAATAATCTTTTAAAAAAGTTAAATCTAATAGTGAAGCTTAAACTACTCTAAAAAAGCTTAAACTAGTCTTTAAAAAGCTTAAACTAGGCCTAGTTCAACAGAGCTTAAATTATACAAAAGAAAACTAGTTTAATAACAAACTAGTCTAAAAGAGCTTAAACTTGTCAAAAAGAACAATCTAGTGCTGTCAAATGATTAATCGTGATTAATCGCATCCAAAATAAAAGTTTTTGTTTACATAATATATGTGTGTATACTGTGCATATTTATTACGTATATATATAAATACAAACACATGCATGTATTTAAGAAAAATATGTTACGTTTATATATTAAATATATTTATATATAATATAAAATATAAGAATATAAATATATAAAATGTATATACATATGAGTATTTTCAAAATATATACTGTATGTGTGTATATTTATATATACATAATAAATATACACAGTACACATACATGTATAAAGTAAACAAAAACTTTTATTTTGGGTGTGATTAATCGAAATTAATCGTTTGACAGCACTAGAACAAACTAGTCTAAAAGAGCTTAAACTAGTCTGAAAGAGCTTAAACTAGACTAACGGAGCATAAACTAGTCTAAAATAGCTTAAACTAGTCTAAAATTTGCTAAAACTAGTCTAAAATTTGCTAAAACTAGTCTAACGGAGCATAAACTAGTCTAAAAGAGCTTAAACTAGTCTGAAAGAGCTTAAACAAGACTAACGGGCATAAACTAGTCTAAAAGAGCTTAGTCTAAAATTAGCTTAAACTAGTCTAACGTAGCATAAACTAGTCTAACGGAGCATAAATGATTTTAAAAGAGCTTAAATTAGTCTGAAAGAGCTTAAACTAGACTAACAGAGCATAAACTAGTCTAAAAGAGCTTAAACTAGTCTAAAAGAGCACAAACTAATCTAAAATTAGCTTAAATTAGTCTAACGGAGCATAAACTTGTCTAAAAGAGCTTAAACTAGTCTAATGGAGCATAAACTAGTCTGAAAGAGCTTAAACTAGTCTGAAAGAGCTTAAACTAGACAAACGGAGCATAAACTAGTCTAAAAGAGCTTGAACTAGTCTAAAAGAGCACAAACTAATCTAAAATTAGCTTAAATTAGTCTAACGGAGCATAAACTAGTCTGAAAGAGCTTAAACTAGACTAACGGAGCATAAACTAGTCTAAAAGAGCTTAAACTAGTCTAAAATTAGCTTAAACTAGTCTAACGGAGCTTAAACTAGTCTAACGGAGCATAAACCAGTCTAACGGAGCATAAACTAGTATAAAACTAGTGAGACTCCTGGCGGTTTCTGGAAAGCAGGTCAGTTGAGAACAGAAGAAGGACTCACAGGTTTTTCAGAGGAAGAGGAGGAAAAGTCCCGGCGCGAACCTCCATAATATTGTTGTTGCTAAGGTCCAGCATCTCCAGGGCGACCAGCGAACTGAGCCGCTCTGCCGAGATCCTCGAGATCCTGTTGTTTGCTCTGAAAACACAAGCAGAGGCATTTAGAAAGCAGATTTCAGTGCACAGGTGAAGAGCGTCGCTGCACGCCTCACAACTCAGCTCAAAACAGCCGTTGGGTTCAGAAGTGTGTTATTTGGTTTATAAGGTAATTACTAACAAGGTATTTAAACAAAAAAATAGCCCTGCCAATTACACGGATGATGAAGCCCATTCCCTCAGTGAAAGCGTCGCTGACGAGCCCAGCAATTTCCCGAGCTGCACGCCTCCTAAATTGCAGTGCAGGAGCTGCTTGTGTTAGAAACACAGAGGGCACAGAGCTGCCTTTGTGTGTCGGACGCGCTGAAAACATTCCCTGGAATCGCAGGTCTAAACCTTCAGACAGTCACACACACTCGGTTTGAGTTTATACGGCTAAAATTGAGTGTAACTCAACATAAACATTGGACTGACGTCATAAGAGAAAACAACTGACGACATGGCACATACATGTGATCAAAAATGCTCACGAAGAAGCTTCATTAATCATGAGATGAAATAAAACATCTGTGCAGATAAACATGCTGAAAGTCATCACAAATAACTTTTTCAAGATACAGTAACTTACAAACATATATATATGTATACAGGGCCTAAAATAGTGCTGGGCGGTATGACCAAAAATTTATATCATGGTATTTTTCAAAATTAGACCAGTCTCACGGTATATGATGGTATTTATTTTTTTCATGCATGACCGGGTGTTAACCACATTTTCTACTGATTGAGAGAGGAAAAACTGCAGTAGATTGACTTAGAATGTCCTATTTTACTGTCATGATGAGCGAATATTGTAGAAAAATTCCACACTAAATAGTGACTAAACACGACCCATTAATACATGTTAACCAGGAGTCACTCTCATTTATATTCGCGACATCGTCTGATAAAATCAAAATGCATCTAATGTTACACTAAAGAGCGGCTATGCGGTGGTTTTGGCTATATTACTTTTTTTGTCTCATGCAGCGCACTGCCTGCGTCTGAGAAACAAAAAAAAAAAAAAAACAACAAACAAAAAATTGCATAATATTAACAGATGAGCTATGCTCATGTTTATAATTCCAAACAGTCAGCTAGCGGCAGGTGCTTGGAAACGCTGTTTTGTACTCATTTACTGACGAGTCTGCTGCGGTACGGCCAGCTGAATGCGGTGCTTCTCTGCCGCTCACTGCACAGAACAGACGCAGAGAGAGGCGACACTGCGCCGGTAGAGTCAGATCTCGCGTTCGCGGGGCAGCACTGGCGACATCTTTCAACTGAACCATAGCTAAGGTTCATCCAAAAAAGTCGCTAGGTTTGTCAGTTTGTATATTCTATGGAAAAAAGCCGCTAAAAGGGTCTGAAAGTTGCTAAATATAGTACTAAAGTCACGCTCGTGTGTGTGAGACGTGGGAGCTGATGGCAGCGGGCAGTGGATATTGTGGATGAATTCTTCTGTGTCATCACGTTCTACTAGTTCCACAGCTTCAGAACTTTCACGCTCAGTAACACATACAGCTGTGCCCTCACCACAATGCAATAGTGAAAAGAGACCCCTCTCAAACAGTGTCGCATTCCGAACGTTATTTAAATGACACTGGTATTGCGGTATTTTAAAAATTCATATCATAAGAAAAATAAACACCGGTATTCGGTATGAACCGGTATACCGCCCAGCACTAGTCTAAAACTAACTTTTTGCCACACCTGCCAATGGCCAGTAACGTGATAAAATTTACCGGCCAAACATTTTTTTTTTACCGGCCATGAAACTCTTTTTGCAAAAACAAGCAGTTGTTACTACTACAATGACTAAACATATTTACAATGTTTTTAATTTGCCCTGCTACTGGTGTCTCTATTAAATGCATTTTCCCTCAGTTTTACCTATTAATTATAGCCATTCAACATTACAGTATAATTGAAAGCCATTATTTTTAACAATTAATAAGCTCTGAAATATATAACTTTTAATTTAAGTGATTTTAAAACAATCTTCACATAAACTATAAATTGTATATGCATAAACTATACAGGTTAATCTTTATTCAAGCTACAAATGTTAATCAGCGACTAGAAAAGTCCAATGATTTCTCTTTTTGTTTTGTTCTTTGATTTACATCAATGACAGACTTCAGCAGGTTTCACTTTAAAATCAGCGCTGTCTCTTTAAAACCTGATGCACATGACGCGGATCTGTCACATCCGATTTTCTCCCAACTCTTTACAGTCATTTAAGACTTTATTACTCATTTAAGACTACATTTACGAGGTAACTCACCAAAACCGCGCATTTTGACATAATTGTGTGCGTTTTTGTCCATTGAAACGCTACTGGTGAGCTGTCTAAGCAGCTCAGCGTATGCGTACAGCCAAACGCGCAGCTTTTCAAACTATACTTCACTGCACCGTTTAGACGGCGAAACTCCAGGTATGTGTCACCACATTCTCGGGTTATGAAGAATAAAGAAGGGAAAAGTTAATCTTCCGAAATGAAGCAGCAATGTCTTCTCAGGTAAAAGTTATTAGAACCGTGTCTATAGGCACAAGCTGGCCATCACACTGCTCTGACCTTATCAGCCCGTTTGTATTTATTATTTGATTCGCTCTTGTCGCTTATGACAGAACAGCATCACGATGATCTTGTCTTCAGAAAATATTATTTTATTCGCTTATGTCAGAAACAGTGAATCTCTTCAAAAACTGGCTGTTGTTTTCACTAGATTGCATTGTTATATTTCGTAAAAGTTGTACCCGCCAACTGGCGACTGACACTGTTACATGTAGTCACCAACACCGATTTTCACTCGCATTTGGTGCTTGGCGAGTGTTAATTTTAGGCCCTATATATACAAATCCATTATATACCCTGTATATACCCTATATATATATATATATATATATATATATATATATATATATATATATATATATATATATATATATATATATATATACACACACACAGTGGGTACGGAGAGTATTCAGACCCCCTTAAATTTTTCACTCTTTGTTATATTGCAGCCATTTGCTAAAATCATTTAAGTTCATTTTTTTTCCTCATTAATGTACACACAGAATTGTTGACATTTTTGCAGATTTATTAAAAAAGAAAAACTGAAATATCACATGGTCCTAAGTATTCAGACCCTTTGCTCAGTATTTAGTAGAAGCACCCTTTTTGATCTAATACAGCCATGAGTCATTTTGGGAAAGATGCAACAAGTTTTTCACACCTCGATTTGGGGATCCTCTGCCATTCCTCCTTGCAGATCCTCTCCAGTTCTGTCAGGTTGGATGGTAAACGTTGGTGGACAGCCATTTTTAGGTCTCTCCAGAGATGCTCAATTGGGTTTAAGTCAGGGCTCTGGCTGGGTCATTCAAGAACAGTCACGGAGTTGTTGTGAAGCCACTCCTTCGTTATTTTAGCTGTGTGCTTAGGGTCATTGTCTTGTTGGAAGGTAAACCTTCGGCCCAGTCTGAGGTCCTGAGCACTCTGGAGAAGGTTTTCGTCCAGGATATCCCTGTACTTGGCCGCATTCATCTTTCCCTCGACTGCAACCAGTCGTCCTGTCCCTGCAGCTGAAAAACACCCCCACAGCATGATGCTGCCACCACCATGCTTCACTGTTGGGACTGTATTGGACAGGTGATGAGCAGTGCCTGGTTTTCTCCACACATACCGCTTAGAATTAAGGCCAAAAAGTTCTATCTTGGTCTCATCAGACCAGAGAATCTTATTTCTCACCATCTTGGAGTCCTTCATGCGGGCTTTCATGTGTCTTGCACTGAGGAGAGGCTTCCGTCGGGCCACTCTGCCATAAAGCCCCGACTGGTGGAGGGCTGCAGTGATGGTTGACTTTCTACAACTTTCTCCCATCTCCCGACTGCATCTCTGGAGCTCAGCCACAGTGATCTCTGGGTTCTTCTTTACCTCTCTCACCAAGGCTCTTCTCCCCCGATAGCTCAGTTTGGCCGGACGGCCAGCTCTAGGAAGGGTTCTGGTCGTCCCAAACGTCTTCCATTTAAGGATTATGGAGGCCACTGTGCTCTTAGGAACCTTAAGTGCAGCAGAATTTTTTTTGTAACCTTGGCCAGATCTGTGCCTTGCCACAATTTTGTCTCTGAGCTCTTCAGGTAGTTCCTTTGACCTCATGATTCTCATTTGCTCTGACATGCACTGTGAGCTGTAAGGTCTTATATAGACAGGTGTGTGGCTTTCCTAATCAAGTCCAATCAGTATAATCAAACACAGCTGGACTCAAATGAAGGTGTAGAACCATCTCAAGGATGATCAGAAGAAATGGACAGCACCTGAGTTAAATATATGAGTGTCACAGCAAAGGGTCTGAATACTTAGGACCATGTGATATTTCAGTTTTTCTTTTTTAATAAATCTGCAAAAATGTCAACAATTCTGTGTTTTTCTGTCAATATGGGGTGCTGTGTGTACATTAATGAGGAAAAAAATGAACTTAAATGATTTTAGCAAATGGCTGCAATATAACAAAGAGTGAAAAATTTAAGGGGGTCTGAATACTTTCCGTACCCACTGTGTGTGTGTGTGTGTGTATATATATATATATATATATATATATATATATATATATATATATATATATATATATATATATATATATACACACACACACACAAAATACATTAAATTATAAATTAAAATGCCCCATCGGGAGAAGACCACAGGAATCAGATAAGCCCTTTACACAATCTGACATGGCTGCGGTTGGAATTGAACTGCGGGTTTCGTCTGGCCAGAGGAAAAATGGCCCCCCCGACTGAGCCTGGTTTCTCCCAAGGTTTTTTTTCTCCATTCTGTCACAGAGGGAGTTTTGGTTCCTTGCCGCTGTCGCCTCTGGCTTGCTCAGTTGGGGACACCTAATTTCTAGCGATTATCGTCGATTTGATTGCACAGATACTATTTAAACTAAACTGAGCTAGACAATGACATCTCCGAATTCAATAATGAAATGCCTTTAACTGAAAATTGAGTGTTTAATCTTATTATTATACATTACTGACACTCTATCCTCCAATTTGATACTGTTAAGTGCTTTGACACAATCTGTTTTGTTAAAAGCGCTATATCAGAATCAGAATCAGAATCAGAAAGAGCTTTATTGCCAAGTCTGTTTACACACACAAGGAATTTGTCTTGGTGTTAGGAGCTTCCAGTGCAGAAGTACAAACATAGTGCAGACAACATATAACTAAGGTAATACAAACACTAATGATGAAGAGAATAGACAAATTATAAACAACAGTAATAAAAATATACAGAAAAAAAAAAAAAAAGATGTCCATAGACAGAACTGTGAATGTGCATGTGTCCTATGTACAGATGATGGTTTGATGAGTTAATTGCAGGTGTACAGTATGTGTTGTGTGTTATGTGTTGTTCAGGTGGGATATGGCCTGGGGGAAAAAACTGTTCTTGTGTCTGGCTGTTCTGGTGCTCAGTGATCTGTACCGCCGGCCAGAGGGCAACAGTTCAAAGAGAGAGTGAGCTGGGTGTGAGGGGTCCAGAGTGACTTTCTTTGCCCTTTTCCTCACTCTGGAGATATAAAGATCTTGGAGGTTGGGTAGAGGGGCACCGATAATCCTCTCAGCAGTCCTGACTGTCCGTTGTAGTCTTCTAATGTCTGTTTTGATAGTTGAGCCAAACCAAACAGTTATAGATGAACACAGGACGGATTCGATGATGGCAGAGTAGAACTGTTTCAGCAGCTCCTGTGGCAGGTTGAACTTCCTCAGCTGGCGGAGAAAATACAGCCTCTGCTGGGCCTTTTTCACAATAGAGTCAATGTGAATGTCCCACTTCAGGTCCTGAGAGATGGTGGTGCCCAGGAACCTGAATGACTCCACTGCAGTCACAGTGCTGTCCATGATGGTGAGTGGGGGAAGTGCAGGGGGGTTTCTCCTGAAGTCTACTATCATCTCCACTGTTTTGAGCGTGTTGAGCTCCAAGTTGTTGTGACTGCACCAGACAGCCAGCTGCTCAACCTCCTGTCTGTAAGCAGACTCGTCACCATCCTTGATGAGGCCGATGACTGTAGTGTCGTCCGCAAACTTCAGAAGCTTGACAGAGGGGTCTTTAGATGTGCAGTCATTTGTGTATGAACCTCTGTTTGTGTATTTGTGTATGAACATTTGTGTCTGAACCTCTAATATTCTTGACTTGACGTGTGTGTGTGTGTAAATCAACAAAGAGCTTAAACTAGTCTAAAGGACCATGAACTAGTCTAAAAAAAAAGCTTATAGACTAAAGGAGCATATAAATATAAATAAAGGTGACTTGACTTGACGTGTGTGTGTGTGTGTGTGTAAATCAACAAAGAGCTTAAACTAGTCTAAAGGACCATGAACTAGTCTAAAAAAAGCTTACAGACTAAAGGAGCATAGACTATAGTCTAAAATGACCTAAATCTAGTCTAAAGGAGCATAAACTAATCTAAAGGAGCATAATTTAGTGTAAAAAAAATTAAACTAGTCTAACGGGGCATAAATTAGTCTAAAAGAGCATAAACTAATCTAAAATGAGCTTAAACTAGTCTAAAAGAGCATAAACTAATGGAGCATAAACTAACCTAAAAGAGCTTCAACTAGTCTGAAAGCTTAGATATATTTCACGTCAAATCTCCAAAGTAATGTAGAAACAACATGAAGACTGTATATTTAAAAGATTTTTTTAATGCCATCTTTTTATTAATTGATTATTAATTACATTTTATTATTTTTTATTAAAACAATTATTTAAAAATGAGTAAATATAGCCATGCAACATTACAGTACAATCTGTGCTCTCATTTTTAATAGGCCTAAGCTGTTGTTACAAAATATACTACATTATTTTATTATAAATATATTATTAATATATTATAAGTTTTAATTTAACTGAACTTAATTTTTACACACACACACACACACACACACACACAGACATGCCTGACGTTTCTGTTTCTCATCTTCAGCTCAAGGCAGAAATCTGAACCTCTAATATTCTTCGTTCGAGTTTAAGAAAAGCCCACGGTGAAAAACAAACACCTTTCAAAAAAAATCAAGGCATTAAATGGTTGTGTTGAGCGGTGCACAGAGGGATGATGGGAAGTCTGTGCTTTTGTGAAGGGGGAATGAGTCAAAGGTGTTGAGAGAGCGAGACAGATAAGACGCGGGACGTGCCGGAGCAGATCCTCTGGAGAGACAGACGTGTGAACGAAGCATCCGACGCAAAACAAGGAAGTCCAGAGGAATGTCGAGCAGCTCATTGATGAACAATCAGAGTCTCTGACCATAAAAACTTTTTTTTTTAATTTAAAAAAAATTAAGTTTGTCCCTCAGACTGAAAAAAAAACAAGCAACAAAAGATGTGTTTGCATGAGGAATGCCAGTCTCAATTCTAGTTCCTGTTTATTACCTCAGCGTAATTCCTCATGAACAGCCATAAAATAACCAGACACACTCTCTCTCTGTGTGTCTTCAACATCTGCTGAGAGTGTGTGTGTGTGTGTGTGTGTGTGTGTGTTTTATCTCTCCCTACTCCTCTGTTCAGACAAACAAGTGGCTCATTGTGTCTTTCTGCCGCACACCTCAAATTTGTTCAACTAATTTTCGGCAAATAAGGTTGTTACACTCCTTTAGTTTAATCAGAGTCTAAACCAGGGTTCGGCAACCTTTTTGGCATGACGTGCCATTTTTAATTTTTCTAGTTAACCACTGTGCCAATACCCCTCCCCCCCTTTTTTTCCAATGCATTCTGTATTTATACAGTACTCAAGTCAAGTCACTATTATTTGTATAGCGCTTTTAACAATGCAAATTGTGTCAAAGCAGCTTTACATCAGCTTGATATAAAGCTGGGTGACTTTTCATCAGCTTTACAGTATTTATACAGTACATAAACTTTTTTAAATGATACGATAAAAAAACAATATTTGATTTTTATGCAAATAGTTTCTGAAGATTTTTCATATGACACGTTATATGAAAAAAGCTCACGGTGAGATTATTTCCACAAAGCAGATCGTGAAAGCAACGCTGCGAATGTTTGGCACGACAGCGCGTTATGAGTTACAAGACGCTCGCTGAATTTCACAACGCAGACACTTTCCATACCGCCAGCGTGTGTGTGTGTTTCTGGCAGATGAGACTAAAGGGAAATAAGTGAAGTTGGCTCTGAGATGAGCAGAGAAGAGCTCACACACGTCTGAAACACATTAACTTCAACTCAATTTCAACATATTTTCCTCATGCTGTAAAGATCCTGTTGCAGATCGCTAATGAGCGAACCAACCAAATCATTTCACATCAGCACTGCACTTAATACTAGGGCTGTCAAAATGGCTGAAAAACTAAATTAAAATTTTGTAATTAAATATTATCAATATTCGAATTATATTCAAATTTAAAAGGCATAATTTCAGTTGGGGGAAAAAAAATCTTTTGACTTCTCTCCTGAGGCCAAAAGAGGGCGCATCGAGCAAAATATTACTAATGCACATTTATTGAAAGCAATAAAATAACAAGACTATCTTTGAAAAAAGTGCAGTTTAAAATAATGTTTATAAACCATATATAATTAAATAAGTTAAGTCAAAACCGCATCATGAAATGAAAACCAATCAAAAAGAGTACTTTTTCTATTTAAAAACATGAGATGCAGTAGGATGGGGAAAATCCGCCATAAAGTGTCGATGTTTTTTAAACATGATTTTTAAAAGTTGAACTTACATTAATTTTACATGACTTTCTAAACATTAGGGCTGGACCAGAATATTAGATTATTCAAATATTCATTCGGTGGGTTGGCATGCGATTTTCAATTTTGAGATTTGAATATTCTTTTTTTTTTTTTCGAACACCTGGCATCCCCTGTGAAACGGTTCTCATTCACGCTTGAATATGAATCGCCCATGAGGGAACGTCATGAATGTCTTGATTCAGTTCATCTGGAAGAGAAGACAAAAATGCCGAAGACCTCAGCTGTGTGGGAGCACTTTAAACTGAGTGAGGACAAGACAAAGGCAGTGTGCCAAATATGCGATTTGAAACTGGCCTACCACAACAGCACATCAAGTTTGAAAAATCACCCGAGTTCTGTAAGTAGTAAAAAAAAAAAAAAACGAGCTGCTTTTATCCAACATGTTAATAAGTAATTTTACACATGATAAAAACGTGCACTTAATTGCTTGGAAAATACTTGCGAATTAAAATGGAATCCAGAAAATTTTAAATGGAAAACATGGAAATCCAGAAAAATGAAAACGGAATTTGGGCAGAAAATAAAGAATGCTTTTATCCAAAGAGATGCTCCTCATTTTCTATTTTTGTTTGGAACTAGATTAATATAAACAAACAAACTCATAACGAATGAATTAGTCTAATATCACACTAGAGCTAAAAACAATAAAACTAACAAGCATACCTGACTCTACTATGATTGGACGAGCGACACTGAAGTCACCATCTTTACTTGTTTGGGATGTGTTATTATGCATATTTTTGTTGTTCTCAAGTGTAAATAAAACAGTACTGCTCACTGATAAACACTAATATATCTACCACATAGGGATGGGCGATATCTTATCGTTTGCGATATATCTGTAAAAATTCTCCCCACGATAAGAATTAGTCTTTCCGCGATAATAACGATAAAGTCTAGTTGTTGACATATTTCTGTGTGCGACAGTGCGGAGCGACATCACGGAAGGTGGACATGAAACTGAGGAGTTTATCGCTAAATGAGGAGCTCCTTCTACAATCTGGAACTGGTTTGGTCAGGGCTGTACAGTGCACAAAAAAATCTGTCTGAATAAATGTACTACAGTAGCATGTGTGTGACACAGTTTTGCACGTGTACGAGTCTGTTTACAAACCTGTTGTCAAACAAAGATATCATTTATTGACATGCTTTTTCTCCAAATTAACTTAATAGCATAGTTGAGTGTTTGAAATAACTTCTTTTTGTGACCAGACGTGGTTTCATATTACAGAATGATAGTATTATGTACAGTGATAAAGGCTATGTCGATTAGCATTGCATTATAAATATACTTTCCTTATAAAAAAAATACCCAAAATTGCTTGAAGAACACAGATAAACCACATATTTTGTGCAATCGTATGTTTATTGTCTTCAAGTTTCATCAGTTAAAATTTCTATATCTCTGTTATAGAATTTTATTCAGCGATAACTGGATACCTTTGTCCATCTTAGGGATTTCACAGAGCGTCGTCAGTAGTATTACTTCTGCGATGCATATGTGGAGTTTCTGCACAAGAGTCCCTTCCGGCTTCCAGTATGAATTAAACAGTTGTTACATTACGTGTGTATTACTCAGTAATGCTCACAACACCCTATTATAGCTAAAAATAGTAAAGACAATACTTTTCTCAGGATACCCTGAATTATCGTCATTGATATCGTTATCACAATAAATACCAGAAATATCATGATATATTTTTAAGCCCATATCGCCCATCCCTACTACCACAGTATAAATGCAGTTGACACAGTTCTACTGTTGCATACGAGAGAGAGAGAGAGAGAGAGAGAACTGTACGGGGGTCTGGGGTATCGTATAGCTCGTGCCTCTTATTCAAACAGTCTCTCAGACTGAGCGTCTCTCATCTTTGACCCTTCACCCCACCAAAAACAAACGGCATCAGCTCCACAGCTGGGAGTAATTCACTCACCATCACCTCAATTAATTCAGCAATTTCACATGAATTTGTGGCCTTGAACAATTAAAGGTCCGTATGAAGCCACTGCTAAAGAGTAATTAGCTGGAAAATTTGACCAGATATCTATCTATCTATCTATTTATCTATCTATCTATCTATGCATCCAACAACTACCAATCCATCTTTCCATCCATTTATCCAACTACCCATCCATCCAACTACCCATCCATCATCTATCTATCCAATTATTCATACATCTAACCATCCAAATATCCACCCATTTATCCATCTATCCATCCATCCATACATCTATTCAACAACCCATCTATTCAGCTGCCCATCTATCCAACTAACTATCTATTCAACTATCTGTGTCTGTCTATCTATCTATCTATCTATCTATCTATCTATCTATCTACAGTGGTGTGAAAAATTGTTTGCCCCCTTCCTGATTTTTTATTTTTTGCATGTTTGTCACACTTTAATGTTTCAGATCATCAAACAAATTTAAATATTAATCAAATATAACACAAGTAAACACAACATGCAGTTTTTAAATTAAGGTTTTTTTTATGAAGGGAAAACAAAATCCAAACCCACATGGCCCTGTGTGAAAAAGTGTTTGCCCCCTAAACCTAATAACTGGTTGGGCCACCCTTAGCAGCAACAACTGCAATCAAGCATTTGTGATAACTTGCAATGAGTCTGTTACAGCGCTGTGGAGGAATTTTGGCCCACTCATCTTTGTAGAATTGTTGTAATTCAGCCACATTGGAGGGTTTTCGAGCATGAACCGCCTTTTTAAGGTCATGCCACAGCATTTCAATAGGATTCAGGTCAGGACTTTGACTAGGCCACTCCAAAGTTTTCATTTTGTTTTCCTTCAGCCATTCAGAGGTGGACTTGCTGGTGTGTTCTGGATCATTGTCCTGCTGCAGAATTGTTTTTGTTTTTGTTTTAAAAAGCTTGTTATCTTTGCTGTTTACCTCACATTACGCTATGGAGGCTCTCTTTAATTTTTTTTTTTTTTTTTTTTTTTTGATTTGATTCCTCAGTGTTTGCTAAACATTCTGTAATTTATTAGTTGGTATATAATAGGGATGGGTCACAATTTTCGAATATTCGATTAGTCGATTTATTCAAAGAATATCGAATATGTTGTGCGATTATTGTCTAAAAAATTCCTCATGTTTTCGGTCCTGATGCGGTAGTGATGCGTTCATGTCATGAGAGGGTAGTGCTGCCAATAACGCACTTAAAAGTTGTCAAAGACAACAGAAGAACACATTATGTCTCACGCACACTGTAGACTTGTAACTAAGAACGATGACAAATTAGAGTTCTGTGCAGACCACAAATACTCCCGACTGGGTTAGAGGTGTGCTGAATCCGTACTGGGAAAGGCACGGAAAACGTGTTCTACAGAGCCACTAAAGGGACATATGGTTAGCCGCATGCTAGCAGTAGCCTGTTACATTACAGTACATGCAATTTCAGTTACCAGCAACTAGGGTTGGGTATCGAGAACCGGTTCCATTTTAGAACCAGTTCCAAATTTCCAAGAACCGGGTATTCGATAAGACACATGCGTTTCGATTCCGCTTAACAATTCCTGCGTTTGCATTTTAATGTGACTTTAAACTATTTAAGCGCAGGAAGGGAAAGAACTTGAGCACTGTTTGCGTGCAGCGCACACATCTGAAGCGCAAACACAGAGAACAGCGGCTTTGACAGCGGTCCCGATGCGGGTTCTGTGTCCGTTCTCGAACCGGTCCGTGTGATTCCACTGCAGAAAAGATTGTTCCGGGCCAGAACTGACTTCTCTTTCACATTTTTCGACCAGTATGCACAAAATACGTCAGTATATCATCATAAACACAGACTTTTTTTGTCTTAAGTGAACTTAAACAGATGAGAAAGAAAACGCAAATGTAACAGTATTTTTAGATCCGCGTGTGTTCGGTGTTAAAGAGACAAATGCCTAATAAACACACTGCCTGTCAATAATGTTAATCAAAGAACAAATGAAAATCATTAACTGATCTTGACCGAATATTTTAACTCTTAACGAGGATTAATCTATTTTTTTAAGAAAAAAAAAACTATGCAGTGTTTTTAAACTTTTGATTTCAATTTCTGTACCTGAAATTTGTTCAGTTTTATTATTTTATGCTATTGCTAACTGATTTGTTTGTTTCTATTTTATTACTTACTGTTTACTTGCAGATCCTGAGCACCACTGACAAATATCTAATCTTGTAAAATGTGTGGTAAATTCTGCCGCTCCATAGTATAAACATGTGATCACGAATCACGAAAGTGAAAGTAAAACGGTCGCACGCGCATTCAAAAGCTGTTTCAATGCCCCACATATTAATAACGGCTCACTGATGCCCGCAGTTAATATACAGTATAATTACCCAGCAATATAATTGCGAGAGAAAGTATTGGAATATAATTTTTGAGCAGTTTAATACCTTATGTGCAGCTGATTTATGCTAATCGACGGACTGCTATTTAAATGCCGTCATTCTGTCATGTTTATTATATTAATATGTTTCAGCATGTTACAATCATTATATGGCTTGAGTTAAGATACCCTATCTTTTAAAAAATTGAACAGTTTGTTATCATACAGATGAAAAGCATGAATGGTCTCTCTCTCTGTTTATGGGTGTGTAATGTTAGCCTAATAGATGCGTGCATGCATGCGGGGAAGGGGTGCGATTTTCGAATAATAATCGAATAATTCCCATCGATTTTCGAATATTACTTTTGCTTGAAATGCCCATCCCTAGTATATAATACAGCATGTGGTGTATGTCATGCCACGTCTTATTTGTTTTTGTTAATGAACGTTATGTAAGCTAGTTTGTCATTATAGCCTACTGTTTTATTGTTGTTGTGCTTTTTAATTAAGAATAACAATGAAACCATCTTTTGTTTTAATCTTAAAAAGTGAAAGGTGTCTAGATATAAGCAAAACAGACAATTCACTTTTCTTGTGAAACGTGACACCAAGATCGCGAATTCGAAAGTGAAAGTGCACATAGCCAAAAGAGGAAATTCCCGTTCACAAAATTCAAATAAATAATACTGATGAAAAAGAATGGGTTGAATGCTTAACACTCATTACCACATAACTATAAACTATGATAAAAGTTCATCAGCATGCATTGATTAATACCACGTTGTAGCAAAAAATAAATAAATAAAAAATAAAAAATTGAGACCAAATTATGTGCTCGTGCGACCAGCTGAGAAAGCTAGTCGCAAAAGAGCGACAAGTGGGAAGAATGAGTCTAGAGCCCTGTCCATCCATCAATCCATCTATCCAACTATCTGTCTATCCGTCTATCAATCTTGAGTCTTGACCCTCAAACTTTAAACTATTTTAAATTTTCAGACCAGATTTTGACAAGCCAGCATAAAACTGGTCCAATGTCATTCTGAACACGAGACTCAACAAAAACTAAAGCGCTCTGGATGTTAAAAGAGTCTCATAGTTTGAGAGCGGCACTGCGGTCGGGTGTATCTGGACGGTGTTGTATTTAACACCAAGTGCTCAAACTCAGATGACACTCCACACAGGCGCCGTCACAGACAACAGACCAACCAAACGCTGCCAAACGCTGTGCTCTGAGTCCAAGAGGAAATACCACACACACACACACACACTCTCTCTCTCTCTCTCTCTCTCTCTCTCTCACACACACACACACACTCTCATACACAGAGCTCTCGCTCACACCGCTCTGAAATTCACTCCAGACACTCTCCACCAGGAACATTAATATTTCATTATTCTGTCATTTTAAGTGTCACATTTTCAAGAAGATGGAATCTGCTGAAGAACTGTAAATAATCACTAATATGACTATAACGAATGAGACAATGAAGTATATTTCACATGAAGATTAAAACCAGATTCAAACTGTTCTGACACATGCAGATCCAACCAATGATACTTTTCAAACACAAACTCGTGCCTGCAGAACGAACTGAACTCTACAGAAAGGAATCAAGTGGTGTTTTCAAAAGAAAACTAAGTCTAGTTTAGAAGGGGGGGGGGAATGTATGCATCAAAGCAATGCGCTACCATATTGCAACGCATTGTGTCAATACAGCGCAGTGAAGAATAACTTAAAGAGGTTGCCTGCATTTACTAAACTGTGGAGCTTTGACTCTTGCTCCTGATTTGAATGGCAATGCTTCCCGTTTTAAGTATCAGTTGATGCCCTTCATCTTGAAGCACAAATGAGTGCGCAGCGCGCTGATTTTCTGATGTTCAAGTTTTCAGTGTCTTTTTCCCGTGTCACTTGAAATGCGTCTGTTTTGAATCACTGTGGTGAGACATGAGGAAAAAAATAAACGATCAGTAGTCATTTCTGAACTTTCTATCGTCCGTTACTGGAAACAAAATTACTGCTTCCCAATCTCAATAAAGTTTACACACACTTTTAGTCTGTGAACTGGATCTCGCTCAGGACACGCGCTGTCTGTGGAAATTTGGCCAGGACTGGTTCCAGAATTAAATCACTGAGGCATTTTTGTCCCGTCCCGTTGAGCAATGTTTTTGTCCCGTCCCGTTGAGCAATGCTTATCACTGATACTTCTAGCATGAATCCAGCATCATTCCCGAAACTTTGCAGCATGTATGTCCGAAAAATGAAAGTTTAATTCAAATTTTGAACGGATTATAGCCTAGAAAACACACAAAGCGCACTCCCATTATTATCACTAAAAGCATCACTCATCAAAGTTCATCGCGATCTCACAAAGTTCTATAATCAGGCTCTCTAAACTACACAATGAATCTATAATGAATTTACATCGCATCTGCACTTAGTTAGTCATCATGAGATGATTCACGAGCCGAGCGTGCAAAACTCCGGCGCTTTCAGCTGGTTAGTTTTCCAGATCTTTTAATTGTGTTTGCTTTCATTTGAGGGTATTTAGTGCCGTCTAGTACCCCGTACAACCAGGCCTAGGCTGATATCAGAGATTCCATGACTGACGATATCAGGGGGGCAACTGCCCCCCCCCCATGTCGCCCATGAATGCAGCCATTGGTCAGTCAAAGAGAAAGTCCCACCCCCAAACTCACGCCACTGGTTGAGTTAGCTGTCGTCACATCGGGCCACACAAACAAACAGATCAATGTTTCCAAAGCATCACAGTTTCACTCTTTAGTGTAAGTAAATCAAGATAATGATGCTTTCATACTCACAGAATCAGACTGCTGAGGTTTCCAGCGTTTGCGCCCAAATCCGGGATCGACTCAAACTCGTTGTTACTCAGTTTTCTGTGAATGCAAAACCACACGGTCAAAAAAACAAAACAAAACAAAACAAAAACACATGGTCACACATTCATCTGTGACATCTGAGTGGAAAATAAAACAAAACTCAAAGCACACTCACATTTCGCCGAGCTGCGGCAGACTGGCAAGCAGCGCTTCAGGAAACGTGCGCAACTTGTTATGGCTCAGATCCCTGCAAAAGAAAAACACAGCCATCAACACGCAGTTTCTGAAGAGAATCTGTCACACGACTGAAGCCTGGAGAACGAGAGGAGAAAATAAACTAGACATACACAAAAAAATGCCATACAAAATCATGCTACGACACTCTTACCATATGACATGACAACACGTCAGTTCAACTCAGTTAGAAACCCAATCGGTCAAACCCAAATAAACAAAACACTAATTTTTCAACCATTTTTAAAAAAACTCTTACAAATAAAGGTTGCAAAAGGGTTTTCGCAGCAATGACATAGAAGTAGAGGTCGACCGATTTTTGGCATTTTTTAATTAATCGGCATCAGCCGATTGTGCTGCAAATTAGGCCAATTTATAGGCAGGCACATCTGCGGGCAGCTAAGCATTGTTGCGGAACGCCGGAGAATCTCTCTCCCTCTGCGGCGGCGTGAGACGGAGCAGCTCACACTCTGCAGCCACGGCTTGTTCACACACAGCTTCAGCTAACAATGGCAGGGCAGAACAGACCGTTTCGAAAGCGGAATTACGTTTTACCCTACTAGAATTGATCCCGGAAAGTTATCATATTCATAAGTGCAACAAGTCATTTGCATGTGAAAGTAGAAACGTATTAAATTCTGACGAAATTCTGGGCTGATTATAACGTGCACATTAACTTTCCTTATGAAATGTGTGTGTGGGTCATAGCCTCCACGATGTCATCGCTCGTGGCCAGTGCACTCTTAAGCAGGTTGTGTAATGAACTCTTTTATTTTTGTTATCACTATGGCCATTTGACTTATAGCAATGTCCAGGGTTTCCCATACATTGAGTTATTTGTGGGGGCTCGTCACAATATCAAAACTGACCGCCACAAATAGATTTTCCAAAAGGCTTATACTTCCTTGAATAAACTGAGCACTGCACGTTTCAAAATTAAAATGCAGCGCAGGTGTTTTTATATGAATGTATCTTTGAAAAATAACCGACTGTCTTCAAAAAAGCTTCGATGTCATTTTCATTTCGTCTTTCCTTTGCCTGATAAAATTAGCGTTTGTGAGCGCAGCGCTTATTTGATTACAGCCGTTACCGGGCAAACCCTCCAACAGCGCCTCCTGCTGGCAGAAAATCAATTTGCAGTCTGTGGGAAACAAATGGTGTCTGTCAGCAAACATGAACAAAAAGCATCCTTCAGAACTGTTTTGAGAAGATGCTTAAGGTTTGAGCCATGTATTATTACTCTAAACTGGGCTACTACTACTATTACTATCTTGTACCCTGCAATAATCATTTACTCAAACTCACTTTTATGAGATGAATGGGGGAAAAAAAGAAAATAGGCCAAACATATCGGGCAAAAAAAAAAATCAGCATCATATATCGGCCATCGGCTGCCCTGATTTCTAAATATCGGCATCGGCCGGTGAAAAACCCAAATCGGTCAACCTCTACACAGAAGATCCATTTTTGGTTCCCCAACTACCCATCCAACTATCTATTCATCTCTATCTATCAACTATCCATTCAACTATCTTTCCATCTTTCCAACTATCTATCCAATTACCCATCTATCTAACTATACATCCATCTATCCAACTATACATCCATCTATCCAACTAACCATCTATCTATCCAACTATCCATCCATCTATCCAACTAACCATCTATCTATCCAACTAACCATCTATCTATCCAACTATCTATCCAATTACCCATCTAACTATACATCCATCTATCCAACTAAACATCTATCTATCCAACTATCCATCCATCTAGCCAACTAACCATCTATCTATCCAACTATCTTTCCAAATATCTATCCAATTACCCATCTATCCAACTATCCATCCATCCATTCATCTATCCAACTAACCATCTATCCATCCAACTATCTTTCCATCTTTCCAACTATCCATCCATCTATCCAACTAACCATTTATCTATCCAACTATCTTTCCATCTTTCCAACTATCTTTCCATCTTTCCAACTATCTATCCAATTACCCATCTATCCAACTAACCATCTATCTATCCAACTATCCCCCAAATAGTCTTTCAGCGAATAGTTCTTAAAATAACCATTTTTATCTTTAATTATGGAAAGAATATTTTTGCACTATAAAGAAAGGTTTTATGGATGTTAAAAAAATATTTTAAATAATGCTGGCAAGCAAACAGTTGATGGTAGCCATTGACTTCCATAGTATTTTTTTCCATACTATGGAAATCAATGGCTACCGTCAACTGTTCGGTTACCAGCATTATTCAAAATATCTTCTTTTGTGTTCAGCAGAAACTCATACAGGTTTGGAACAATTTGAGGGTGAGTAAATGACAAAATGTTCATTTTGGATGAACTACCCCCTTTCATGGATGCCAATAAAGAATCTTTATTTTTAATTGTCTGCTATTTTGATTTTACATTTTATTAAAATGCTTCTTATAACAGCAAAAGCCTTTTGTGGATGTGTATCTTTAACTACACACCATCATAAACATCCACTCAGGATTGAGCAAAACTTCTGCTGGACTGATTCAAACCACTAAGACGACTCTTAAGCCCTGTTCACACCAAGAACGATAACTATAAAGATAACGATATTAGCGTCCACACCAGCAAACAATATCATCTGTTTATTGTAAGCGCTCGTGCGTCTGTCGCTTTAAATTCTCCAGCTCGTTATATCAGCATGGATTCTGATTGGCTGTCAATGTTTGTATCGTTCATCAGCTGGAAAAATCGTTCTGAAAGTGATTCCAATGATATTGTTTCTCTGTGCCTTTATTGTTATAGCTGTGGTGTGAACTGTGCTATTCTTTAATATTGAGAATGATTTTTAGAACTATATCTTTATCGTTATCTTTATAGTTATCCTGCTTGGTGTGAACGGGGCTTTAGGAATCATTTGTTTGAGAGTCTACAGACCCTCAGAGATCAGGTCTAATGTAATTTGGAGCGTTTCAGGCAGTGTTGATGTTTCGGGAATCAGTCAGCTGAAGGTTCTGGAGCGTCGCGTGAAGCTGCCAGACGCCTCCGCGGCTCTCGACCCCATCTGGACTCTATCAGCTCAAACGGTGAACGGCCGCGGGGAAAGTAACGACTGCTAATCTACTCGCAATGCAGGGAAAGTGAGCGCCGCCTTTGATTTCCAACAGCAAATCATGTCCGTTTGTGGAGTTTCTGGCTCTGGACATGTGTTTTACTGGAATCTCTCAGAGGTGGAGCGTTCACAGCCATCCACTGCAAACAACAACATCACCAGCCTTTGTTTCTGGTGCATATTTGTGCTTTTTAAGCGTAAAACTGTTCTTTTATTCCACTGAAGCTAAACACAGTTTAATTACTACACTGAAGATGTAAATATGAAGCTAAATGGAACAGGATTTCTGTGTAAAATCAGATTAATGAACTACTTTTCTGACTGATGTACACAGAAATAAATAAATTCGGTGATTCATGAATCAGGCTCGTCATGATTTCACACACAGACCCGTCATATAACAGGAGGTGCTTTACAGAGATAAACCTGACGTTCCCTCACATTGAGATATCACACTCTCTCTGTTATGATAAGATAAGACCCTTCAGACTCGTGTTCACTTTATTAACACTCCAGTTTATCACACTTCACATGTTCTCAGTCGCTCCACTATCTGCTGTACCCAGACACACATATTCTCAGTGTGAGTGTGCCCTTAATATTAGTGGTAGTTTGATGACTGGTTTCAATACTACAACTGCAACTATTTAAATGAAATCACACAGGATTTCATTTGTAAGATTTGGTCAATTTTCCATGGTAATACTTACTACCATGCTATCAGCAAGATACATTACCAGATAGGTAGATAGATAGATAGATAGATAGATAGATAGATAGATAGATAGATAGATAGATAGATAGATAGATAGATAGATAGGTAGGTAGGTAGATAGCTAGATAATTTCCAACAAAAAATATTTCCAAAAAATACAAATAAATACTTTACAAAAACATGACTAAAAATAAATACAAATAAATAAAATAAGTTCTGACAAGATATATGTCCAAAAATAAAAATAAATAATTACCAATAAAAAACACGTCCAAAATATAAATAACATAAATTCCCCCCCAAAAAAGTCCAAACATCAAAAGAACTACTTTTAAAAAAAAGTAAAAAAATAAATAAATAAAAATAAATAATTTGTAAAAAAATAAATAAATAATAATAATAATAATAATAAATAATAATAATAATAAATGCAAAATTAAAAATAAATACATAATTTCCAAAAAATTTGCCAAATATAAAATACAAAAAGAAATTCAAAAAAGAAAAAAAAAATCCAACAAAAATGAATGATTTCCAACAAAAAGCATGTTCAAAAAAGAATAAACTAAAAAAATAAATAAAATATTTAAAAAAACACATGGTACCTTCTGGTTATGCTGGCATTAAATCTATTTTTTTTTTTAACCTTTTTCCACTTATATTAATACTGACTGATCAATTTTCCAGTGTGAATTTCACAGAGTAAAAGGTGTGTGTGGGTTCAGAGTTTAACTATGAAACTGAAGTGGTGTAAAACAGCTGCTGCTGTCTCAAACTCTCCATGGCACTGAAAAAACCCTCAGCTCTTTCCAGACGTAAATCAAGAAAAGCTTTTTCCTTCTATTTTTCCATTCTGGCAGCGAGAGCCCTTCACAGCCAAAAACTTCAGGCCTCCATTTCTTCCTCTCTGTCTCTCTCTTTCTACACATCGGCTCCTAATGGCTTCCATCTCTGGTTGGGTTTAGCTGCTAATTCAGCAGAAATAATGGGCCTGGGGAAAACAAAAGCTCAGGCAGTTTAATGCGTGAACATGTGCTGCAGAGCTGCTCATAAATTAGCATCACCTCCTGAACCCCTGGAAGCCCCGAGGACTCTCGTTCTCCTTCAAACCAACATCTAGAAGGAGCTGGAGTCTCTTACAAGACGATCACTTCATCCCACTCTTTGTGAACGCAATGCAACCGAACTGAACAAGAACGAATGCAATTGTAACTTGCATGAAGAGAGAAGTGTGAAAGCAAAGTGTTTAATTACAATGTGTTTGTTCTTCATGAATAAAATAACATATGCAAATGAAGTCCAAATAAAGTCCTGTGAGCCCCTACTGACAGAACAACAAAACACCAATTCATGTGCTAAAACCTTCCAGCTGGATTCAGTTCTTACAGCTAAAAATGTGCCTGCAATGACAAAAAATCGGTGTATTAATTTCACAATTACAAAGAAATAGCAAGCAACACATTAATTTAATGTGAGATTTTGAAGTAGAAAAACTCCAATAATCTTGGTTTTAATTACAACGTCGAAAAATATTTTTTACAGTGTTTTGACATAAATAACTAACACATTTAAGCAAATTATTCAATTTTATTTATGGTATTTTTGGATTTTTTTGTTAGAAACTATTTTTTAAGGTTTTTTTTTTTTTTTTTTTTTTTTTGGTGTACTCATTATTTGCTGCTCAAAATATAATTTAATTTCTCTTTCTATAAAGATCTTGTCTTTTTTTCAACACAGATCATACGAATATACTTGGAATTTAAAAACAATGTAAAAGAAATGCCGAGTAACACATTCATTAAACATGAAGAAGAAAAACTCCAATAATCTTCATTTACAACTTAAAACAGTTAAATAAATGACTGCCACTGGTTTTATTTTTAGTCAGTAAATCGCCTTGTTCACATGTTGACCATAATACGAATTTGTCTGATTTTCAATACAGAAAATATTCCAACATGGAAAATATTTGAAATTTAAATGATTGCGGCTTTGTTTAGATTTAGGGCCTTTAAACTGAACACACACAGACACACACACAAAACAAAGCAAAATCAATAACTCAACATCGTGTTTTACTACCACTGTCACTGTGTGTATAACTTAACGTTTCACAGAAAGTTTATATTTATACGTTGAGTCGTGTTTGTTTTGGTTGTTTTTCAGTACAAACGCTTTAGTCATTTATAAACTGTACCTAAATTACTGTTATGATTTTCTACGCTGTTTGTTTTTTCCTCATATTTAACAGCAGCAGAATCTATGAAGGCGAATGTTTTGTTGATGTTTTGATCGTGTTCCAGTGAGAGACACACAAAGAAGGGATCTGAGGTAAAAGACTCACAGACGCGTGATCCGCGCGGGCAGCCGCTCCACGATCCTGCCGTGTTTTAATCCACCACAGTCCGCTAAAGATCCCGCACACGAGCACGCAGACGGACACGGCTCCGGTTCCGATCGATCCGGTTCTCCGTTAATCGCGTTAAATCCCATAACGTGAAACACGAGCAGCACGAAGCTCACAGCGCGAGCGGGCTGCGGCATTTTCACCCAGAGGAAGAAAACTGTTAAAAAGTTGACGAAATCGATCCGTAAAAGTTTTAATTCCGCACGAATATGGAAAAGGGGAAGGTTCTTGGCAGGTCCGCGTCAACTGAATCTGCTTTTCGCGTTTAATATCATGAGTAAAAGTGCAGATATCAGCGCCTCAGCACTCGCTCCATCTCTGAGGAACTTTTTTCCACCGCGCTGGAATCAGAGCAGCATTCCGCGGCGCGCGCTCCCGTGGGCGGAGACAGCCGAAGATTGCCGAAGGCCACAGCGCGAGGGATTCTGGGTACTGTAGTGCAGCGTGACAAATACGGAGACAGTTACAGATCATAGTGAGCTCAAAATCTGTACACTGTTTTTGCATTACCGAAGAATCGTTATATCATAAAACAGGCATAAGTTTTTTTTTCAACTGAAACTATATTGTATCTGATTAGCGAATGAATGTGAAAAAATATAGGCCTAAATCAGTCAAAAGGGTAATTTTTTTGAAATTGAGATTTATACATCATCTGAAAGCTGATAAATATAAAGAAGCTTTTCATTGATGTATGGTTTGTTAGGATAGGACAATATTTGACTGAGATACAACTATTTGAAAATCTGGAATCTGAGGGTGCAAAAAAAAAATCTAAATATTGAGAAAATCGTCTTTAAAGTTGTCCAAATGAAGTTCTTAGCAATGCATATTGCTAATCAAAAATTAAGTTTTGATATATTTATGGTAGGATATTTACAAAATATCTTCATGGAACATGATCTTTACTTTTTGGCATAAAAGAAAAATGGATAATTTTGACCCATACAATGTATTGTTGGCTATTGCTACAAATATACCTGTGCTACTTATGACTGCTTTTGTGCTCCAGGGTCACATATGTTTCCAATGTCGCCATTGTATTACCATATTTTTACCAAATTTACCCATTTTTGGTTAAATATTACTCTGAAAATTTTCAAACAAAATAAATTCATTTAATTTGCATAAACTTTCAGGTGAAAAAAAATGTTATCCTGCAATAGGCGACATATTCATGTTTATCAACAAAATTCAGTTCCAGAATTGTGTGAGATAAAGCCAAAATATATTTCACAAAAGTTTTTGACACTAATATAAATTCATAGATCATTTTACAAAAAGTATTTTGGACATCTAATGGTGCTCCATTCCCGGGTCAAAATGACCCGAACATTTTAAATGGTTATATCGCTTAAAAAAATTATTTTAAAAAATCTGGAAAAAATAAATTAGGTGTATTTTGAGGCTCTTAAAGCATTTGAAAAGTTTCGTTCCCTTACTGTTTTACTGTTTTATAGCTTTGCCTCTTAAAACGTGAATTAAGCCAGTAATTGCTGGATTAACAACATTACAAATGAAACTCACACATTGAGTCCCATTGAGTTCACAGCAGTTTGTGAGGCTTGTTTGTGAAACAAAGGGCTGATTTCTGCTCCATTAGCATACAGAAGAGGCTGATGATGAGTGCATTGTGTGTCTGCTGTTATCTATTATGAGCTGTGAATGAGCTCAATCTTACAGTGATGCTTCATTTCCTAAACCCATCAACAGGGGATGTCTTCACTAAACCATAGGCTATGCCATATTAGTTTAAGTTTATCCAGATCAAAACTGATCCTGAGTTCATGCTTTCCAGGAATGAGCTGAAAATCTCACGCTCGACTGCTTTGGTTCATTATATGTAGTGATTAGTGGCTGGAGTGAATATTTGATTGTCCTATATAATTAGCAGAACAAACAGAGAAAAATCAATTCGTATTGAATAAATTGCATTTGTTTTAATTGCTAAACATGATTATGGCCACAAGCAAATGGACAAAACAGTGCAACAAGAACAAAGTTCAATGTTGTTCCTGTTTAGTTGTGCTGTTATTGAGTGCAAAACTTATTAAGCATTGATTTAACAATGCAGATGAATGCAGATATCTGCTGTCCTGATTCTTTTAGCGTTTCATTGTCTCATTGTCGTTTGAGTGTGTATTTGCTCTGAGGAGCTTTCATGTGAAGTTTCTCAGGATCGACATGCTGAAACAATCAGTGAATGAGATGCAGAGACGCACCTGAGAGCGTCAGTGTTGATTGATTATGTCTCCAGAGGCCCGAGGAAACAGAAACAGAGACAAAGAAAGTGTGTTTGTGTGCCAAGTTTTACCTTTCAAAAGATCTTACGCACATGTATATGACAATGTGAAGTTGCTTAAAGCAGTGATTTGTTGCAGACTAGTTTTGTAAATATGACAAACATGACACTTCTTAGACTGCAGCTCTGTTTTCTTTTTGTGTGTCAAGTTTTTTATTTGTATTAATAACAAAAATATGATATGATGTGTTTCTGATGTGCAACCTGCACAGGTGCAATACTTTTTAACATTGTTCTGGATCAAATCTGAGTGTTGAACCTAGACACATTTGATATACTAAATGCCGTAAGATAGTAAGTCTTATTTTCTAATAAAATGAAAAAAAAAAATAATAATAATAAAATGTAAAAAATAAATAAAAAATATATTTTTTATTTTAATTTTTTCTTCTGAAAATGTGTATTTTTTTCTGAAAAGAAGAAAAAATATCTGCAAGTAGGGAAAATAATATGCGTTTTCTCTTTTGCAGATATTAAGCTTAAACTCACTTCATTTTGATACATTTTTAAGAAAACAGGACTTTATATCTTAAGTCATTTTGCTTCCAAACTAAACGTGTCTTAATTTAAGGATGTTTAGATATTTACACTGGAAAACAAGACAAAAATACTGAGGAAGAACCTCATTTTTGCAGTTTGTGACATTCAACTTTACTAGTAAATATGCTGTTACTTGCATACTAAAAATCAGAGTGTTTATGAAATATGAAGTAAAATATAGCATACATTTAAGAAATTATGAAAAAAAAGACAAATTTAATTGTAATAGTAACACTGTAATTTAGCATCATTGCAATGTAATATATATATATATATATATATATATATATATATATATATATATAGTTTTTATTCATTTTATTTCTGTTATATTTTAGTACAACAAATTTATTATTTTATATATTTTGAATTAATTTTTTTATTTAAATACATTTATTAATTTATATTTTTTGTGTTTTTTTATGGTTTTAATTTTACTACATATATATTTATTTATTTATTAAAATACATTATTTATGTGTATTTTTAAGTGTTTTTTATGGTTTTAATTTTACTGTCAGGTGTAGTTATATAATAAGTCTGATTCAAACCTCTTAGGTGGGGTCCTGTAGCGCGAGTCTCGGGTCTGGCATTCAGAGAGGTGTGGCCAGGTGCCAGTCATTATACTCAGAATAGCAACAGAGAAAAAAGTGTCTTCCCAGCATGCATTGCTCTGATGGCTCGTCTCAGCCAGTACAAACACGAGCGCAGGGCCGGTTTGCAGGAGCGGATTGTGTGTTTTACAGGTGACAGACTCTGTTTACACTCAAACACTGCAGCAAACCTGTGAAAGAAGAGCCGATTCTGCTGCGTATGGGCAGCTGCAGGCATCTGCACTGGAAAAATGGGGAATTCTGGGTATTTTAGAGCTTCAGTAATCGTACTATCACTATTTCTCAAGTCATTATCTCCACTGTGGTATATTTATTACACATTTCTATAAGGCCTCTTAATAATCAAACTTTGCTGTCGCACACAATCTCTTCTGTCATCTGATTGATTGATTGAGTTTTTTATAAAGTAAAAGGTCAAGTATAATTGTACTAACTTCCACCCTCAGCTCGAGCTTCACGTGTCTTTTTGCTCTCAAATCTTGACTGATTTTTATCAAGTAAATGTCAGAATAACGTCAGTAAGATATTTCCAGTTGAACACTTACTGGACTGAAGCAGCTTGGCTTTACTTGATTCTCCATCAATCATTTTTTAGAAAAATCAGTGCGTCTCAAATCTGATCATCAGAATCTTTTGAGGAGCGTTTGTTTCCAGAAGCTTTTAATCATCATCGGATTGCATTGCATTATATGTTTGCATCATTTATATTAAGATATATTATTGGAGATATAGTGACCACTGATATTTAGATCATTTTATGTCAGTATCTGCTGTATACTGTTATAAAGATCTCCTTGATTTACATTACAAGCATCAGAATTTCATCATAGAAATATCAGCATCTACACCAAATTGCATATTTTTGAGTCTCTAAATAAAATAAAGCATTTTTTTTCTCCTATATCAGACTATATGAGCCATAAAAGCCTGATGGATCACATATGAAACTCAACAAAACCCAATATTTTGTCTAAAGGTTTAATAAACTCAGTAGTGAAGCGTGTAATGCGTCTCTGAACATCTGTCTCATGGTTTGGATGTGTGGCTGCCGCTCATAACACAAACCCGGCTCTGTGAGTGTGAGTGCCGCTCATAAAGAGAGCAGTGTGTGACACACGCCGCTTATAATTAATGAAATTACACACTGAATCATTGAGTTTGTCCTCAGGGCCGTGAGCCAGACGAGTCCATCTGTGTGCACAAAACCAGATTTCTTAAACCGGTCTAGTTTACACAAACGCACTTTCTTATTCCCGGAGGAACCGTTTACTTCTCAGAGGCTGGAAATCTCTCCTGAAGTCTCAGATGTTTCTCAGCTGGAGAAAGGTTGAGACATTGTTGAGACGCATGTGAGATTACCAAGGTCTTCTTAGGAAACAATAGTTTGTGCTCCAGTTAATCTCACAGCTCTCTAGAAGAAACAAACCAGATCTGAATTGTGATTTTTTTTTTTCATCTTAAATTCTGGTTTTAATTTTGGACATGATAAATCATTTTATTTACGATAATAATTCATTTATTACATGATAAAGTGGTATATCTGTATTAGGTTTGTAGTTTACTAAAACTAAAATTAACTAAATTTGATAAACATTTTTGTTACTTGAAATAAAATAAAGGTTAACTGAAATAAAATAAAATAAAAAATAAAATAAATTATTTCAGCTAGTTGAACTTGATCTACTAAATAAAAAAATTAAAAAATATTAAAGTGTACATATATATATATATATATATATATATATATATATATATACGTCTATATGACGACTATATATACGTTTTTAATTTAACTTATAGTAATATATATATATTTGTATGTATGTGTGCAGAGCTGAGTAGATTACTTACAAATTGTAATCTGTTACTGATTCCAGATTACATGACAAAAATTGTAGTCAGTAACGTAATCCGTTACATTACACATTTTAGGTAATATAATCAGATTACTTTTGGACTACTTTTGATTTAACTACACTTTTGATTTTATCACATTGATTTTAATAGCATTATCTTGTACCATAATGATGTAAAAAAATCCAAAGAATAAGAAAACTTGTTCCATTCATTGTAATTTACATCATGAAGTGCATTAAACATTATTACATCAAGGTTTCCCAAACTAGGGTTCGTAAAGGAACCGCAGGGGGGTTGTGAGTTTAATGAAAAGCTGACAATTAATTAATCATAAAAAAATTAAATGAAAATAAATAATTTTAAAACAAACTCCCTTTCGAGGAAAGTCTCTTCACTCGGCGGCCATATTTGCAATGCCTCCGGGCAGCTCATACAAGACCAATCTTAATGAATGGGGGAATCTTGAAATCTCAAAAAATGCTCGCTGAACTCACAATTAAATTCCATATGTCAAATCAGCAACAAAAATCTGAAATTAATTGCCCTATGAATGTTGTTTCTTATGCGCAAATAGAGTTTAAAAAGCTTATTTTTCAGACTAGACCAGCCAATGTGCATGCAGAGTCATAACGTGCTTGACAAAAGCCCTGACAAAACTTTGCAAAACGTTTATTAAATGGAAGCGGTGGTGCGTTGAACACCCTGTTCTGATGACACAAGAGTTGCAACTATGGCAGCTGAGAAGGCCATTTTTTGTGTTCTTTTTGAAGAATTTTCAGAGCCTGATGAAATCGGTATAAATACGTGTTTAATACTGCAAGATACGCTTGATGCTACAGTCACTGCCGTTGCCGTATATATATATATATTGTACTACTTTAAGTTAAAAAAATAAATTAACCAGAAAATATAAATTAAATTCAAAATATTAATAAAAACCATAAAAATATTTCCATGATACAAAAATATCATACAGCTTAACAGTATTGGGGTTATTATAGTTAAATGAAACTAAAATTAAAACCAATAAAACATTTTTCATTGCTTGCAGTAAGATACTTGATAACATGAACTGAAATAAAATAAAATACAAAAAAACAAAACAAACAAAAACAGCTAGTTCCTAAGGCAACATTTCTCATTTTCATTTGGTTTAACTTGATGCACTAAAATAACTAAAGCTAAAACTATAAAAAGAGATATACAAAAACAAAACCTACCAAAAAATAAAAAGACAAAAACACACTAAAACATTACCAAAACTTTAACTAAAATTAAAGTTAGTTTTTTAATTCTTCTCAGTAAAGATTGTTTAGACAACATATATTTGTTTTATTTTGCTAATAGAAAAATTCTTGTCACATCAATCATGAAACAACAATTACTGTCATTGAGGTAGTTTATGTTTTTTCTGTTTTCTGGATGAAAACAAAATAATAATGTGTAAAAAGTCACCACATTATCAATTTTATGTTTATTTATGAATGACAAATATTGAATTGTTAAAGAAACCTTAATGGATAACTTAGTTTAATATGTAAACAACACTGTCTTTGTTTGTAAAACATCTTACAAGACTAAGATATCTAGAAATCAAATATAAGTGGCCGAACATAATCTACGCCTCAAAACTAGACACATAAACCTCAAGAATGGTGGCAATCAACAAATATTACATCACAGTACAACAAATAACTAACAATAATGACAAAACAACAACAAAAAAGTATAAATGAATTCAGCAAACAGCAAAACAATAATGCTATAACAGTAACTGTGTCACGAATCCTGTCCATGCACTTCCGGTCACTCACCATCAGAGGTCACCCGCTCACTACATGGACTCTTGCACTACACCTACTGTTGCATGTCACCTCCAGACTACATTTCCCAGCAGCCATTTCACTAATCACATGCTCACACCTGAGACTGATCACACAGGTGATTCCCATTACACCCCTTACTTAAGCCATGGACTTCCTCTCCCTCACTGCCGAGTATTGTACGCACATATCACTCTCCCAGCGATAGCTACTCTATGGAGCCCACTTAGTTGTCATAGTCTTGCCTTGCCTGTTTCCTTGTGTTTTGATTCCTACCTGTATTTCCTGGATTAACCCTTTGCCTTGTCGTTTCAGACTCTGTTCGCGCCTTGCCTGGATTATTGCTCACGTTTTCGGATTACCTCTCTTGTTAAGCCCCTTTGGATACTGTTCGCTGTCGACTTACTCATGCCCGTTTTGGATGACTCTTTGCCTTGCCTGTGATATACCTGTTTGCCATTGTTTGAACCATGCCTGTTATAACCATGTCTTTAAATAAAAGCTCGCACATGGATCCGCACGTCTCTCGTCTCGTCGGCTCCGTAACAGAATACTTGGCCACACGAGGATCCAGCGGCTTTTCTAAAGGACTCTGGCCAGGTATGGACACAGCAAGAATGCTATTAGCTCTCGAGCAGGGAACACGATCGCTCGAGAGCTATATTTATGAATATTTGGAGATCGTTAAGTATTCTGATTTGCCTGACTGTGTCCTTATAGATTTTTTTTGTGAGGGCATTAACCAGCCGCTCAAATCGCGATTAATCCGGGAAGGTCCCCGTTCGTCTCTAAGTGATTTTATGGACTTTGCTTTGCTTTCCGTCGGCTCTTTGTTTACTGTGGGTGTCGCAGAAGAGGAACGCGACACCGCACTCACTCGTGAAATGGCGGCCGCATTAGAGCATGCTCACAAAATGGCGGTGACAGCGGAGCCTGGTCGCAAAATTGCGGACACAACAAAGCTCCGTCATGTCACAGCTGCCATTCAGGAATCCAGTCAAGTCACAGCTGATCTTCATGAGTCAAGCCAAATCACAGTTGATCTTCATGAGCCAAGTCAAGTCACAGCTTATCGTCACGAGCCAAGTCAAGTTACAGTTGATCGTCACGGGTCAAGCCAAGTCACAGTTGATGTTCATGAGCTAAGTCAAGTCACAGTTGATTTTCATGAGTCAAGCCAAGTCACAGTTGATCTTCACGAGACAAGTCAAGTCACGGCTGCTCTTCACGAGTCAAGTCAAGTCACAGCTGCTCTTCACGAATCAGTCAAGTCACGGCTGCTCTTCACGGGTCAGGTCGAGTCACGACTGCTCTTCACGAGTCTCGTCACGTCTCAGCTGATCTTCCAGAGTCGCGTCACATCTCAGCTGGTCGTTCAGGCTCTCATCGCGTCTCAGTTGATCATACAGGCTCTCATCTCATCTCAGCTGATCGTCCAGAGTCTCGTCACGTCTCAGCTGATCATCCAGAGTCACGTCACGTCTCAGCTGATCTACCAGTCTCATCACGTCTCAGCTTATCTGCCAGAGTCTCGTCATGTCTCAGCTGATCTGCCAGAGTCTCGTCACGTCTCAGCTGATCTACCAGTCTCATCACGTCTCAGCTGATTTGCCAAAGCCTCGTCATGTCTCCACTGATCTTCCAGAGTCTCGTCATGTCACCGCTGATCATCCAGAGTCACGTCACGAGTCAAGTCACGTCTCCGCTGATCATCCAGAGTTAGGTCACGTTCTGTCTGCCACACCCAGATATTCCAGGTCGGTTCTCTTGTATCGTAGTCTGGTATCCAGTGTGAGGGATGCACCGCTGGTGTCTGCACGCGCAGCTGGTATCCTCAAACTCACTCACTCTAGCCCTCCTGTCCCTGAACTGAGTCCCCTGCCTGCAGTCTACTCTGCCCTGGTGGGCTTCTGCTCCATCTGCTCCACTCTGCTGGGCTCCTGCTCCGTCTGCTCCGCCCTGGTGGGCTCCTGCTCCATCTGCTCTGCTGTGGAGGTCTTCTGTCCTGTCTGCTCCACCCTGGTGGGCTCCAGTCCCGTCTGCTCCGTCCTGGTGGGCTTCAGTCCCGTCTGCTCCGCCCTGGTGGGCTCCAGTCCCGTCTGCTCCGCCCTGGTGGGCTCCAGTTCCGTCTGCTCCATCCTGGCTTCCTGCTCTGTTGGTTCTGCCCTGGTTCCCTGCTCCGCCTTGGTGCCCTGTTCTGCCGGCTCTGCCTCGGTCCCCGACCACTCCACTTCCACGTGGACCTGGCCCTCCGTCCCTCCCCCTGTTCCGCCTCCGCTCCACTGTCCTCCTGGATTGTATAGGAGCGTCTGGAAGCCGCTCCTTGGCGGGGTGGCTATGTCACGAATTCTGTCCATGCACTTCCGGTCACTCACCATCAGAGGTCACCCGCTCACTACATGGACTCTTGCACTACACCTACTGTTGCATGTCACCTCCAGACTACATTTCCCAGCAGCCATTTCACTAATCACATGCTCACACCTGAGACTGATCACACAGCTGATTCCCATTACACCCCTTACTTAAGCCATGGACTTCCTCTCCCTCACTGCCGAGTATTGTACGCACATATCACTCTCCCAGCGATAGCTACTCTACGGAGCCCACTTAGTTGTCATAGTCTTGCCTTGCCTGTTTCCTCGTGTTTTGATTGATGCCCGTGTTTCCTGGATTAACCCTTTGCCTTGCCATTTTGAACTCTGTTCGCGCCTTGCCTGGATTATTGCTCACGTTTTCGGATTACCTCTCTTGTTAAGCCCCTTTGGATACTGCTCGCTGTCGACTTACTCATGCCCATTTTGGATGACTCTTTGCCTTGCCTGTGATATACCTGTTTGCCATTGTTTGAACCATGCCTGTCATGACCATGTCTTTAAATAAAAGCTCGCACATGGATCCGCACGTCTCTCGTCTCGTTGGCTCCGTAACAAACTGCATCATTTATTCATGCTGCAATGCATGCTGGGAATTTACAAAGCCTTAACATTTTAACAATATGAAATTCTTTGTTCAGACAACTGTGTTCGACAACATTTGGGGTAATTGTGTTGGTCTGACAAGGGTTTTTAAGTAGTTAGTTAAGAAAATATCATTTTTTAGTATTTGAGACTCAAAATGTTAAACAGGAAAATATGCAGTTGCATTTTTTACAGTGCAGTTCTGCATTTACAGTTGAACAAATCAGCAAAATAAAGCCTCATCTGCAGCTCTGAAATCCCTGTGTCGTACAGATACGAGACAGGACGATCTGTTTCTCTCTCAGCGGGACGTCTGGTGTGAAAGACACTGTAAAAACAGAGGCGTAAGTGAGCAGATGTTCGACAGAGCCATCCATCTTCTGCTGCAGCTCCAGAGGAGAAACACAGAGAATGGAAACAACAGAAGCCAAGCCAAAGACGTGAGCAGCTCGACTGCATATTAAACCAGAGCCGAGCGCTCAACGACTAAAGCAGCTGTGGATCATCTCTGTCCTGCTGGAAGACCACAGATGGACCAACACAAATGTGTGTGGAAACCAGTGAGAAACATGAGCACAATTATACTGAATAACAGCATCTGATCAGAGACTCGCTGGACTCAATCATTTAAACCACAGTATCTTACTGTCAAGTCAAGTTAAGTCACCTTTATTTATATAGCGCTTTTAACAATACAGATTGTGTCAAAGCAGCTTTACAGTATCAAATAGGAAAATAGTGTGTCGGTAATGCAAAATGACAAGATTAAACACTCAATTTTCAGTTAAAGGCAGTTCATCATTGAATTCAGTGATGTCATCATCCAGCTCAGTTCAGTTTAAATAGTATCTGTGCAATCAAGTTGACGACATCGCTGGAACTTAAGTGTCCCCAACTAAGCAAGCCAGAGGAACCAAAACTCCATCGGTGACAGAATGGAGAAAAAAACCTTGGGAGAAACCAGGCTCAGTCGGGGGTCAGTTCTCCTCTGGCCAGACGAACCAGCAGTTTAATTCCAGCAAAGTCAGATTGTGCAGAGGACTCATCTGGTTCCTGTGGTCTTGTCCCGATGGCCTAGATGGGGCTCATCTAGGTGTCCTGGTCTCCACTGACATTCAGGGCTGTAGAGGTCATCTCTAGGTGCTGATCCACCATGTGATCTGGATACGGACTGGATCGGGTGGCTATGGTGATCTCAGAATAAGAAAGAAACAGACTAATATTAGCGTAGATGCCATTCTTCTAACGATGTAACAAGTACATCAGGTGTTATGGGAAGTGTTCCCAGTTCTGGTTGACCTAATTAATGCAGCCTAACAATCCTTTAACGGATCTGAATTATAGAAATGTGATAGTGTGTTATGTGTAAGACAGGTTAAAGAGATGGGTCTTTAATCTAGATTTAAACTGACAGAGTGTGTGCCTCCCGAACAGTGTTAGGTAGATTATTCCAGAGTTTGGGCGCTAAATAGGAAAACAATCTCCTACCCGCAGTTGACTTTCATATTCTAGGTATTATCAAATTGCCAGAGTTTTGAGAACGTAGCAAACGTGGCGGACTATAATGCGATAAGAGCTCGGTCAAGTACTGAGGAGCTAAACCATTCAGGGCTTTATAAGTAATTAGCAAGATTTTAAAGTCTATACGATGTTTAATAGGGAGCCAGTGCAGTGTTGACAGAACCGGGCTAATGTGGTCATACTTCCTGGTTCTAGTAAGAACTCTAGCTGCTGCATTTTGGACTAGCAGGAGTTTGTTTATTAAGTGTGCAGAACAACCACCCAATAAAGCATTATAATAATCTAGCCTCGAGGTCATGAACGCATGAATTAACGTTTCTGCATTTGACATTGAGAGCATAGGTTGTAATTTAGATATATTTCTGAGATGGAAAAATGCAGTTTTACAAATTCTAAAAATGTGGATTTTGAAGGAGAGATTGCTATCAAACAGCACACCTAGGTTCCTAACTAATGATGAAGAATTGACAGAGCAGCCATCAAGTGTTAGACAGTGTTCTAGGTTATTACATGCAGAGGTTTTAGGTCAGATAATTAACACCTCTATTTTTTCAGAATTTAGCAGTAAAAAATTACTCGTCATCCAGTCTTTTATATCGAATATGCATTCCGTTAGTTTTTCAAATTGGTATGTTTCGTCTGGCCACAAAGAAATATAGAGCTGAGTATCATCAGCATAACAGTGAAAGCTAACACTGTGTTTCCTGATGATATCTCCCAAGGGTAACATGTAAAACATGAAAAGCAACGGTCCTAGTACTGAGCCTTGAGGTACTCCATACTGCACTTGTGATTGATATGATACCTTTTCATTTACTGCTACAAATTGATGGCGGTCAGATAAGTATGATTTGAACCATGCTAATGCACTTCCACTAATGCCAACAAAGATTTCTAGTCTATTCAAAAGAATGTTGTGGTCGATAGTGTCAAACACGGTACTAAGATCCAGTAGCACTAATAGAGAGATACAACCACGATCAGATGATAAGAGCAGGTCATTTGTAACTCTAATGAGAGCAGTCTCAGTACTATGATACAGTCTAAATCCTGACTGGAAATCCTCACAGATACCATTTTTCTCTAAGAGGGAACATAGTTGTGATGATACTACCTTTTCTAGTATCTTTGACAGAAAAGGGAGATTCGAGATTGGTCTATAATTAACTAATTCTTTTGGGTCAAGTTGTGTTTTTTTAATGAGAGGCTTAATAACAGCCAGTTTGAAGGTTTTGGGGACATATCCTAATGACAATGATGAATTAATAATAGTCAGAAGAGGATCTATGACTCCTGGAAGCACCTCTTTTAGGAGCTTCGATGGAATAGGATCTAACATACATGTTGTTGGTTTCGAGCATCAGTCGCACGCTTCAGATGAATCATTCTGCATGTTGATTCAAGATTTTATTTGTCCATTTGGAGATCCAGTAAAAAAAAAATAACATTATTCTTTTAGGGGCAATAGTTTAAATTCTGTATATTTCAGTGCTATATATATGTATTTAACTTATAACTTATAAATATTATTTTTTATAAATACTAAATAAAAATTTAACTTATATTGTTGCCTTTGCAAATAACTCAATTAAAATAAGTTCAAAAACCAAATAAAATAATAAAAATGACAAAAGCATGTATATACACACACATACACACACACACACACACACACACACACACACACGTTATTATTGTTAACTTTAAAATGGTTTTATAATGTGTAATAAAGCTGAAATAAAATATAAATATTGAATGAAAAACTTAAATAAAATCAGCTTAATTAAAATAAATTAATTTTAACTTAAAGTAGTAAAATTACTAAAACTAAATAAAAATATACTTTAAAACAAAATTGAAAGATAAAAAATCTAATAAAAAATGACAAACACATTACAAAATTACTAAAACATAAACTACATTAAAATGAAAATATAAAAAATCTAACTCAAAATATTGACAAAAATTATAATAGTATGTATATAATAACTGTACTCTATATATATCAAATGAATAATGATGAATAATGATTCAATTACAATAAATTCTTCATTTGAAACACTGTAAAAACCTTTTTAAGTTGTAAATAAAATAAAGCTTATTGGAGTATGTTATACTATTTCAGGTTTTCTGCTTCAGAATCTCATGTTTAATTCAATGTGTAGCTTGCTGTTTCTTTGTAATCATTTGTGAAATTTACTAGCCATGTGAAAACCACATTTATTTTTTTCAGTGTAACTGGAATAAATAAAAGAGAGTTCATCAGATGAGATCTGAAGTCCATCAGCTCCCCTGTTAGAGGAGCCTGCAGGAACAGCAGGAGGTTTTGAAGTGTAAATACAGCATCAGTGGAGCAAAGCATTCTGGGAGATTCAGAGAGTCTACAGTGAACCTCCAGACTGACGCCAAACATGATTATTCCTGGATCCATCGACATACACATGATCCAGCACGTATAAGAGACTTTACATGATTAAAAACAGAAGGGGATTTCACAGTGATGACAAAGAAAACCATTCTGGGTCCTGAAATACCAAAATACCAATAAAGATTCCAAACAGATTATTCAACAGAGCACAACAGACAGTTAGGGAAACTGGTTTTAAATTGTAACTTATAAACCATTAAATACAGACCTGTTGTGAACACATAAGTTGTTAACTGATAGTATTTGCGTTTGTTGAACCCATCTGTTCGTATCATTCCGATTTATTTTTAATTACGTTTAACAGCGTGAATTCTGGTGAAAACTACATTACCCACGATGCCGTGCGGAAAATTCCACCAATCAGAGAGTGGCGGCACAAAACGACCTCTTTAGCCCAGCCCACTCGAGTAAGCACCGCTAATGACGTCTCGCTACGCTCCAATAAATAAATAAATAAATAAATAAATAATAATACTTGTATATATGAGCGTATTTTGCTATAAAATTAAAATATGTTATTTCTATAAATCTAATTAACCACTTTAAATGAATCTTTTTTTTATGTTTCACCATTGTTTTTGATTAAGTCATTCGCAATGTATCTGGGGATTGTAGTTCTTTTCCTTAATTGATTTTCAAATACTTTTTTGCTTCAAATCAGAGTTTGTAATGTTGTGATTCTTCTCGAAGCTCATTGGTTTGGTTCATGACGCTTTTAACAAAGACTTTTTAAAATCGCTATGGGAAAAATGAAAAGGACATGGTTGAATAAGCTCAATGACGCTACCTGGAGGCAATTAAAATATTCAACACCAGAATCATAAAAAAAATGCGTGTCTAATGATTTAAACAGTGGAGAGGGTATGAATATATCTTTATATAAAGTAGGATATCTAAGTATCCGCATACATACTGTACAACTTATGTTAAGCGATATATATATATATATATATATATATATATATATATATACAGTGGTGGCCAAAATTATTATAACACTATAGTATTTTGACCAGGTAGGTTTCTTGAAGTGTTTTGGAAACACAGTTCTTCTGGATTTAGTCTGTCTCAGTTTGTTCTGTTTCTTCATGTCATTCCAGACAGACTGGATGATGATCAGATCAGATCTCTGTGTGGAGCAAACTAAAATCTCACTGGATTATTACAATTAATGGCAAAATGAATGTTTGGAAATGTAAAATGATATTTCCTACTGACACACTACAGCAAAAGATAGAAATAACTGACTTAAAACCATTTTTTTAGCTGCTGGAAATAGTAGTGTTCTAATCATTTTGGCCACTACTGTATGTGTGCGTGTATATATATATATATATAGCAAACCTCATGCTTGATTGTTATCACAAAATGTAGCTATATTATCGTTCAGCTCTAATCTGCTAAAAGGCATGAAGATATTATAAACATCAGCATCATGATTTCTGTAAATCTGCTTTAAAGCGACATATAAATAAATATGACTTGGCTTGAATATTGATAATAAATTGAGGGCATATCAGGATTCTGTGTCAGAATATAGAGAAGAACCTGTTCTGAGACCTTTAACTCATTCACAGGTAAACAGATCCTGGAATTATGTGTTCATATTGGGTTTTGGTTTGCCATTAGTGGTGAATATTTGAACATATAATCCATAACTGAATATTTATTCAGCAGTGTTTGTTTGGATGTCTAATTTGAGCTCAAGATCCAACCACAGTCAATGCTTCTCAGCACAGCAGCTAACAAAATAAAATAAAATAAAATAAAATAGGTGTTGCATAAATAACATTCTAGTGCTAACATTTTGAGAACATTTAAAAATCAGATACAAATGTTTTATTATTTAATAGTTCATAGCTCTGGATTCTTATTCGGTTACTGTAAATGCACAATTAATTATTGCTTGTATATTATTGCTACAAATAAACCACACTCCTTCAGACAGCCATCAGCGAACATCATTCATCTGATGCACACTGCTGAGAAACAGGAATAATATTAAAACACACAGATGCAGTTTATCCTAGTGACACACTGCCCTCAGGTGGCTGCAAACTTATTAACTATTCATGAAATAACCAAAGGCAAAAACATTTCCATCTTTCTGTTAGTGATGGGAAGATCGGATCATTTTACTGACTCGATAATTGAATCTCGTTACATCAATATTCCTTATCGTTCATTTGAGCAGAGTTAAATTACAATATATCGTTTTTGAACATAAACCTATTTTGAACATGATATCACTATAATGTCTTTTGAGTCCCATTTGTCATGTGACTGAAGCAAAATGAAAAAATGAAATTTTATATATATATATATATATATATATATATATATATATATATACACACACACACACACACACACACACATACATACATACAACATAAGACATGGCACATCGAATATATATATATATATATATATATGTGTGTGTGTGTGTGTGTGTGTGTGGGTGTGTGGGTGTAATTTTATTTTTTATTTTATTTTTTCATTTATACACACACACACACACACACACACATACAACATAAGACATGGAACATCCGAATATATATGTGTGTGTGTGTGTGTGTAATTTTATTTTTTATTTTTTCATTTATATACACACACACACACACACACACACACACAACATAAGACATGGAACATCCGAATATATATATATATATATATATATATATGTATATACACACACACACACAGGTGCATCTCAATAAATTAGAATGTCGTGGAAAAGTTCATTTATTTCAGTAATTCAACTCAAATTGTGAAACTCGTGTATTAAATAAATTCAGTGCACACAGACTGAAGTAGTTTAAGTCTTTGGTTCTTTTAATTGTGATGATTTTGGCTCACATTTAACAAAAACCCACCAATTCACTATCTCAACAAATTACAATATGGTGACATGCCAATCAGCTAATCAACTCAAAACACCTGCAAAGGTTTCCTGAGCCTTCAAAATGGTCTCTCAGTTTGGTTCACTAGGCTACACAATCATGGGGAAGACTGCTGATCTGACAGCTGTCCAGAAGACAATCATTGACACCCTTCACAAGGAGGGTAAGACACAAACATTCATTGCCAAAGAAGCTGGCTGTTCACAGAGTGCTGTATCCAAGCATGTTAACAGAAAGTTGAGTGGAAGGAAAAAGTGTGGAAGAAAAAGATGCACAACCAACCGAGAGAACCGCAGCCTTATGAGGATTGTCAAGCAAAATCCATTCAAGAATTTGGGTGAACTTCACAAGGAATGGACTGAGGCTGGGGTCAAGGCATCAAGAGCCACCACACACAGACGTGTCAAGGAATTTGGCTACAGTTGTCGTATTCCTCTTGTTAAGCCACTCCTGAACCACAGACAACGTCAGAGGCGTCTTACCTGGGCTAAGGAGAAGAAGAACTGGACTGTTGCCCAGTGGTCCAAAGTCCTCTTTTCAGATGAGAGCAAGTTTTGTATTTCATTTGGAAACCAAGGTCCTAAAGTCTGGAGGAAGGGTGGAGAAGCTCATAGCCCAAGTTGCTTGAAGTCCAGTGTTAAGTATCCACAGTCTGTGATGATTTGGGGTGCAATGTCATCTGCTGGTGTTGGTCCATTGTGCTTTTTGAAAACCAAAGTCACTGCACCCGTTTACCAAGAAATTTTGGAGCACTTCATGTTTCCTTCTGCTGACCAGCTTTTTAAAGATGCTGATTTCATTTTCCAGCAGGATTTGGCACCTGCCCACACCTGCCAAAAGCACCAAAAGTTGGTTAAATGACCATGATGTTGGTGTGCTTGACTGGCCAGCAAACTCACCAGACCTGAACCCCATAGAGAATCTATGGGGTATTGTCAAGAGGAAAATGAGAAACAAGAGACCAAAAAATGCAGATGAGCTGAAGGCCACTGTCAAAGAAACCTGGGCTTCCATACCACCTCAGCAGTGCCACAAACTGATCACCTCCATGCCACGCCGAATTGAGGCAGTAATTAAAGCAAAAGGAGCCCCTACCAAGTATTGAGTACATATACAGTAAATGAACATACTTTCCAGAAGGCCAACAATTCACTAAAAATGTTTTTTTTTATTGGTCTTATGAAGTATTCTAATTTGTTGAGATAGTGAATTGGTGGATTTTTGTTAAATGTGAGCCAAAATCATCACAATTAAAAGAACCAAAGACTTAAACTACTTCAGTCTGTGTGCACTGAATTTATTTAATACACGAGTTTCACAATTTGAGTTGAATTACTGAAATAAATGAACTTTTCCACGACATTCTAATTTATTGAGATGCACCTGTATATATATATATATATATATATATATATATATATATATATATATATATATATATATATATATACGTGCTTTTGTCATTTTTATTATTTTATTATTTGGTTTTTGAACTTATTTTAATTGAGTTATTTGCAAAGGCAACAATATTAGTTTAATTTTTATTTTGTATTTATAAATAATAAATAATATTTATAAATTTATTTATATATATATATATATATATATATATATATATATATATACGTTTTATATATTTTTATATATCTTTATTTCAGTTACCATAATAAAGTTTTAATAGTTTAGCTTTAATTAACAATAATAGCACTGAAATATACAGAATTTAAACTATTGCCCCTAAATGAATAATGTTGTTTTTTTTTACTGGATCTCCAAATGAACAAATAAAATCTTGAATCAACATGCAGAATGATTCATCTGAAGCGTGCGACTGATGCCCGAAACTAACAACATGTATGTTAGATCCTATTCTATATATATATATATACATATATACATATATATATATATATATATATATATATATATTTATATATATATATATATATATATATATATATACACACACACACACATATATATATATATATACAGTGGGTACGGAAAGTATTCAGACCCCCTTCACTTTTTTCAATTTTGTTATGTTGCAGCCTGATACTACAATTGTTTAAATTCTTTTTTTTTCTCATTACTCTACACTCTGTCCTTTATAATGACAAAGTGAAAACAGAATTTTAGAAATGTTTGTAAATTTATTAAAAAGAAAAAACTGAAATATCACATTTACATAAGTATTCAGACCCTTTACTCAGTGCTTAGTTGAAGCACCTTTGGCAGCAATTACAGCCTCGAGTCTTTTTGGGTATGACGCAACAAGCTTTGCACAACTGGATTGGGGGAATTTCTGCCATTCTTCTTTCCAAATCCTCTCAAGCTCGGTCAGGTTGGATGGGAACTGTCTGTTGACAGCCTTTTTCAGGTCTCTCCAGAGATGTTCGATAAGGTTCAAGTCAGGGCTCTGGCTGGGTCACTCTAGGACATTCACAGAGTTGTCCCTAAGCCACTCCTGTGTTGCCTTGGCTGTGTGCTTAGGGTCATTGTCATGTTAGAAGGTGAACCTTCGGCCCAGTCTGAAGTTTTGAATGCCCTGGATTGGGTTTTCATTAAGGCTATCTCAATATTTTGGTGCATTGAGCTTTTTTTCTACTCTGATGTGTTCCTCAGTCCCTGCCGCTGAAAAACAGCCCAACAGCATGAGGCTGCTACCACCACACTTTACTTTTGGGATGGTACTCTGCAGGTGATGAGAAGAGCCGGTTTCCTTCAAACATGATGCTTAGAATTGAGGTTCATCAGACCAGGTAATCTTGTTTTTCAGAGTCTGAGGGTCCTTTAGGTGCTTTATTGCAAATTCCAAGTGTGTTTTCATGTGTCTTCACTGAGGAGAGGATTGAGTTTGGCCACACTGCCATAAAGCCCAGATCGGTGGAGTGTTGCAGTGATGTTTGTCCTTCTGTAGGTTTCTCCCATCTGCATATATGATCATGGAGCTCAACTAGAGTGACCACCAGGTTCTTGGTCACCAATCTAGACAAGCCCCTTCTCCATCAATTGCTCAGTTTGGCTGGGGACCAGCTCTTGGAAGAGTCCTGGTTGTGCCAAACTTCTTCCATTTGAGAATTATGGAAGCCACTGTGCTCTTGGGAACCTTCAGTGCAGCAGAATTTTTTTTGTAGCCTTCCTCAGATCTGTGCCTCAATACAATCCTGTGTCTGAGCTCTGCAGGCAGTTCCTTTGACCTCGTGGCTTGGTTTTCGCTCTTATATGCATTATCAGCTGTGAGGCCTTTTACAGAGAGGTGTGTGCCTTTCCAAATCATGTCCAATCAATTTAATTTACCACAGGCGGACTCCAATCAAGGTGTAGAAACATCTCTGCAATGATCAAGAGACATGGGAGGCACCTGAGCTAAATTTCAAGTGTTGTTGCAAAGGGTCTGAATACTTAGGTAAATGTGATATTTCAGTTTTTTCTTTTTAATAAATTTACAGACATTTCTAAAATTCTGTTTTCACTTCATCATTATGAGGTACAGAGTGTAGATTAATGAGAAAAAAAATGAATTTAAACAATTGTAGTATCAGGCTGCAACATAACAAAATTGAAAAAAGTGAAGGGGGTCTGAATACTTTCCGTACCCACTGTATATATATATATATATGTGTGTATATATATATATATATATATATATATATATATATATATATATATATATATATGTATCACGCACACACACACACACACACACACATATATATATATATATATATATATATATTCGGATGTTCCATGTCTTATGTTGTACAATCTGAGAAAAGAAAAAAAAAAAGATTAGCTTAATTTTCTAGTCTTTACCCTTGGATTTCAGAGTGGTTATTTGGCAGAAGAATTTGTTTCTCTGCTGATTGTTTCAGCACAATAAGAGGCGCATAAGAGGCCCTCCGGAGCCAAAATTTTGTGTGACTGGAATAATAAACAAGAGTTGAGCTCGTGCGCTCCCGTACAGGATGAATATTACGTTGTGACGACGTTGTAGGCTTTTCTTTATATAATTTTTGACGTTGCAGACGGTTACCTTCCCGGATATGAACCTAATTAATATTCATCGCGCCCACTGAGCGACACGCCTGCCTCGTAGCCAATCGGAGAGCGTCTGCTGGCTGCGAGTTACGCCGCGTCATTAATATTCATGAGCCAAGCCTCCGCCAAAACGCGCGTGACGTCACCGCCGCCGTCCGCAGAGCGACTGATTCAAACGCGCGTGCGGAGCGTCTTTCAGCAGCAGCGACTGAAGGTCAGAGAGACAGACAGCACTGATAACCGGACCTGAAGGTAAACGGCCTTTTTAAGTCATAACGGTATCATGATGATGATGATGATGTGTTGCTGCTGGGACGGTCTCGGTATTATCACACGGAAATGTAAACATTCTGCTGTCAGATGATGGTGTGCATCATCATGTGCCGATTACATATTTCGATATTCGCATTTTTTGCTGCAGAATAAAATAAGGTGATGAATATTAATGCATATTGACCGGTTGCATCCGGTCTGAAACCGCATCATCCCATCATCCCGCGCGCCAACCGCATAGAGTACCGCTTCTATATTTATCCGGGCTTTGATGCTGTAAGCGGGTTTGGCTGATCTGGGTCACCTCAGCTGCTGGACTTACATTATTACAGCGGGTCATGTGACGGGTGCCTCTGTCTGATGAGATCCAGCATGACATGCGCCTTCATCATCTTCATTACAGGATACAGTCATATAATATAGTGTTATCTGCTCTTATAGATGCGTCTGACTCACGTCTGTTTGACTGTAATAACCCAGCTAACTGCGACTTTTTTTTAATTTTTTTTTATAAATGTTAGGACAAAACATTCTTAAAGTAATGTTTATGGAACGTTCTTGTAACTGATATGTGACCCGGGAGCACAAAACCAGTCATAAGGGTCAGTTTTTTGAAATTGAGATTTATACATCATCTGAAAGCTGAATAAATAAGTTTGTTATGATAGAAAAATATTTGGCTGAGATACAACTATTAAAATCTCGAATCTGAGGGTGCAAAAAAATCTAAATATTGAGAAAATCATCTTTAAAATTGTCCAAATGAAGTTCTTATCAATGCATATTACTAATCAGAAATGAAAATTTGATATATTTACGGTAGGAAATTTACAAAATATCTTCATGGAACATGATCTTTACTTAATATCTTAATGATTTTTGGCATAAAAGAAAATGGATCATTTTTACCCATGCAATGTATTGTTGGCTATTGCTACAAATGCTCTAGGGTCACCTTCTGAGGTCAACATTCCCAAAACATCCTTATGATTTTGTAACATTTAAATAACGTTCTAATCGTGTCAAGAAAACTGGACATTTTAATGTTTTAAAAACAATGTTTTTATATCCTAAATTTGTACCTGGGTTCCCAGCTAGCAAACATTGCCTGACGGTTCTCTCAAAGTTATGAACAAACGTTCTTCCAGTAACATTAACAATAGAATGTTCACAGTTATGTGGCCTTTCGTAATGTTCTCAAAATGTTATCGCAAAAACATTATTCATGGAACGTTTTGCCTGAAACCTTTTAGTTGGATGTTCATCTGATTTTTTTAAATGGTAACACTATGTAACACATATTACATGTACTTACTATTATAATGACAATTAATTATGCATAATTACATGCAAGTAACCCTAAGCCAAACCCTAATCCTAACCATATAAATGTAGTTTATTATTAGTAATTAATATTACTCAGTACGTAAATGTATAATTACACTGTAAAGGACACCTTAAAATAAAGTGTAACTGTTACTTCTGCAAAACATTCTAAAGTAACGTTTCCATAATACAAAATGATCATATGGAATTTTCCTTTAACGTTTTTAGAACATTAAAAAAAAAACAAAAAAAACAACAACATTCAGAAGTAACGTTTTCAGAACTTAATGGGAACGTTAGCACAACGCTCTCACAGCATGTTTTTGTTCACTGGGTACAGGCTGGACATTAGCAGACAGAAGCACACTGAGCATGTGTGTCTCAATCCACCACAAAACTCCTGCTTTCTTTGTGTTGTGCTGATGAGAAGAATCTAAGACTGCTGAAGTTCAAGCATCACGCTGTGCATTAAAGGAGACGCCCATCCTCAATATTTTGGGGCTTCATATGGTCAAGTACATCGTTTATGAAGGCATTTAGGTTTCACTAAGCAGAAACGAGCATGCATTGACGTTCGTTAATCTCTGAACATGCTGGAAAATTCATGATTCATGAGTTTATGGAAGGTGCCTGCTATTATTTCCATGAGGAAAGTGATGACAGACGTCTCAGATGATACCAGAACCCAACACACACCTACATCACACTATTATTATTAGTCTGCGACTGACTTGTTTTCCAGTAAAACATAGTCATTACAGAATTTATACCAACTATTAATATGTATTTTTCTTGCTTTAAGCGTGAATGAATTCAGTTTTTGTGCAGCGTAGGAGCAAATCATTTAGGACCAGTAGGTGAAAGGTCACGATTATGACTCTGGGTGATTATGACTTGAAATTTGAAATTAGGAATAATCAACAGAACAATGTCATTTTTGAAATTATTAAAGCTTTAAATGGACTAAATATAAAGATGGCTCTTTTATGGCTCATGTAATCTGATACAGTGAGAATATGGAGGAAAAAACAGCTCAATTTGATGCAGATGCTGATATTTCTATGATGAAATTCTGATGCTTGTAATGTAAAAATCAGTGAGATCTTTATAACAGTTCAGCAGATACTGACATAAAATGATCTAAATATCAGCGGTCGCTCTATACCTCCAATAATATGTCTCAGTAAGATGAGATTGAAATGATCCAAACATATAATGCAGTGCTGATTGAGAGATGAAGAAATAAACGCTCCTCAGAAGATGTGAGATGAAGATCATTCCTCCGCTGAGGAACAGTGAAAGTAAAGCAAGTAAAGCTGAGCTGCTTCTGTCCAGTAAGTGTTCATCTGGAAATAATGACTGCAGTTATTCTGATGCTTACTTGATCAAAATCAGTCAAGATTTGACAGCAAAGGTGACAGCTGAAGCTGGACGCTTGTAGAATTACACTAAAAGAGCTTTAACTGATATCAATCAGACGACAGAAGACATGCAGTAGATTGAGTGCAACAGGAAAGTTATGATCATGTTTCATGTATCAGATATGATACAGACGCTTTACAGGCTTTTACCAGAAGAAAATCTCTTTTAATGTGAGTTATTGTCCAGACTATAAGCTTCCAGTGGCGTCTCTCTGTATCTGCTCATTCTTTCAAAGAGAAGCCGGTCTGTGTACGTGTGTGCATTATGTACATTTCTGTTATGATATCTCAGATGTTTCTGAAGTTAAATATCAAACAGAGGTGGAGACGTGTCGGACGTCCGTATGATTAGTGATCTCCCGCAGCGCTCTCTCTCTCTCTCTCTCTCTCTCTCTCTCTGACGCTATTGTTTCTCTGAAGTCTCTTTCTATGGGTGGGAAACTCTAGATCTTGTTTTTGAACTTCAGGTTTCTTGGCCTTCAAACACACACAGACCTTCAAAGTGAGGATCAGCCAGCAGGTCTTTCCTCTGATTCAAAGCTGCTTTAAACAGCATATGTTCAGCTGATGTTATATCAACGTACCGATGAATAAATATTGTTGAAGATCAGAGGCGCTGATGTAATCTACTGCTTACGAGTTTGATGAATTTAGTTCACAGCTGGAGCTCGGATGCTGTTTGTGCTGCTTTAACCAGCGCTGGCTTTGACCTTTGACCTACACTGGAAAAAATCTGCTGTAGAACAATTTTCACTTAGAAATGACTAGTAAATTTGACAAACGCCACGTAACACATTGAATTAATTGTGATATTTTGAAATAGAAAAACTGAAATGGTGTAATGCCCAATAATGTTTTTTTACACTGTAGTATAAATTCTTAGACTAAGGAACAGCTTTTCGTCTGTGGTTTTTGTATTATACACATTTGTCTTATTTAGAAGACAAACACAAAATTTAGTTTTCCAGATAACAGGGAATGTTCTCAGAACGTTCTTGCAAGGTTTTGAACAAACGTTCTTCCAGTAACATTAACAGAATGTTCATTCAAAGTTATCGAGTCTTTAATAATAACTGTAAATATTTTCTAACGTTTTTTAAATGTTACTACTTGTTTCAGAATGTTCAGAGAACACAGAATAATAACGTTCCCATAAAATGATCAAATGCAATGTTCCCGTAACATTTGTATAACCAAGAAAAACGTTTCTAGAACATTTAAAAAACTGGACATTTTGAACTTTTAGAGAACATTCAGAAACAAAGGTTTTATAATTAACTGAGACTAAAATTTGAATTAAAATTAAAAACACAATTGTTTTTATTTCAGCTAGTTGCCAAGGCAACATTGATTTCTCATTTAAATTTAGTTTAAATTGATGTACAAAAATAAATAAAATTAATCTAAACTACATAGAGATACATACAATAAAAACTACTAAAAATGCCACAAACACAACAAAATAAAAATAATAAAATAGTAATAAAAATGTAATAATAATAAAATTAAAATGGAAAATATAAACATAAAAAATGGTTTAAATTATTAATAAAAACTATAATAGTATACTAAAATAACATGTTTCAGAAACTTAATAAGAATACAAGTTTTGCTAGCTGAGTCTCTGTTCACAGTCACACAGTGAAGAGTTAATGGCAGTGAAGTGAAGAAACTCTGCAGCGTTTAAGACATGATCCGGACTGACTGAATTCTGGGAGTTTTCCAGCGGTTTCGCATGACCCTGAATGTCCTCGGCACAGTCTGTGAGTTTGGAAATATCAAACCAGGACAGACTGAGACCTTGAAAACAGAGCGAGACACGCAGTCGATCGGCTGCGTCAGGTCTGATTTATTCTTATAAAGCAATTTTCACAAAGCATGGAATATGATTGTGTCTGAATAGTGCTTTAGACTCCCTGAGATCACATGCGTGTTCGTTTGTAATCGTTCAGCAGTAATGGAAGTCTTTGTGATGTGAACTGTAAAGAAATCATGGCCTAAAGATATGGAAGACCATCTCATTAAATATTCATGAGACAGCAGCACTCACTGCTTCAAACCACACCGCGACCTTCAAGATGAAGGAGAATACAGACCTCAAACCTCTCATAATGTCTCATTGTGTCTCATTTAGTGAGCTCAAACCTCCAGGTAACAGCGTCACCTGGGTCTCTACCGTCAGCCAATCACATCGCTGCATTACTCGCCTTAGCTTCTGATTGGATCAGATGAAACATCACTTTAAACAAGACATGTGATTGTTAATAATTTGAGCACCAACGAGTGGCTGAATTTAACAAATGCCATTCATTATAAAACAAAATATCAAATCAAGTCATTTATTGTTAAAAAAGATGCATAAATGCACTTTACAAACAAAACATTTGACTAAAGTACAGTTTGACATGATAAAAGGACTTTACGATGAAAGCCAGTTTACACCACGGAATAAAACAATAAAAAACGGTAATTGCGATCTCACACGACTGTTTTTATTGGGATTCTGAGAAAAAAGTCAGAATTGTGAAATATAAACTTATAATTCTGAATTTTCGGTTAAATCTCGCTATTCTGAGTTTTTTCTCAGAATTTTGAGTTTAAATCTCGGAATTCTGAGTTTTTTCTTTGAATGTTGAGTTTCAATCTTGCAATTCTGAGCTTTTTCTCAAAATTCTGACTATTTTTCGGAATTTTGAGTTTAAATCTCACAATTCTGACTTAGAATTTTTTGTTTCCGCCATGGAAAAAAGAAATAAAAAAGTTCATTGCGACCTTCTATCCCACAATTCTGACTTTTTTGTTTCAATTATGAGTTTATATCTTACAATTCTGACATTTCTTCCATACTTTACTGTGGATGAGTTTTGTTGTGGCATGTGTTTGCTGTAGTCACATCATGAACAATGTCACATAGAAGCACATTGTTTGGTACTTTGAAATATAAGTAAAATAACTGATGTCAGCATGCGGTGATATAATTTACAATAACTTTGCAGGAAGGTTATTTGGATTTGAAGAGCGTAGCTAAAAACAAAAGCTTATCTTACACAGGGCTTTAGTTCTGGGGTGTTAACATCACATGAGCTCTGTGTGTGTGTGTGCGTGTGTGTGTGTGTGTGTGTGTGTGTGTGTGTGCTTCTGACACATTTGGCTTCAGGACTGAAATATCACATGATAAGAATCACCCGAGTTTTGTTTGGTTTGTAAACAATGACTTAGTTACGTCTGTAGCCCCGCCCACGTTTCCATGAACTCAAGCAGCAGGAGGCGGATCCTGAAGGGAACTGGAGGCGGGGCTTTATTGCTCAGTGACTGACAGCTGTAAACACTGTTGCCGTGGTGATGACTTGTGTTGTCTCAGTGACCCTGAGTGGCCTTTAATCTCCTAAATCTCACACACACTGCGTGATCTGGGCGTGAAGGTCAAGATCTGGACAGAATCAGCAGGAGAGTGTGAGAGTTTAGGTGAGTTCAGCTTTTAGTCTCTGGTTGTGTGTAAATGAAATGATGAAATATATGAAAGGAAGAGCAGACCAATCACGATTCAGTATGCAAATAAATGCCAAAAGTGGATTATGAAGCTGTTAAAAAGACACTGCACGCCTTAGAATGAAACTGAGTCTAGATGTTATGGAAGCTTGTTTCCGCCATGGGAGTAAAAAATGAAAAGGTAATTGTGACTTTTGTCTCACAATTTGGACTTTTTGTGCATTTCTGAGTTTATATATCATAATTCTGACTTTCTTGCAATTCCAAGTTTACATTTTGCTTTTTTTCCACCGTGAAATTAAAAAGGTAATTGCGAGTTTTTATCTCACTAGTCAGACTTTTTTTCTTGCAATTGCAACATTTTATCTCACAATTTTTTTTCTCAGAATTCTGCATTTATATCTGACTTTATCATGATTCTGACAATTTTCTCAGAATTGTGGGGTGAAAAAAAGTCAGAATTAAAAAAAGTCAAAATTAATATGTATATACAGTATATATATATATATATATATATATATATATAGTATTTTATATGTATGTATTCTATAATATATACCATTATATATGATTGCACAGCTCAATATAAAGTTGAATATATATGTATGTATATATATATTTGTATGTATGTGTATATATATACATGTATGCCAAAAAAGTTAGATATTATATATATATATAATATCTAACTTTTTTGGCATACATACAGAGAAAGTTATATATTGTAAAGCAAATCTCAAACACATGATTGTTTCAAAACATAAATAATCATAATACAAATAAATGTCAATTTTAGTGCAGTTGTTTCAGTATTATTTGCCATAGAGTGTGTTTATGATGAAACCAAAGGCGTGAAAAGCATCTATTTTAGGTCCTGATCTCTCTTTGTCTCTGTTTGGTTTTAATTAGTGCTCATTTCCAGGCTCGTTCCACCCAGAGCTGCTATATCTGCTTTCTCTGTCTGCCCACCAGAGACTAAAAAACGTGTCATTTCTGCAGGATTACAGTAAAAACCACCTGTTATCAGACAGGTTTCCTGAATACTCCCTCTGGTCTCTCATTGGCCAGTCGGGCAGATAGTCCCGCCCCACGCTCACATGATTGGTTGAATGTCACAGCTGTAAATCTCAGTCTAATTGCTGGTCTCCACCTCTCCTGCAGTGATTTCCAGAGCTCACGATGCCTCCACCTGTCGGACCCCCAGCCGTTCCGCCTCCAGACGGTGGGTGGGGCTGGGCTGTGGTGGGCGGAGCATTCATCTCCATCGGATTCTCTTACGCCTTCCCAAAGGCCACCACCGTGTTCTTCAAAGACATCCAGAGGATCTTCAACGCCTCGTACAGTGAGGTGGCCTGGATCTCCTCCATCATGCTGGCTGTCATGTATGCAGGAGGTAAAACATTTCCAAAGAGTTCAAAAAGTTTTTTTTTTCTTAAAGAAATTAATAGTGTTATCCATCAAGAATGCATTAAAGTGCTAGACATTCATAATGTTCCAAAAGATTTCTATTTCAAATAAATGCTGTTCTTTTGAACTTTCTATTCATCTGTGAGTCCTGAAAATGCATCATGGTTTCCACAAAAATATTAAAGTTTTCAACATTTGATAATAATCAGAAATGTTTCTTGAGCAGCAAATCAGCATATTAGAATGATTTCTGAAGGATCATGTGACACTGAAGAAAATTCAGGTTTGATCACAGAAATAAATTACATTTTAACAGATATTCACATAGAAAACAGCTGTTTTAAATTGTAATAATATTTCACAATTTTTACTGTATTTTTTATGAAATGATATTGGGTTTGTAAAGGATTAATCTGTTTTGGCGTCACATAAAGGTTGTGTCGACATGCTGTAGTTCATGTGATGTTCAGCAGCAGCATGACTGAGAAACCATTTCAATTCACGTCAAATGAAATTCATTACTGGATTAATTAAATTGCCCCTGCGTTTAACATTAAACACACGTCCAGAACAAACCACCTGGCATCACATGCCATGCAGCTCTCTCCTAAATTAAATCAGCATGTTTTATTACGAACAAGCATGAACATGCAGTTCTGACCTTAACATGCTGGAGAACACACACACACACACTCACACACACACACACACACACACACACTTGTTTCGCTATCCTTGTGGGGACTTCCATAGGCGTAATGGTTTTTCTACTGTACAGACCGTATATTCTGTTGCCCTACACCAACCCTACACCTAAACTTAGCCCTCACAGGAGACTTTCTGCATTTTTAGATTTTCAAAAAACTTCATTCTGTGTGATTTATAAGCTTCTTTACCCGTGGAGACCTCAATTTAGGTTCCCACCGTGACACGAGTCCCCATGAGTCTGTGTGTATTCAGGTTTAAGTCCCCACCTGAATAGAAAAACAGGTACACTCACACACACACACTCACACACACACACACACACACACACTCAGCTGTGCTTCTCATTTAACACTGGAAATCATTAGTGAAAGCAAAACTCCCATGATGCATCTGCATTATAAGACTTGAAGTAAAATGTTCCATCTGAGAGAACGTCGTTTCTCTCGTCTTGCTCTCAAAACACTCTCGGCTCAAGATCAATGACTCTAATCCACTTTACCCTCGAGACACATGAGTGTGAGTGTGTGTGTGTGTGTCTTCAGTCCTGTAACCCACACCCCACTCACACACACACACACAGAGAGAGAGAGAGAGAGAAATAAAGAGAGAAATACCACACTTTTTGTATTTGCATTTTTCAAGAAATTATAACTTTTATTCATTAAATGTGACAGTAAAGACATTTATAATGTAACAAAAGATTTCTATTTCCAATAAATGCTGTTCTTTTTAACTTTCTATTCATCTTTGAATCCTGCAAAAAAAATGTATCACAGTTTCCACAAAAATATTAATGTTTTCAACATTGATAATAATCAGAAATGTTTCTTGAGCAGCAAATCAGTATATTAGAATGATTTATGAAGGATCATGTGACACTGAAGACTGGAGTAATGATGCTGAAAATTCAGTTTTGATCACAGAAATAAATTACAGTTTAACAGATATTCACACAGAAAACTGCTGTTTTAAATTAGAAAAGCATTTCACAATTTTTACTGTATTTTTGATCAAATAAATGCAGGCTTTTCTTGTAAGGCTCATCTTATCAAACCCAAATGTTTGACTTTCAGCAAAAGAACTAAAGCATAATCATGTGTTCATCAATATGAATATGATTGTGTTTATGTGCTTTATTCTGTGTTTATGCGTGCATGTCTCTGTATCAGGGTGAAAACAGCACACTTTTGGCTCGTTTCCACTGAGTGGTACGGTTCGGTACGCAATTATTTCCGTTTCCACTGTCAGAAGTTGTGAATGGTACCAAAATAGCGAACCGTACCGTACCACTTTTTTGGTACCCTTCCGTTGGGGTATCTAGCACAGCAAAGGGTACCAAAAGGGTGGAGCTAAACTCACTGCAGAACGCTGATTGGTTGACTAGAATCATCACTTTTGCGTGATACAAAGGGATAAAGCTTCTCCTTCACTCGTTCCGCACTGCTGTCCATGAGTGTTGGACTTATAATTACATCAGTTTGCGCAAACACAAAAAAAATATAATGGTGTATTTTATAATTTTATATTTTCACACAGACAATAGCCGTTTCTCAATATGCGTTCTTGTCTGTTCTTGGTGAAATGTCATTGCCCAAAAACCGGCGTAATTTTCTAAATATACTGTTATTGTGCCATGAAATGTAGTTTTAAGAGTTTTTTAGGCGAGAATGTAGTGGTTTAAAACTCAAATCTGCGGTTTATTTATAAAGATAGCGCCTATTTTAAAATTTGATATGCCGATTTCGGAGCTCCATGCGATCACCGGGTGCTCAGTGCTCATGTATCCGCATAGAGCAGCCTTAGCTGGGCTAGTCCTTCCGACATTTGCCGCTGGCTCTGATGTCTCTGTAGTGATTAAACATGAGATACAATTCATTTTAGGTAGGCTATATTTAACAGGCATTCGTGCTCTCATGAATCTATTATTTGTTCCTGGTCAAATCGTTTTGTCTGAGCACAAAGTTGTTTAACTTTATATATTTATTTTGAACTTTACCCTAGCACAGCGCTGACCAGTAGCATACGTTTGACTGAATTGTTTGCTTTTGTCTTTATTTCCTAATATATAAGCCTCTTATACTTTGTACTTATACTTTTATAATGGCAATTATTGTTCATTAAAACTGACATTTAACAAAAAGAGGCAGAGTTGTGCTTATTGTCGCGCTTTATCATCAGTCGCTACTTTCCGGCATACACCACGCCTACCAAGTAAGGGTACTATTGGCAGTGGAAACGCAAGCCTGATCAGGGTTACCCATACTAAATCGTACTGTACTGAACTGTACTGTAGCGTACCGCTCAGTGGAAATGAGCCATTTCACTGTTTTCACTGAATCACACACAAACACACACACACACACACACACACAAACACTATCAGATCTGTCTGTCTGCAGTGCTTCAGTTCAGGGCTGTGACACTGTGTGTGTTTTCATACTGAGGATCATGGGAAGGCTGAGTGACTGCATGTGCCCTGCAGCTCAGAAGCCTGGGATGCTTTATGAGCTAAATTAAGTGCCAATTTGACCTGATTTTAACCACAAACAAACACCTGATGATCTACAACACTCATCTCTCACAGAACAACCTCTGAAAGCTTATGACGCTAACAAAACAACTACCTAAATAGTCTGTTTATTATTTATTCCTCAGTATAAAATCAGTTTCACGCACACTTTCCTCTACATGTGACTTCTTTCTTTCTGATTAGGATGTTTAATCTATTAGCCGTGGAGTGTTTGCGTTGATCCAGGGTTATTATAGTTAACAACAACAACAAAAAATATTAATTCCTGTTAGATTTGTGTGTGTTACATAGAAAATTGTGTGTTGTGTTTTGCAAAAAGTGTTTTATGAAATTGAAAACCGAGTCAAAGGCTGAGAATTAGTTTATGGTTTTGCAGATTTGGTATGTGCTTCTGATGTTTGAGTGTCAGCTTTCAGAAACTGTGTGACAAGTAAAGATTTCATGTGTAAGCAGTTGAAAAAAACGAATAAAACCTAAATAGACGTTAAAAAAACTACTAAAAATGACAAAAAAATAAAATTACTAAAACAAACTACAATTAAAAAGGAAACAAAATATAAAAATAAAAACTGATTCACAATATTAACAAAAATGTCTCGGTTACGTATGTAACCCTCGTTCCCTGAAGGAGGGAATGGAGACATCACGTCGGTGACCTACGACTGGGATCCCTACCAAAGCGCCACCGGAGCTGCCCCCTCCAGTGTCCTGTGTAGGCCTCCAGGTCCTTCCTATAAGGCAGACGAAAGGACCGGGCTCTAAACAGAGAAGATCGACTACTGCTGTTCCTCGAGCAACCCAAACAGTAGGACTTGGATAACACTGGGCAAGCGTGCCCTTCCATTTGGAAGAGGCACACTGCGGAGTCACTTCCTCCCAAAGGGGGTTAAGTGATATTTATTTATGTGAAGTAACCCCGTAGGGCCCTATAGCACATGGAAGTCTCTGAGATGGCTCAGGCTGCATCATTTAGAGACGGCAGAACGCGGTGCCGGGGGAAACACGCCTCTAGTAGCTGCACCGTGGAAATACACATATGGGAACCCAACAGGGTCACTCATATGGGTACTAGCCTCACACCAGATTTCAGGAATTCATTGGCTGAAAGGCCTGGCACCGGAGGCTCCGTCACATCCGGCCACCGGAGTGCTGGAAGACTCGACAGGGTTTGCCTGGTTAAGGAACTCTCTGGAGAATTAGGCGTTAAGCACGCCGTAAGCTGACTCTGAACTGGGCCTCTCAGTGCCATTACCCGTTTCAGGTGAGAACACAGGAGGAAACCGGTTCGACACGTACGCTATAGAACCTAGCGAACGTGTTAGGAGTCACCCAGCCCGCAGCTCTAAAAATGTCTGCTAGCGAGGCACCACGAGCCAGCACCCAGGATGATCCGACACCCCTAGTGGAGTGAGCATGCAGCCTGAGCAGGCAGGGCACATCTTGTGCTTCATAGGCCAAGGTGATGGCATCCACTATCCAGTGGGCCATCCTCTGCTTGGAGACAGCCTTCCTCTTCTGCTGTCCTCCGTAACAGACAAAGAGCTGTTCTGAGGTCCTAAAGCTCTGAGTTCTATCCATGTACTGTCGCAGTGCGCGTACAGGACAGAGCAAAGCTAGGGCTGGGTTTGCCTCCTCCAGGGGCAGCGCTTGCAGGTTCACCACCTGGTCCCTGAAGGGCGTGGTAGGAACCTTGGGCACGTAGCCGGGCCGGGGTCTCAGTGTTGCACTGGAGTCAGCCAGCCCAAACTCAAGACACGATTTGTTGACCGAAATGCAGGTCCCCCACCCTCTTAATCGAGGCCAATGCAGTCAGGAGTAGGGTTTTCATAGAAAGAAACTTCAACTCGACTGACTGCAAAGGCTCGAAGGGGGCAGTTTGAAGGGCTCTTAGCACCAATGCCAAATCCCAAGAGGGAAGGGAGGGAGGCCTAGGAGGATTCAAACTCCTGGCCCCCCTAAGGAACCTGATGACCAGATCATGCTTCCCCACCGACCTCCCCTCTACGGGGTCGTGGTGGACGGAAATAACAGCAACGTAAACCTTAAGGGTGGAGGGGGACAGCCTACGCTCCAACCCTTGCTGCAGGAAGGAAAGCACGGCTCTGATCGAACATCTCCGGGGGTCCTCATGGTGAGAGGAACACCATTCAATGAACAGGTTCCACTTCAGAGCATAGGCCCGTCTAGTGGACGGTGCTCGAGCTGAAGCGATAGTGAGCGCTACCTCCTGGGGTAGGTCACCTAGAACCTCCGTGTCCCATCCAGGGACCACACGTGGAGTTTCCACAGGTCCGGACGCGGGTGCCAGAGGGTGCCCCATCTCTGAGAAAGCAGATCCTTCCTCAGAGGACTCGGCCAGGGAGGGACTGTCACGAGGAGCATGAGTTCTGGGAACCAGGTCCTGTTGGGCCAATATGGAGCCACTAACAGGACCTGCTTCTCGTCCTCCCTGATCTTGCACAATGTCTGTGCTAGTAGGCTCACTGGGGGAAACGCATATTTGCACAGGCCCCGGGGCCAGCTGTGTGCCAGTGCATCCGTGCCGAGCGTTGCCTCGGCTAGGGAGTAGAACCACTGCCAGTGGGTGGTCTCTGGAGATGCAAAGAGGTCTACCTTAGCAACTCCGAACCGCCTCCAAATCAGCTGAACTGCCTGGGGATGGAGTCTCCACTCCCCTGGAAGTGCTGCTCGAGACAGCTCGTCAGCTGCCTGATTGAACACTCCTGGGATGTGGATGGCACGAAGGGACCTCAGATGCTTCTGACTCCAGAGAAGGAGGTGGCGGGCGAGTTGCGATATGCGACGGGAGCGTAAACCGCCTTGCTGGTTGATATACGCAATGGTCGCAGTGTTGTCTGTACGGACCAGAACGTCCCTGCCCCGAAGGCGCCCTCTGAGGCGGCTCAGGGCAAGGCATACTGCCAGCAACTCGAGGCAATTGATATGCCAACGCAGTTGGGGACCCGTCCATACCCCTGACACTGTGTGCCCGTTGTACGTGGCACCCCAGCCGGTGGCCGAGGCATCCGTGAATACCACAGCATGCCTGGATGCCTGCTCCAGCGGCACTCCTGCCTGAAGGAAGGAGGGATCTGTCCACGGGCTGAAGGTTCTGCGGCAGGCCAATGTAATCTGAACCCGGTGAGTACCACGTCGCCACGCCCACCTCGGGACTCGGCCATGAAGCCAGTGCTGAAGCGGTCTCATATGGAGCAGACCGAGCGGAACTACTGCCGCAGCTGCCGCCATATGCCCCAGGAGCCTCTGAAAAAATTTCAGTGTGACCGCTGTCCTACCTGATAAAGTCTTGAGGCAGTTCAGCACCGACTAAGCATATTCCTGGGTGAGGCGTGCTGTCTGGCTGACCGAATCCAACTCCATGCCTAGAAAAGAGATCCTCTACGTTGGCACGAGTTTGCTCTTTTCCCAGTTGACCCGAAGACCCAACTGGCTGAGGTGTCTGAGCACCAGGTCCCTGTGTGCGCACAACTGATCGCGAGAGTATGAGCCAGTCGTCAAGATAGTTGAGGATGCGCACCCCCCGTTCCCTCAAGGGAACAAGGGCTGCCTCTACTACTTTGGTGAAGACACGAGGCGACAGGGACAGCCCGAAGGGCAGGACCTTGTAGTGATATGCCCGACCCGCGAACGCGAATCGCAGGATTGGCCTGTGTCACGGGAGGATCGAAACATGAAATGAGGCGTCCTTCAGGTCGATCGCTGCAAACCAGTCTTGGGGACGGATGCACCCGAAAATGCGTTTCTGCGTCAACATCTTGAACGGCAGCTTGTGAAGCGCACGGTTCAAAACTCGCAGATCCAAGATCGGTCATAAGCCACCGCTTTTCTTGGGCACAATGAAGTAAGGGCTGTAAAACCCTGACCTCATATCGGCTGGACGGACCGGCTCTATCGCATCCTTCGCCAGCAGGACTGCGATCTCCGCACGCAAGACAGGGGCATCGACAGCCTTAACTGAAGTGAACCGGATGCCCCTGAACTTTGGGGGATGCTGGGCGAACTGAATCGCGTAGCCGAGTCTGATGGACTGGGGAGCGCTAGCCAGGCTCCGAGAGACCGTGCTAGCGGAATCAAAGGGGCCACCGATGTACCCGCGTTGGGGCAGCGTGGTGGAACACAGGGACCCGGTCCGGGGCCTGTAACGGCATGGCCTGTGACGGCAGGGGGCGGGGTCTGGGTGTGAAGTGTAACACTCACCTGATTCCTCCTCGTGTGGGAGGAAACGCAGGAACCCGTCTTGAGGCTTGTGACAGCCTGGCATGTGACGACCTGAAGCGGGGACTCGAGTGTCACAGCCCTTACCTGGTTCCACGAATGGGCAGGAGGGGTGCTCTTGGGCAACCCACTGCTGCCCACTGGCGAGAGAGGAGGAGGGAAGCGATCCCGTGATGCACAGCTCGCAACTCTCCTCCTCTTGAGACCCAGAGACTGAGCTCTTTTATTTTTGGTTTTGGGAACAAAAACAAAACGAAACAAAAGATTCTCTACCCGGCCCTCCCCCGGGGGAGGGAGTGGTGCAGTCACCATCTCACGATGAGCAGTCTCCTCCATCTCTGGGTCGCCCGTTTCAGGGCCTCTTGCACTTGCGCTTGCCGGCAGGTTTGGTGGGGGCCTGGACGGGCTGGGTGTCCTGGCTGCAACAGGCTCCACAACGCTGCCTGGTGGAAGGCTGCTGCGGCTGCGCGGGAGCGGGGGCAGCTGCAGGGGGGCGCCCACGGCAACGAGCAGGCTGAGGGACTGCAGCCGGGGTGGAAGCAGCAGGTTTCCTCCGGCGCATGATGTGCTTGATCACCTCAGTCTGCTTCTGTGCTGCCGAGAACTGCTGGGCAAAGCTCTCGACCGCGTCGCCAAAGAGGCCGGTCTGTGACAGGGGAGCATTCAGGAACTGTACCTTCTCATGCTGCTTCATGTAGGCCAGACACAGCCAGAGATGACACTCCTGGACCACTAGCGTGGACATCGCACAACCCAGAGACTGTGCGGTCACCTTCGTCGCTCGAAGCGCGAGGTCCGTCGCAGCACACAGTTCATGTAGAACCGCCAGGTCGTGACCACCCTCGTGCAGGTCTTTCAGGGCTTTGGCCTGGTGGACCTGCAGTAACGCGATGGTATGGAGGGCAGAAGTCGCCTCCCCACAGGATCTGTAAGCACTGCCAGTTAGACCTGACGAATACCTACAGGCCCGCGAGGGGAGACACGGGTTACCCCACAGAGTGGTAACGGCTGTTGGACATAGTTGCACAGACCGCTCCACCGAGGGGATGCCCGTGTACCCCAAAGCGGCCCCACCATCGAGGGTAGTGAGGATGGAGGAGCCACAAGATTTGTTTCGGCCAGTAAAAGGTGCCTTCCACGATCTAGTGAGCTCCTCATGCACCTCCGGGAAGAATGGCACCAGAGGGGGGGCACTGAGAACCAGCGCGACCCCCACCGAGAAACCATTCGTCCAGCCTCGCAGGGTCGGGACGCGGTGGAGGATTCCACACGAGCCCAACATTCTCGGCGGCTCGGGAAAGCATAGCCGTCATCTCTGGGTCTGGCTCCGACAACGCTACCACACCTGAAGGGGGCAACGCAGCCGAATCATCATCCCCGGAGAGAGAGGGCTTGCCCTCCAATGCAGTGATCGACATCTGGTCTTCAGAGGGGGCACCGAAGGAAACGAGTGGAGCACTCCGACCTGCAGAGGGCCCAGCCCACTCCAACAGCAGCTCCACCGCCTGTGGAGTGCTTGAGGGGTGAGGAACTCCACTTGCGGAAGCCCTCACCGTGATCTTCAAATCCTTAATCGTTTGACAGCACTAGTTATTGTTGTACATCAAGTTAATCTAAATTGTACTAAATGGCAACTAGCTAAAGATTTAAGCTAGTGAGCAAAATAACTGGCTTAAATATTTAAGTTTTCTGTATTTTATTTCAATTACAAAAATAATGAACAAAATATATATATATATATATATATATATATATATATATATATATATATTTTTTTTTTATGGTTTTAGTTAATGTAATAGCCCTGGCTGATCAGAAGGGAACTGATTGTGTTTTTCTTAATTGGATTTCAGCTGCTGTTCTGTGTTTTAGGGCCCATCAGCAGTATTCTGGTGAACACATACGGCTGCCGTCCCATCATGATCTTGGGCGGCTTTCTGTGTGCCATCGGGATGATCAGCGCCTCCTTCTGCAACACCGTTGTGCAGCTCTACATCTGCATCGGTGTCATCGGCGGTGAGTGTGACCACATACATTTAACTACATCAGCTTGACCCACATTCAGTTTCCAAACTGCTTGAAATGCTGGTTAAACAGTTAAGTTCTTCTTACAATTTTGGATCATGAATAACTTCATGAAGTAATTTCCAGGTCTGGAAAAGTATGGCAAAAAGAAAGAGTATGAAAAAATATTTCCAGACTTTTGCCCCTATTTAGTTTTTTATAATAGAAAATTAAGAATTTAATGAAAATAAGTTTATCATACAAGAAGTGTGTTTTCATGGGAGCTGTTCATCTACATTTAGTCATTTATCAGACACTTTTATCCAAAGTGACTTACAAATGAGGACAATAGAAGCAATCAAAATCAACAAAAGAGCAATAATATGCAAGTGCTATAACAGGTCTCAGTTAGTTTAACAGTACACAAAGCATGTTTTTTTTTAAAAAAAGATTATATAATAAAAAGAAAACAGATAGAATGCAAAAAGAATAGAGCAAGCTAGTGTTCGAGGCCTTTTTTGCTTTTGTTAATTGTATAATAAATAAAAAGAAAAGAAATAAATAGAATACAAAAAGAATACAGAAGCTAGTGTTAGTGTTTTTGTTTTTTTTTTAAAAAACAAGCAGTTAGTAAATGAATAGAATGCTAGTCTATAAGGGGCAAGTTTTTTTTTTTTAAGAATAGAATTAGAATAGAGAGTGCTAGAGTTAGAGGGTTAAATAAAGATGGAAGTGATGTGTTTTCAGCCGATTCTTGAAGATGGCTAAGGACTCAGCTGCTGGGATTATGTTGGTTATGATTATTAAGATTATGTTTATGGATTATTATGATTATTTAGTGATTGTCAAACATGACCGAATTAATTCAAACTGCACTATTTCATTATGCAAAATGCAGGTTATAGGTATTTTGGGTTTCTTCTCACAATATTCTTAGCACCTTATTACTTAGCCTCAAGGACCTTTGCAAAAAAAAAAAAAAAAAAAATATACAGACTTTTGTGTGCACAAGAAACCATTAAACTTAGCATATAGGACAATGCACACTGAGCCACCAATTATGCCATTAGCCCATTTAGCGGTGTTTTTTTTGGCCTCCACAGAGTACAAACCCGATTCCAAAAAAGTTGGGACACTGTACAAATTGTGAATAAAAACAGAATGCAATGATGTGGAAGTTTCAAATTTCAATATTTTATTCAGAATACAACATAGATGACATATCAAATGTTTAAACTGAGAAAATGTATCATTTTAAGGGAAAAATAAGTTGATTTTACATTTCATGGCATCAACACATCTCAAAAAAGTTGGGACAAGGCCATGTTTACCACTGTGTGGCATCCCCTCTTCTTTTTATAACAGTCTGCAAACGTCTGGGGACTGAGGAGACAAGTTGCTCAAGTTTAGGAATAGGAATGCTGTCCCATTCTTGTCTAATACAGGCTTCAAGTTGCTCAACTGTCTTAGGTCTTCTTTGTCGCATCTTCCTCTTTATGATGCGCCAAATGTTTTCTATGGGTGAAAGATCTGGACTGCAGGCTGGCCATTTCAGTACCCGGATCCTTCTTCTACGCAGCCATGATGTTGTAATTGATGCAGTATGTGGTCTGGCATTGTCATGTTGGAAAATGCAAGGTCTTCCCTGAAAGAGACGACGTCTGGATGGGAGCATATGTTGTTCTAGAACTTGGATATACCTTTCAGCATTGATGGTGCCTTTCCAGATGTGTAAGCTGCCCATGCCACACGCACTCATGCAACCCCATACCATCAGAGATGCAGGCTTCTGAACTGAGCGCTGATAACAACTTGGGTTGCCCTTGTCCTCTTTAGTCCGGATGACATGGCGTCCCATTTTCCAAAAAGAACTTCAAATTTTGATTCGTTTTCCACTTTGCCACAGTCCATTTTAAATGAGCCTTGGCCCACTTGGTCTCACTTTCAACATTTGATATGTCATCTATATTCTATTGTGAATAAAATATAAGTTTATGAGATTTGTAAATTATTGCATTCCTTTTTTATTCACAATTTGTACAGTGTCCCAACTTTTTTGGAATCGGGTTTGTATGTGTAAGAGTAAGAGTTCATTATTGCTCATATTTTATATCTCTGACTTGCTACAATGGAGGTTTTATGTAAACTATAATGTTCATTTTGGCAAATTTAATGGAAGCCAATGTGGGTCAATTTGACGCCCAACACAAATGGAGGAACTAATTTTCAACACAACAGGAGTTCATAATTTCTCATATTTTATATATTTTTTAGTCTCCAACAAGCTACAATAGAAGTTTTACATCTAAGAAGAAAAAAAATCATCTTGAGTGCTTTTCGCAGAGTTGATTTTTGCCGATTTATATGGAAACCAATCGGGGTCAAAAGGACGTCCAACACAAATTACATACCATTACTTTCAACACAATAAGAATTCATTATTGCTCATATTTTATATTTCTGACTTGCTACAATGGAGGTTTTATGTAAACTATAATGTTCATTTTGGCAAATTTAATGGAAGCCAATGTGGGTCAATTTGACACCCAACACAAATGATGTACCATTACTTCCAACACAACAGGAGTTCATAATTTCTAATATTTCATAGATTTTTACATAAAAAAATCATCTTTAGTGTTCTTCGTAGAGTTGATTTTTGGTGATTTGTATGGAAACCAATCCGGGTCAAAATGACGTCCAACACAATTGGCATATAATTATTTTTAAGAGTTCATTATTGCTCATATTTTACATCTCTAACAGGGCTGGGCGGTATATCGAGTTTGTACGATATATCGATATATTTTTTATAAGCGATATGATATGAGGCAGTACCATTTATATCGATATACAGTAGTTTGATATGAGCGCATCTGAAAAAAAATATAGCGGAGGACACAGACTGAACTGCTGCGGAGAGAGTGCATAATACAGTTTGTTCTAAATGTGACAAGCTTTATATGAAGGGCTTTAAAAAAACTCGTAAGATATAGTAGCCTATAGTTTATAGTTTCAGTTTAAAGCGACTCTGACAGAAAGGCTGCGTGTGCCGCTGACAAAGACGCTCGCGCTGTTTAATGTGTCTGAGATGTGCTGTTTTCCTAAATGCATAACTTACATTTCACAGGTATATTCTCCATCTGTGAATGTTAGAAAGCCACGGAAATATTTCCATTTTGCTGTCAGAAGTGCATGAGCTTTTGCTTTGCGATTCTCTATTAAACTTCACAGACATCTTTTAGAACGAGCGCCGCCGCACCAAACAGACGGAGCTCAATGAAATAGGAGCGCAGTAAGTCTTGACTAAAATATACATTTTGCTGAAATATTTGTAGTTGGACAATAAATGTCACATATGTAGAATTTTAAACCTACAAGTAAGTGTATTTGTATGATAGCACTAACTGTAAAGTGACTGTAAGGGGTAATCAAAATAGCCTTTTTTAGCCTGTGCTTTTTTTTATTATTTTAATTTTTTGTTTAGTCAATTTAACTTCTGCTTTAAAAGCATTATTTTTGTTTTTAGGTTGCAATGTTACAATGTTAGAATGTAATGTGATTTTAACCCTTTTTTGCACATAATATATGCCGACATGGTTACATTCATTTGTTTATTTGTTTAATCCAAATACAAAAGTGTAGAAAATAAAATACAGATATATACCGTATACTCGCAAATCAGCCAAAAAATACAGAGATATGAATTTTTGCTCATATCGCCCAGCCCTAATCTCTGATAAGCTACAATAAATGTTTTATGTAAAAACATGACTCTATAGTGTTCATTTTGGCAAATTTTATGGAAGCAAACGTGGGTCAATTTGATACCCAACACAAATGGTGTACCATTACTTTCAACTCAACAGGAGTTCATAATTTCTCATATTGTACTTTTTTTTTTTTTTGTCTCCGACAAGCTACAATAGAAGTTGTACATTAAAAAAAATCATCTTTAGTGTTTTTCATAGAGTTGATTTTTGGCGATTTGTATGGAAACCAGTCGGGGTCAAAATAACCCCCAACACAAATGATATACCATTATGGATGAATGCAACCATTTTTTGGGTTATAAGCTTAATGGATTTGGGAGACAGCCAGTATCACACAATGCCCTCTGCCATCTTGTTTCCTCTCACAGGCTTCGGTCTGGCCTTCAACCTCCAGCCGGCGCTTACGATGATCGGGAAGTACTTCTACAAGAAGCGTCCCATCGCTAACGGCTTCGCCATGGCTGGCAGTCCCGTGTTTCTCAGCACACTAGCGCCGCTCAACCAGTATCTGATCAATGAATACGGATGGAGAGGAAGCTTTCTGATCCTCGGCGGGCTCCTGCTTAACTGCTGTGTGGCCGGATCGCTCATGAGGCCCCTAAAGGCCCCGCCGAACACGGCCAAAGCGCTGGAGGAGAAACCCTCTATGGTTAAAGGTGACCTATTATGCCCCTTTTTACAAGATGTAAAGTAAGTCTCTGATGTCCCCAGAGTGTGTTTGTGAAGTTTTAGCTCAAAATACCCCACAGATCATTTTTTATAGCTTATTAAAGTTGCCACTTTTAGGGTATGAGCCAAAGCGTGCCGTTTTTGTGTTTGTCCCTTTAAATGCAAATGAGCTATCGCAACTTTTGCGTAATCGCAATTGCGATTTCATTGCAATTTATCGTGCAGCCCTACATTATAGGCTAGGCCTTTTGCAATAATCAATATTGACTTATTGCACAATATATGTACATGACCGCAATAATTTTTGGTGACGCAGTATATTGACCATTATATTTACATAAAAATTAACGTCACAATGTTTTTTGCATTCCACTTGCGCCTGTGTCTTTTGCAGCTTCTCGTACATAACGTGGTGTAGTCATGAGGTGTTAGTTCAAATTTAAAAAATGCTTCTACAAAAAAAGTTTCATCTGCAGATATGGCCTTGTTTAGGGATCTGTGCCTTTGTGCATACGGACATCTGACTGCTATAGTGATTGTGTTTTCTATCAATAGTGTGCACCCTTAATTTACAGAGAAAAGAAGGTCAGGGAAAAATCTGTAGATGGAAAAATCTCCATACATGTTCTTCTGCACTTTTTGTAAGAAAATGTTTATTTACTATTCAAGTTATTTAAGGTATCTAATATTTTGATACTTAATTTCCATGATCTAAATATTCTTAAAAATTAAAAGTTTGTTGTCATTTGAAAGTGTGTAGGCCTTCTTGCATTATTATGCTGTTATTATGATTATATATTCAGTGGCATAAAATGGTCTTAAAATGACAATAACATCACTTATTGCAATTATTTCTGGGGCAATATATCGCACAACAAAAAGTTGTTATCATGACAGGCCTATTATAGGCTAGTTGTTTTCACACACTGCAGCCACATAACTTGGGCAGCACGATAAATCGAAATGAAATCATAATTGCGATTAGGCAAAAGTTGCCTAATCGCAACTTTTATTGGAGGAGCATTTACTACACAGAGCCATAGTTCACTGAGAAGCTACGCAAACAGCTGTCATTATCGCAAACGATTTCTTCGATTTCAAAATCGCACGATTATATCATCTGTGATTTTTTTTTTTTTTTGCGTAGGTTGTCAGCGGCTGTGTGTAGTAAATACTGCTCCATCTGAAAGCAGGTGATGGAGATTTACTACTGATCACAGAACCAGCTTTACTGACAAGATGATTATAAATGTGACCCTGGAGCACAAAACCAGTCTTAAGTCGCTGGGGTATATTTATAGCAATAGCCAACAATACATTGTATAGGTCAAAATTATTGATTTTTCTTTTATGCCAAAAATCATTAGGATATTAAGTAAAGATCATGTTCCATGAAGATATTTTGTAAATTTCCTACCGTAAATATATCGAAACTTATTTTTTGATTAGTAATATGCATTGCTAAGAACTTCATTTGGACAACTTTAAAGGTGATTTTCTCAATATTTAGATTTTTTTGCTCCCTCAGATTCCAGATTTTCAAATAGTTGTATCTCAGCCAAATATTGTCCTATCCTAACAAAACATACATCAATGGAAAGATTATTTATTCAGCTTTCAGATGATGTATAAATGTCAATTTTGAAAAATTGACCCTTATGACTGGTTTTGTGGTCCAGGGTCACAAATGTGATTTTTGCATAATAGGTCCCCTGACGGAGAAGACCACGGCCTGGCAGATGGTCAATAGGTATCTGGATCTGTCACTCTTCAAGCATCGAGGATTCCTCATTTATCTGTCGGGAAACGTCATCATGTTTTTGGGCTTCTTCGCGCCGATCGTCTTCCTCTCATCGTACGCCAAAGACAACGGCGTGGACGAGTATCAAGCAGCCTTCCTGCTGTCCATCCTGGCTTTTGTGGACATGTTCGCTCGGCCGTCCATGGGCCTTCTGGCCAACTCACGCTGGGTCCGGCCGCGGATCCAGTACTTCTTCAGCTTCGCCGTGCTGTATAATGGAGTGTGTCACCTGCTGTGTCCGCTGGTCGAGAGCTACAGCGGGATGGTGGTGTATGCCGTCTTCTTCGGCTTCGCCTTCGGGATGGTGAGCGCCGTCCTCTTCGAGACGCTGATGGACCTGGTGGGAGCGCAGCGCTTCTCCAGTGCCGTGGGGCTCACCACCATTGTGGAGTGCTGTCCGGTGCTCATCGGACCACCGCTGGCAGGTAATAAAATAAGAGAAAACATGGATATAGATACAAATATTGACTGAAAAACATAAAAATTAAAAACACTGAAAATTACTTAAATTAAAACTGAAATAAAAATACATGTCCGGTGCTCATCGGACTGCCGCTGGCAGGTAATAAAATAACACTTACTAAGTCTTAAAAACACAAAATGTCAGTGCTTCACATTTCTTTTATTGTCCTTCCCCCTTTGTTTTGATTTCTAAACTCTCTTTTTGAACAGAATATTCCAGTCATGAATACACATATATGTGACCCTGGAGCACAAAAGCAGTCCTAAGTAGCACAGGTATATTTGTAGCAATAGCCAACAATACACTGTATGGGTCAAAATGATTGATTTTTCTTTTATGCCAAAAATCATTAGGATAGTAAGTAAAGATATTTTGTAAATTTCCTACCGTGAACATATCAAAACTTAATTTTTGATTAGTAATATGCATTGCTAAGAACTTCATTTGGACAACTTTAAAGGCGATTTTCTCAATATTTTGTTTTTTTACACCCTCAGATTCCAGATTTTCAAATAGTTGTATCTCAGCCAAATATTGTCCTATCCTAACAAACCATACATCAATGGAAAGCTTATTTATTAATCAGATATAAATCTTAATTTCACAAAATTGACCCCTTATGACTGGTTTTGTAGTCCAGGGTCACATATATCTGTAATTGTGTCTAATCCTGTAATTAATGCATGGCATTGATTTGCAGGAAAGTTAGTGGACATCACAAAGAACTACAAGTACATGTACCTGTGCTGTGGATCTGTGGTCGTCCTTTCCAGCATCTGGCTCTTCATCGGCAACTTCTTCAACTATCGGCTGGTGGAGCGTGAGCGCAAGCAAGAAGAGACGTACAAACGTGGCAAGCGCGAGGAGCAGGAGCAGACGGAGACCCACGCAGAAGCAGACGTAGACGCTGAAGTGGCGCAGCAGCTCTGCGAGAACAAAGATGGCGTCATGCAGCAAGAAACCAACATCTGAACGCCTATGCAAACTCTGAAGACACTGCCAAAGCTGTAGAGGCTTTATTAGACAGATCACAGCAGAACTCTAGAGATCAACGCTAGGGCTGGGAAAATGAGTCGATGCATCGTGAATCGAGAAATCATTCCGCATCGATCCTGAGATTTTGTTTCCACCACAAAATAAAAAAAATTAATAAATTACAACTTTACAAGATATAAACTTGGAATTCAGAGGAAAAAAAGGTCAAAATTGTGGTCAAAACTCAAAATTACAAATTCAGAATTTTAAGTTCTAAATCTTGCATTTTGACTGTAAATCTTGCAATTTTCAGTTTTAATCTCATGATTTTGAGTTTTAATCTCACAAACTGCTTATATCTCAATTCTGAGTTTAAATCTCACGATTTAGGTTTATATTTCACAATATGATTTTATATCGCATAACTGAGTTTATATCTCATAATTCTAGTTTAAATCTCACAATTTGAGTTTATATCTCATAATTGAGTTTGTCTCATAATTCTGAGTTTATATCTCATAATTCTGAGTTTAAATCTATCAATTTGAGTTTATATCTCATAATTCTGAGTTTAAATCTGACAATTTGAGTTTATACCTCATAATTGAGTTTAATTCTGAGTTTGTCATAATTTTTAGTTAAATCTAGCAATTTGAGTTTATATCTCATAATTCTGAGTTTATATCATAATTTAGAGTTTAAATCTAGCAATTAGTTTATATGCCATAATTCTGAGTTTATATTGTAAATCTGAGTTTAAATCTCACAATTTGAGTTTATATCTCATAATTGCGTTTGTCTCATAATTCTGAGTTTATATCAATTTTGAGTTTAAATCTCACAATTTGAGTTTATATCTCATAATTCTGAGTTTATATTTTAAATCTGATTTTAAATCTCATAATTTGAGTTATTGAGTTATCTGATTTTAAATCTCATAATTTGAGTTATAATGCTTCACGATTCTTTCTTGAGTCGATTCTGAGCTTAGTTTTGAACACTGCATGCTTTAGAAACAGCCGTACTCTGCTTGTTTCCAAATCCTTACACACACTTGAACCTAAAATAATCATTCATAAAATTCAAAAAGGTTGAAGCGAATTACAAGGGTGTGCACAGTGGGCTGTGTTTACATTAATCTCGAGTCATAAAAGCATTCTGAGCCGCGGTAGAGTAGAGTGCCATCTGCTGTTAAAATCTAAGCTCAGAATCGATTCCAGAGAGAATCGCGATGCATTCGGAAGATCTCAGAATCCATCCACGAATTGATTCTGCATCGATTTATCGTCACAGCCCTAATAAACGCACACTTTTATATATAGACGGCCTTTATAGCTTGGTTTCGGTCATTTCTCGTGGCTCAGGTTAAGCAAACATCCGTATTTGACAGCCAAACGCCAGACGTCCAGCTCGTTTGAGTTAAGCTGCTGGCGCCTGCAATCTGACTGATCTGAATGTAAATCTGTGTGTGTTTCTGATGTTTTAGGGCCTTACGAATCCGTTCCTGACCAAAATCACTTCTGAGGATCATTACCAAATCTAGAGCTTCAAGCAATATGATTTCCACCAAACATCCTCAGGGCAAACACTCGTTTAGTTCCGTTTTCGGGGGTTATTTTTTTACACAGGGTATTTGAGTTTTACATGATTCCTGTGCTCAGTTTGAGAGTGCCACTATCAACACTCTCCAACTCATGATGTATTGCCTTAAATATAATGTAACCATCTACTATTCTAACTGTGTATATAATACTATATTTAATGTATTTGCTGATGCACATTTACTAATCAATTGGATAGAGGCTAAATAATTTAACAAGTACATTGTATGAAATGTATGGAAGCCTGTTTCCACCACAAACTAAAAAATTACCCTTTTATCTCGCAATTCAGATTTTTTTTTTTTAATTGATAAGATTTAAACTTGGAATTCAGAGGAAAAAAAGGTCAAAATTGTGGTCAAAACTCAAAATTACAAATTCAGATTTTTAGGTTTACAAATTCTTGCATTTTGACTTTAAATCTTGCAATTTTCAGTTTTAATCTCATGATTTTGAGTTTCATGATTTTTTTCATGATTTTCAAATTTTGCTTATATCTCAATTCTGAGTTTATATCTCATAATTCTGAGTTTAAATCTCACAATTTGTGTTTATATCTCATAATTGAGTTTGTCTCATAATTCTGAGTTTATATAATAATTTTGAGTTTAAATCTCACAATTTGAGTTTATATCTCATAATTCTGAGTTTAAATCTCACAATTTGTTTATATCATAATTCTGAGTTTAAATCTCACAATTTGAGTTTATATCTCATAATTCTGAGTTTAAATCTAGCAATTTGAGTATATATCTCATAATTCTGAGTGTAAATCTCACAATTTTGAGTTTATATCTCATAACGTCTCATAATTTAGAGACAAAAAGTCAGAATTGTGATATAAAAAGTCAAAATTACCTTTTTTTTTTTCTTTTTTTTTAAATTCTGACACAAGCAAGCTTTCATAAAAATGCATCTTAAATTCTATTGCCATGATAATTTTGTTTTATATCATGTAGAGTTGCATTACATTTCTTTTCTTTAAAACCCATGTTAAGTATGAAAGCATATATATGAGATGTTCTTTCATGTTTTTAAGTCTATGAGCACCAGAGGTATTATTATTATTAAATTATTATCTTTACTGTAGTACAGACGCATTATAATGCTGGAATGAAGATGTTGTGCTATTTATAGCATGTAAATAACTAACAACACTAATGATATTATTTAATGTGATGGTTATGTTTTGTATAATATTTTTTAACATTTGTTGTCATGTTTGTCAGGAGATGCTGAAACAGACCAAACTGCCACTAAAAACACACTCTTCATTCACATACATGCTGTTATGAATATTATTAGTATTATTAGCAATTTTAATGACCATATTGTTTGCTTTTTTTGTAATTGTCATGTTCAACAAATGTAACGGGTTTAACTGGATCTTTAGCCTCTCATGACGTTATGTCACACTGATGTTGTTAAATCATTCTGTATTCACTTCTTTGGTTCATTATTCTGGATGCAATGAAATTTGCAATTAAACCACAACATTTGGAAGATGCCTCAAGATCTGTAACAGGAATGAAATGATGTAAATTACACCGACTTGTCTCTCTCACTCCCTAAATAACATCAAACTAATTTCATCCTCTTCATGTGAAATGAATTAAAAACAGCAAGTAAACAAGCAGCTAATATTCCATTCAAATATTATTTAATATGTTGTATTTTGAGGGGATTATGCAGCACTTACATCTAACTCAAATAATTAAAACAACGCAAATATTAGAAAAATTTCATTATTTATGAATACAATGAATTATAATCCCCAGTTGCTTATAAGAGTATTTTCTATTATAATTATTTATTTTTACTAGGTTTTGCATTTAGATATAAATTCAGAAATTATCAGAGACTACTTCTTCATGACTGAATTGTAGATTTTACCCTCAAAATTGCTGTTTTTTTTTTTTTTTTATTCATTTTCTGTGGCAATCATTTTTTGACGATCAGATTAGAAGTGCACTTATTTTTTGTGTGTATGTGTTCATATAGCAAGCTCCACAAAAGTTTCATACCATTGTGATAAAAAATAAAACATTTAAAAAAATAAGAATATTTACCTTTCGGTCTAAAATGACCAAAGAGGGTTAAAACATAAGAACAGCACTATAGGAGAGAGTAATATAATACACTGTTACGATGAAATCATCAGATCTGTGATTGATTCATAGTGACACACTATAAAACACAATAAACAGATTGTGTTTGCATTAAAATATGCAATGCATGAATGCAACAACTGCAGTGCCTCGTATAGTTCTTCAACAAATAAGTTTATAGTGAATGTTTCTGTATATGTGCTGTTCTGTTATGAACATAATGAATGCATCACAAATGCACTTGAATCTCAATTCAGTATCTCTCTTCTTTAGCTTGTTAAATACTCCAGCAAGGAACTCAGTAAAACAATATCACGAGCAGCGGTGTTGATTCAGACCGATACACGATTCACTTCATTAGATTCGCGACTGCCAGTGTGATATTGCTGTCACACAAAAGTTCAATAAACAATAAGCTCATATTGTGTTCATATAACTCACATTTAGTCCGTTTTTGCTCCAGCGAACTTATTCCAAAGCAGAACGCGCAGGTGCTTCGTTCCGGTCAAACGAATCAATGAGTCAAATGACTCGCTCATGATTTGATGTGAGCTGCAGAAAGATTCATTGCGTAACAATGAAACATTCCTTATCTTATTAGAAATACATGGTTTATCATTATTATAAACGACAAGAACAATAGTAATAATAATAAAACAAATAAAAATAAATAGAAATAAAGTTATATAAAATGTAACATTTTTTCAAGCTTATTGTTTTTAGGCATTATTGAACTTGTTTTTAAAAATTAAAAACGAAGACGTATTTCCCCATATTTACATTTATGTATACTAAATTTTGTTAATATAAGTAGAAGATTATTTGATTACATTGAATAAAACAGCTTAAAGGCAGGCAGGATGCGATTCTCAATAAATGAACAGGAAACTGACAAAAAACAAGTGATTCAGTTACATTCAGACTGATACACGATTCAGTTCAACAGATGCACGACTGCTGGTGTGATATTGCTTTTACACAACAGTTCAGTAAACAAGAAGTTCATATTGTATAACTAAAGTTACTTTAGCTCCAGTTCCACCGCAGGATGAACCGAACACATGTGTGCTTCGTTCTGGAATGAATCGGTTGAGTCGATTATTCAAATGACTCGCTCATAGACAGTGATTTGTCGCCACCTGCTGGCGGAACGCTGTAAGCTGCAGAAAGCATAGCAGAAAGAGTCACATTGTGTAACAATGAAATATTCCTTATTAGAATGCATAGTTAATTATTACAGTGAATAGTTCCAGCAGAACCGACTACCCAACTATTGTAAAATCAGAAAAAACAGCCTACATATGGTCAAAATTCAGCCTATTTACCTGAATGCAGCTTATTTAGTTATTTTTCTCATGGTTTTGGAATAAAATGTGACGTTTTCAGTAGATTCACAAACAGCAGATCTGGGGTGTATTCCAAAAAGCAGGTTATGTGACATACCCGGGTAAGTTGGAGGATAAGTGAGCAGATAACCTTAGCTTTCAGTTCCAAAATCGGAGGTTAATTATATATATATAAAGCGCTAATAAAAGTAATAAATAAGGTAATATATTATTCTAATATGGTTATTTTATTTATTTTATTGGCATATATAACAGTTATCGGTATAAATTATAAAACACTATGACAATGTAATGTTTAATTTATTATATTATATATATTTTTTACATTTTATATTATCTCACAAATGGATCGGCATTTTCTATACGGAGTGTCTATTTACACTAAGTGCAAATAGGATACCTTGTTGGCACTCACGTAACATCAGTTTCAGTGGCATAGATGGTAAGGTGAGTGCTTTTTGATGCGTTCGACCCGAGTTCGAATCAAACTTTTTTTCTCCCTTTACAAATCTCATATCTTATTGGAAAGGCATTTATTTTCAATAAAAATGAAGGAAATAATCAAAAAGTTGAAAATAAAGTATCGGGTAGGGTTAGGGTAGGTGTAGGGAGGGCTTTATTGTACCAACAAGGTGGCATCCATTTAATAATTTGAATTAAAACTACAATTTACACTCAATACGTTATTATTGCGTACTGTTTTATAATGTACTACAATACTGAGGTGCAGATAATTGCCACTATTTGCAATAAGTAGAATAAATAGCAGAAAATCTTGCTATTTTAACATAGTGTAAATAGAATCCATTGCTATTTGCACTTAGTGTAAATAGCCGCTGCCTTTTTTATAATGTATTTCTATAATAAAAATACATATCTGATATGACTTAATATATAATTAGCATCAAACAAAAAATATAAGTCATATTCTCAAGGAATAGAGATTAAAGAAGGGAAAAAATGATTGCACAACCATCAATTAGGTGGCGATATGCACTAAGCATGTAAATGACCATTGAACAAAAGAAGAAGAGAGAAACAGCATGGCGCGCTTTTTGTTAGCGTCCGTTTCCATAGTGACTCGTCGATTCGTCGCTCTGTTGTCTTGAGCAGAGATTTGCTGCGTCCCAATTCGCCTACTTATACTATGCCTTAAAAGTATGTACTCTTTTTGTGAAGAAAAAGTACATACTTTTGAGTATGTAGCAGAATAGTAGGCAAGCTTTGGGACAT
>CM077228.1:1209339-1260285 GCA_039654775.1 Spinibarbus caldwelli | reverse complement strand
CGATTGGGCTAGTTTTGGGCTAGTTTTGAGTAGCAATTGGGCGGGTTTTGTTATGAAAACCTGGCAACCCTGCACAGCAGCTGAACGAAGTCTTGCAACGGTACATATATTCTTGTTTGAATAAGTACAGCGTTTTCTTTAGGCAAGAAACACTATGTCTATAAAGACTCATATTTTATGTATTTAAGCAGAGGGCTAGCTTTTGCCATCTTAGTCATAGCCAATAGCCTACACTTAAATAGCCTGTGCAGACAGTAGCAATTCATCTTTAATCATATAAGATTTTGGCCAAATGTATTTTACAACAGGAAAAACTGAGCGCCCATATAGCTACAACAAACTTTGTAACCTGTTGATGAAAACGTAATGAAAACATAATGTAATGCCGCCATTTTAAAGTCAGCATGAAATGGAAGTTGCAACTGTCTTTTTTTCTCTACTGTGACGTATATCCGAGTCAAACGGCATCTGAAATGAGAGGGCGGGACTTGATTTCATCCTTCAAGAATTGATTGGATCGTTGGAAGTTGGGGCGTTACTAACAAAATTGAGGCAGGTCTGAAATGCCAGTTTGCGGTTAGTGGTGGGGGATTTTCCCCTGTCCTTTATCCCAGCGTTTACCCCTGACGTCACTAGCTCCGCCCCTGCGCCATCACTCCTGACCAGAAGACTAGAGGAGTCGTTTTGAGGGGGAGGGGAGGTTAACATTTTTGATTAAAGATTACGAGGGCACATGAATTTTAAAAAATTAATGAAGTGCACGGATAAATTATTTATAATAAACACTACAGTATTCCATCAAAAAATAAGAATATTCAATTTTGATTTCATGCTGACTTTAATGACGGAAGAAATGCACATTTGCACACATTCGCTGGTCAAAAACCCCGTAACTACATTTGAGTGATCCTCGTCACCTAGGTAAAATATATTTCTAAGAAATTTCTTCTTTGATTTATGATTGCTGATGCACTTAGTTTGTTAACATTTAATCATATAATATGGTCGGTTAATGTTTACGCTGTTAATATGCACATATTCGCTAGATAGCTAATTTTTGAATCTAGCTCGTCGTCTTCACATGTATAAACGCAGTAAAACATGGTTTGACTTCAGTGATGTTGTAGAAATTAAAAATAAAACATTACAGAATCAGATCACTGTGAAATCTTCATATTTTACCATGCAGATATATAGGATTAGAAAGGGAGAGCTCTGGCACAATTCAAACTTTTCACTGCAACTGTACTTTTCACAATATTTTATACATTTTTTCACTGCTGGCTTATTTTATGAAAAGTGTAGTGAATAAGAGACCTTCAAAAGACCAACATCCCTGGTCCTCCACAGTATCAAGTTTTTGTCAGGTATGTGGATACATGTTGGATATGCTATAGTTTCTTATAATCTCCTATTTTGACTGGAATTGTGTTAGACATAATTATTGAAATTATATTTCAAAATAGTTAGGCAAAATACTTGACTCGTTGCTTTACCTTCCCGTCTTCTCAATGACATACAGAATAGCTAAAAACAAACAAACAAACAAAAAATTCTTCAAACATATTTTTATTGAGCTTTATGTGTAGAGAGGGACATCACAGTGAAGTCATAAACATCTTCAAGCACATGGCTCACAGAAGATTGCTAGATTGCTGTTGTAATTAGGTTTAAAGAAGCCCTGAAACCCTGTATATCTACTGTATATTATCTATATTATTATTATTATTAATAGGAAATAAATCTAGGGGGGGCTATTTTCTGCACATACCCCTCAAAAGGTCTGTGCACGGCCCTGCTCACAATGACTTCAAATTGACCTCAGACTGACCTCACAGTGACCTCTGACCGCACACTGACCTCAGACTGACCTCTGATCTCTGACCTCAGACTGACCTCTGACCTCAGACTGACCTAAATCTGACCTCAGACTGATCGCACACTGACCTTGGACTGACCTCACGATGACCTCAAATTGACCTCAGACTGACCACACAGTGACTTCTGACCTCACATTGACCTCAGACTGACCTCTGACCTCACACTGACCTCTGACCCTAGATTGACCTAAATTTTACCTCAGATTGATAGCACACTGTCCCCAGATTGACTTTACGGTGACCTCAGGTTAACCTCAGACTGACCTTACAGTGACCTCTGACCCCAGACTGACCTAAATCTGATCTCAGATTGATCGCGCACTGACTTCAGGTTAACCTCAGGCTGACATCAGATTGACCTTACACTGACCTCACATTGACCTCTGATCTCACAATGACCTCAGACTGAACTCACAATGACCTCTGACTTCACAATGACCTCAGACTGACCTCAAACTGACCTCTGACTGACCTGTCTAGAGGAGAGGTCAATCACACCCATACAGCAAAAAATATGTATATTTTTTGCTTCTTCTTGTTTTAAGCTCAAACTCACTTCATTTTGAAACATTTTTCATAAAACAAGACTTTAGTCATTATGGCTCCGTCCGAAAGCCTAGGCAGCTGACTTGCTGCCTCGCTGCCTTATGAGGCAATGACTTTGCAGGCAGCGTTTTTGCACGAAGGCACCTCATGAAACTGATTTCGGACAGGCTTCTGAGACATCGCAACAATTTAATGATCTACAACAAAATAGAACGAGTTTTGGTGATATCTAAATGAATATTTTATTGGTATAATACTGATTTCTCACTAGAAATAACATCAAAAGTGCAAAAAGTTGGAGAAACCAATATCTTCAAACATTTTGCTTCTTCAGTAAATGTATCTTGATCTAAGAATGTTTAGATATCAAGAGAGAAATCCTGAGGAAGAAGGGGATTTTGGGAGTGTTTTGCTGTCAGTGAAGGTCTTTCCTGAATGTTGCTGAAGGTTAATTGTGACGAGGAGTTAATGGAGCCGTCAGGTGCATCTGAAGGTGATTCTCAGAGGTTTAATCATGTAAATTGAGGCTGTATTAGAACTGCTTTGCAATTTTTAATATTGCTGACGCTAAAAATCCATAAAGTAGAGCAGGAAAAAAAAATCTGTGTTTATTTGCTCGCATGTAATGTGATGACAGATTGAGGCATGTTTAATGATATTCATAGAGGTCTGGAGGACTATAGCCTCACTTATAGTTATGAATTCATAATTATATTGATGCTGTAAGTGTTACTTGTGCTTGCAGAACCGCACCAAAGATGATTTACTTTTAATTATGTTTTTCTCTGTTTGAAAACCTTTAAAAGTTCTGAAATTAAAGCACCTACATAAACAAAACCAGATATATTTTCTCTTGAAAGTTATCATTTTCATAATTAAACAGAATGATTTAAAACAGGGTTATTATTGTTAACTAAAACTAAAACCATAAAAACATTTTTATTACATGAAATAAAATGAAATAAAATAAAAAACAAAGTAAAACAGTAAACAAGTAAAGTAAAAAGTAAACAAAGTAAAACTAAAACCAAAAAGAAAATAATAAAAACTATATAGACGTATTTAAAAAAAATACTAAAATTATCAGAAAATATAAAAATAAAATCTAATTCAAAATATTAAAAAACTATAATAGTAAAAATACTAAAATAACACTGATTTAAAATGCATATGTCAAGAAATGTTATCTTTATTCAATGGATTTTTATTTATTTTGTTGGATTTAATTTATTGATTTTTTTAATTGGATGCTTTAAAATTAATCCTCATTAATTAATTTTTTGTTTATTTATTTTATTTATTATTATTATTTTACAAAAATTCTTATTGTTTTGCCATTTGGCACACAACATCCTTATCAGATATGGTCATAAAAAAGTCAAATTATCAGATATTTTGAAAAGACAAAATATTTTTCTGCATATTGGTTACTAGTTTCAGATATTAATATAACAAAATAAACATGGGTGGCGCTAGGGAGGGGCTAGAAGGTGCTCCAGCACCCCCAAGAAAAACCAAAGCACCCCCATAGCACCCCCATAAAAATGAAATAAAATAAAAACATTTGACTCATTACACACATGCATAACTACTGCAATGCAATACAACATGACATGGTTTGCAGTCGCACGTAATGTCAGCTTTTTATTTAAAAAATGGATCGGTTCCTTGTGCCAAGTAGGCCTGCCCCCGACTAAAGATTTTTCTAGTCAACTACACTGCATTCCAAATTATTATGCAAGTGATATATCAATAGGATTTTGGTACAATAAAGAGTCAGATTTTTGTTTGTGTGGTTTTTCACATCTTTTTAGTTAACTGGTATCAATCTCAGACAGGTTTGTTCAATAGTTTGCCAGTTCTTCTTTGGTAAATGGAAACCCTACTTAAAGAGGTTGTTCCACATTATTAAGCAAGTCACAGTTCTCATGAAATATGGTGAGGAAGAAAGATCTTTCTGAAGATGAAAAGTATGAAACAATGCAATGTCTTGCAAAAGGCATCAAAACAAACAATATTTAGCGAAAAGCAAATAGAAATTATTGAACTGTCAAAAGATTTGTGAGTGACTTAGAGCGCAGAAGATCTTGGTCAGATAAAGATTTATTAAGGAAAGTTTTTGTCAAACAAATGAACTGTATTATAATAGCAGCTGTAAAAAAGCCACTGCTGAGCAGCAAACTATCACGCTTCACGGGGTGCAAGGAGTCACGAAAGCCAGAAGACGAGGAATTTCACAAAACAAGAGTTTTTAAGCCAAAGGGGTAACACAGATCACAGGCAGGGTTGACATTCAAGACATTCAAGGACCGACAAACACTAACTGAAAGGACTGGGGCTTTTAAGGACAGGACAATCAGGGGAGGAAGACGAGACACACCTGGAATCAAATTAACAATTAACAAGAGGAAAAACACACACAGACAGGTCCATAGTCCTGACACAAACAGATGTTTGAAGCTACTGGAGTCTCAAGATCCTCTTCATGCAGCCTGGCAGTTGTGTGTAAAGCTGCGTTTCAGTCACTGCTAACCAAACCTCACAAAGAGAAACCTGCAGAGTGCACACAGCTGTCAGTCTGCATGAAGAGGATCTTGAGACTCCAGTAGCTTCAAACACCTGTTTGCTGCTCAGCAGTGGCTTTTTTACAGCTGCTATTACAATACAGTTCATTTGTTTGACAGAAACTTTCCTTAATAAATCTTTATCTGACCAAGATCTTCTGCGCTCTAAGTCACTCACAAATCTTTTGACAGTTCAATAATTTCTATTTGCTTTTCGCTAAATATTGTTTGTTTTGATGCCTTTTGCAAGACATTGCATTGTTTCATACTTTTCATCTTCAGAAAGATCTTTCTTCCTCACCATATTTCATGAGAACTGTGACTTGCTTAATCATGTGGAACAACCTCTTTAAGTAGGGTTTCCATTTACCTAAGAAGAACTGGCAAACTATTGAACAAACCTGTCTGAGATTGATACCAGTTCACTAAAAAGATGTGAAAAGCCACACAAACAAAAATCTGACTCTTTATTGTACCAAAATCCCATTGATATATCACTTGCATAATAATTTGGAACGCAGTGTAATTTAACGTTTATGTTAAATTGATTAGTATAATAACCTACTAAACCATGCTTTAATATACGCATTAGGCATATTATTCCACGCTCAAGCACACACATAAAGCTTGCAGCAAAGCACCGGCTAAAGTAATGATTATGAATGCATTGGGGAAAAAGAAGAGATTTTAATTATTTATTAATAAACGACTGCTTTCTCAGTCAGAGTCGGCTGCAAAGATGAAGCTGCCGTACAGTAATGGATGTGCCTTTAATAGGGAAATGCACCTATACGAACTACATAATCAGAGAAGATTTGTTTTTTATTTTAATTGGTTTTCAAGCTTTCTGCAGATTTATTTCTTATATCTGTGAGCTGGTTCATTCACAGAGACTGCATGAGACGACAGAAAGCACATCCAAAAATGACTGGAGTATTTTAAGCTCTTTCTGCAGGAAAAAAAATTGAAATCAAAATGATTGCGTGGGCACCCCCATGTCATACAATAGGCTAAGTACGATAATACTCCCACACTCCTCATAAACATTTGAAATGCACCTATATAGTGATTTTATTACTAATATAAAATAATAATAATAATAATGACAACCTGTTTTGGTCATATTTACCATTAATTGCCCAGCTCCCCCTGTCATTGATCTAGCACCACCTCAGCACCTGCGTTCAAAATTCTTTGGCACCGCCCCTGAAAATAAACAATAATTTTTTTTGTCAAACTCCCATACTGCTAATTGATTTTTCTACAGAATGGTTAAATCACCTTGACACTTGAGTGGCTCAAACACATCAGAGTGATTGTTGAGTGCGAAACTGAATCGGGTCAGTGATGTGTTTGCGATGATGTGAAGCTCTTATCAGCTGCGGTTTGAGCTGAAGTGTGTGTGAATCTCACGTTGCCCAAGAACACTCAACACAAGAGCCCAGAGTGAGACAGACACTGATGATAGACACCGATAGACACTCATCACCCGCCAACATCATTCAGCGCTGAGAGACCGACACATCCACTACCACAGCATCGCTCTGAGCTTATTAAAGCAACATTAGCTGTGAATGTGCTCATCCCAGATTAGGATGAGTTTGTTTCTTCATCAGATTTGGAGAAATGTGTCATTGCATCACTGTTTAAACAAATATGGGGCTGGATTTTGATGTTAGAGACAACAGGAGATGCACTTTTTCACTGGAGGAAGTGTTATTATGGATTATAGACTCTTATTTTAGTTAAAAGCATCTTAATGCTGGATTTGTTTCAGCTTTTGTCTTCTCCAGATGTTAACTGATGGACTGGAGTGGTGTGGATTACTTGTGGATTATTGTGATGTTTTTATCAGCTGTTTGGACTCTCATTCTGACGGCACCCATTCACTGCAGAGCATCCATTGCTGAGACGCTGATGCAGTGACACATTTCTCCAAATCTAATGAAGAAACAAACTTATCCTAATCTCGGATGAGCACATTATCTGCTAATGTTGAGTTTTGGATGAGTGTCAGTGTTATTTGCGGCTTATAAACGTGCAGCTTCTGAAACTGAACTTGGATGGATGGATGGAGCGAGAGCTTCAGTTTCTAATGCATGTGCTGTTAATATTAGATGAGCTTCAGCTTTTAATGGCTGTTCAGAGATCAGATGGAGAATACACACACACACACACACACACACACACACGCAGAGGTTATTCTGCCCCTCTGGGTTCAATCGCAGCTTTATTCCTCTACCTGCTTCACCTTTGTTTGAGAAATTGAAAATGGAAACATTCACATGCTATTAACCTCCAACCCAGTGAAAATGAAGAACATCAGCATCTGCCGGTCCGTTCAGCTCAATTATCCCAAGTCCGGATCTCATTCTTCACTCAGAAATGCTCATTCGTGAGTCTATTCTTCTCATGGTTTGTTTAAAATCAACTCAGCCCAACATGAACCAATCGATGCAGATGAAAGCTCATTATTAAACAGTTCTGAATGTCACGACTGGATCTTCTAGTTCACTTAAAAAATAAAGCTTACAAAAGGGCTTTTTTACACTGATGCCAAGAAACCATTTTGGTTCCCTAAAGTAGCTTTCAGTGATCAGGTCTTACAGTTTTCAGCTGCCTACACACATTTTCAAAACTTTGCCTCTTTTTTTTTTTCAAAACTTTACACACAAATCCAAGCATTGCACACACAAAATGCCTCACATCTCTTGCAAAATGAAGCACTGCATTCAAAATATCACAAACACATCTCAAAAGCAAACATTTGCAAACACCTTTGTCATAATATTAATTCCTGTTAGATTTGTGTGTGTTACACAGAGAATTGTGTGTTGTGTTTTGCAAAAAGTGTTTTATGAAATTGAAAACTGAGTCAAAGGCTGAGAATTAGTGTATGGTTTTGCAGATTTGTTGTGTGCTTCTGCTGTTTGAGTGACAGCTTTCAGAAGGATTTTGTGTGTAAGCAGTTGGAATTCAAAACTGTAAAGAAAGATTTGCTTTTTCATTTTCTTAGTGTGAAGAACATTTCAATAAACCTTTTCCACTATAAAGGAACTTTTGTGCAATGGAAAGCTTTCAATGATGTTAAAGGTTCTTCATGAACGATCAGCGCCAGTAAAGAAGCATATTTCTAGCTGATTTTTGTGCTCTTCCATCAGTCCTAAAGAAAACGCAGGAGAAGGTATGAAAGTTACCTGAGACCGCAGGGAAGAGGCTTCTTCTTTCTATTCTGAGACTGAAGCAGTCAAAATGACATCAACTCCAATGAATCTCAAGGCCTTATTAAAATGCATTTCATTTCATTCTCTCGTCTGGCCATTAATCACACAGAACAGCAGTTCCGTCTGTGTTTTAATGAAGTCTGAAGCTCAGGAGTAAATGGACTTCAGCTCTGGTCATCTGACGTCTCACACGCACTCTTTTGACATCTTCATGTGTGTCTAAACCTATCTATTTATGGCACATTAAAGTCAGTAATGCAAAACACTGTTCTGTTCCAGCGAGAGGCAAAGAAAAAGAGCCACAGAACTAAAATATGAACCGTATGTTTTCACAGGTATCAAACAGCAGTGAGTCACATATTGAGCATAATCAAGTAAAATAAAATCCCACAAAACATCTGCTCATATTCTGACCTGTAATCACAGAATCTGATGAGATTTTAATGCACACCTACAAACAGAGCGCTTGTCCTCATGCAGATCTGCTCTGAATACATGAATAACAAATATATAAAATGCACAAGAGAAAAAATATGATACTGAGATATGATTATCATCACTCTGTGAGTAATGTGTTTCTATTGTCTGAGATGTGAAGAATTATGAAACTTAACCGTGTCATGTTTCTGTGTTACAGTGAATTTTTGACATGTTGGGGTCATATTTGACAGACAAACAAATAAATAAAGCATAGTGTCATTTCAATTTGTATTAAGAGTGTGAAAAAATAGAATATACTGAAGTATGTAAAAATAATTCAATAATAATAAATTCAATAAATAAATAATAATAAATCATATTTTGCATAGTGTAGTTTTTAATTTGTGGAAAAAAAGTGTGAAAAACAGAATATACATAAATAAATAATAATAAATGAAATAATGATTTATTTAATAACTAAATGATAAATTTAATAACTAAATTAAATTATAATAATTAGATTAAATAATAATAATAATAATAATAATAATAATAATAATAATGAAAATTAAGTATTTTTGTGAATCTTGTGAAAACCATGTTGTCATATAAAAAAAATAGAATATATATAAATAATAATTATAAATAATAAATAATAATTGAATTAAAAATAATTTTTAAAATAATTAAAAAAAAATTAAAAATGAAAAAAATAGAATATACGTAATATAGAATAATAAATAATAATTCAATAAAGTAATAATTATTAAAATAATTGAAAAAAAATGAAGTGTGTAAAAATAGAATATAAATAAATAATAATAAATAAAATGATGATAATCAAATTAAACAATAATAATGAAATAAAATAAATAATAAATAATAATACTGTTACTACTACTACTAATAATAATCATAATCAACAGACAATTATTATTATTATTTTTTTTATTGAAAATCAGCAAATGCTGATTAAAAACATCAGGAACATCAACTCAAGGCCAACAGCATCATCATCATCATCCAAGAGCAGAGACCTTCATCACACTCACACACACACACACACACACACACACACACACACACACTCACACACACACACACAAACATACATACATACACACTCACACACACACACACATACACACACACATACACACACTCACATACACACTCACACACACACTCACACACACACACACGCACGCACGCACGCACACGCACATGCACACACTCACACTCACACACACACACACTCACACTCACACACACACACACACACACACACACACACAGCTCATCATCTCCTCTCGGCCTGTGTTCATTTTTCATGTGTTGGTGCCCTTGACGAGGCTCATTTGACACACTAGATCAGTGAAGGTTTGACTTGAGTCTGTATCAGATGACAGGAGAATCAGGAACCACTTCAAACCCTGCAGAGAAACTCTATCAGACGCGTCAGACGCACTTGACTGACAGCAGCGGCTCTGAAAGCCTAGAGCTCTGAAGGAACGGCGTTTAGACGTTTGGAAGAGCGTGAAAGCTGATGCTGTGCTTACAGAGAAAGATGCTTCATTCACGACTCTGAAGGTCACGAGCTGCTGTTATTTGCTCATTCTGAACTCACTGTTTAACTCTTCCTCAGATTTACCATCAAATGAAACGGAAAGAATCATATGTGAGATCTCTGTGAGATCCTTCAGGATAACCTCTGTCTCCTCTGGAGTTTCTTAACTGCTGTTTTTACCTGATTACCACATAAAAAGCAGTTTTGTTAAATTATGTGGATTCAGGGATGTTAAACAATATTTTACTTGAATAATACCTGAATAAAACCAGTTAATAAAGATGTTACCATAAAATGCATTCAATTCTTAGCAGAAACATGTTGCTAATTAAGTTTATAGATTGCACCTTATTCACATTTAATAAAATTAATAAAAAAAATAAAAAAGAATAAAAATAAATAAATAATCTGTACAAACACATTTCCTTGCTAATGAGGTTAAAAATAAAATAAAATTAAATTAAATAATTCAATCAAATATTAAATAAATAAATAATATGCACAAAATAACCTTGCTAATGAGGTTTATAGATTGCATTATAAAATAAAACAATATAAATAAATAAATAAATAAATAAATAAATAAATAATCAATTCTTTGTTCCTTGAGGTTAAAATAAAATAAAATAAAATAAAAATAAAAATAAAAAAACAATAATGAATAAATAAATAATCAGCACAAACACTTTTTCTTGTTAACGAGGCTTATAGATCGCTTCTTATTCAAACCAAATAAAACAATTAAATAAAAAATAAAATTGATCAATTAGTCAATCAGCACAAACCTGTTTCCTTGCTAATGATGTTTATAGACTGCATCTTATTCACACTAAAGAAAAACTAATTAAAATCAACTAAAAAAATCAAATGTACGTGAATGAATGAATGAATAAATAAACACCTTCCTTGCTAATTAGGCTTATAGATTGCATATTCACAATAAATAAATAAATAAAAATAGCATGAAATTATATATATAGATATTTATAGATACATATTACTTGCAAAACTACTATCATTGAAAATGTTTTTTATTTTTTATTTTTTTTTCTTGCAATGTAGTAACTGTATCCACCAGCAGGGGCAAATTACTGATACTAACCAGTCTAACCTTTGACCTGCTGGTAGAGGTTAGTCTCCTGACAACATTGGGTGGTTCTCAAACGGAAGGCTGCATCCTACCGAGGCTGCGTCCGTCCTAGTTCAGTCCTTCAGAGTCTTGTAGGCTAGAGTCCTCCTCGGCATATAAACGCTAGAATAAGACACTCTAGTAAGTGTGCGTGGCTACGTCACATATGTTCCCGCCCTCACCGTCACGACACGAAAACACTAATAAAACTTAGTTTTGGAAAAATACTTTGTGTTACAAATCTTTATATTATTTGGCTTTCTATTAATGCAATACAATGAATGACAGCCGTCTAGAGTCTCCCTGTGGCTTAAATTATTGGCAGTTTAGCGTTTAGTAAGCAATTTACACCAAAACAAAATATAACATCTATCCTTTCATGTCCGAAAACATTATTTTTGTCTTAGAGTTCATAATAAATTCAGACAAGCTCAGTACAGACTCGTTTTTCGTCAGTTTATTTTCATGAAATGGAATGGGTACAAAGGATTGTGGGTGATTGAAGGTCGCGGAGGATACATCCCATGCATCCTTCATATTCAGCTGAATGAAGGACACGAAACAAAGGCTGTCTTCCAAGGATCCTTCCGATTGAGATGGCCTTCAGCGACGTTTGATGACGTGGCAGCCGAGATATGCAGCCTTCCGTTTGAGAAACACCCATGGCAACAGCTCAGGATCGGACTGTGACCTTTGACCCCTCCTTCTTCTCATGATCTGAGCATCACGTTAAAACAGGGTCAGTCAAACACAACGAGAACGAGCATTTAATGTCATGCAAACACAGAAGATCTGAAGACATACACCATCCTCTCATCTGCATATGCAAATGAAGAAACATCGTCAGAAAACCAGTGTCTCATTAGCATGCGGCCATATGGCCAGCCGTGAATAAATATTAATGTGGCCTTTTTGAGAAACATTTATGCTGCATGAGCGAAAACAAAGCTGGAATTGTTTGATGAGTGTATAATGCAGCGGTGTGTGAGGATATGAAACTCAACACTGACTCGGAGCCGCTTGCAATCGATTGAGACGTCCCGGCCCCAGGCGGCAGATCTTCATAAAAGCTTTACTTAAATCTCTGGATTAAGTCCTACAACTCAATCCTGACAGGACGCATCCAAAAACCACTTTCTTTTGTCTTGTTTAACAGTACAAATATCTAAACGTTCATGAATCAATATTAAGATATTAAATCTTAGTTTCTTTACAGATTATCAATTATTGTGACCCTGAAGCACAAAAGCAGTCATAAGTAGCACAGGTATATTTGTAGCAATAGACAACAATACATTGTATGGGTCAAAATTATCCTTTTTTCTGTTATGCCAAAAATCATCAGGATATTAAGTAAAGATCATGTTCTATGAAGATATTTCGTAAATTTCCTGCTGTAAATATATCAAAACTTCATTTTTGATTAGTAATATGCATTGCTAAGAACTTCATTTGGACAACTTTAAAGGAGATTTTCTCAATATTTAGATTTTTTTTGCACCCTCAGATTCCAGATTTTCAAATAGTTGTATCTCAGCCAAATATTGTCCTATCCTAACAAACCATACATCAATGGAAAGCTGATTTATTCAGATTTCAGATGTATAAATAATGACCCTTATGACTGTTTTGTGGTCCAGGGTCACATATATTTTGTGTAATTGTAATAATTAATTAATTTAGCTTAAAAAAAGAAGAAACATCTGCCAGTGGGGTCAGAAAAATAAAATTCATTCAAAGGGAAAACAAGATTATTTTTTTGACCTTGCTGGTGATTATTTGTTCTTCTTTTAAGCAAAATCAATTCACTATTAAAATGAATAAAATTATAACATTAAAATTATAAAATATAAAATGAATAATACAAAATTAATCAACTTTTAAACCAGAAAACGTTGTTATTTTTTATTTAGCATCTAAATTGTATGGTTGGGTTGATTCTTAAGTCATTCTGTGCACAGATGAAAGTGACATTTTCCTGCAAATTCATAAAAAGAATAGAATCAAAATCCTTTGCTTTCCAGATTGTGTTTGCAAACTTTCCTACTTTTACCCAAAATACTTAAATGAAAGAGTCAATATTAACATGGCAAAACATATTTTTACATACTATTTTTGTCATTTTCCAGTATAAATATCTAAACATCCTTAAATCAGCATACAAGCAAAATGACTGAATGATAGTCTTGTTTTCAGAAAAATGCATCAAAATGAAGTGAGTTTTTGCTTGAAACAAGAATAAGTACCTGCCAGCGGAGTCAGAAAAATCATCTTGTTTTCCCTTTAAATTCAGTTGATTTTTCTGACCTCATTAATAAATATTTGTTCTTGTTTTAAGCATAAACTTAATTTAGATTTAGATATTTTGTACTGGAAAACAAGACCAATACTGAGAAACAACATCAGGTTGATTTTGTCATTTTTTCACAATGAAAGTGACACTTTCCAGCAGATTCATACATCAAAATCCTGTTTTCGAGATTATGTTTGCAAAATTTTCCTCTATAGTCCAAAATGAATCAATAAAAGCATCAATATTGTCTTTTAAGAGCGCAGCTCTTCATTGTATGAATTATGGAGGAACGTGTCGCAGCATAAAGCCAAACTGAACTTCTGCTCGTGAAGCTCCATCTGCCTTTCATTTATATGTAAATGCTCCTCGTGTGGGATCTGTCAGCAAATTATCTGTTAAACTGCGACGCAAAATAGCACAAGAGTGTCATGATGGATTTGACCTAAAACTCAGTCCAAATGAAGCAAACAAACAGACGAGTGTGGAGAACGGATGGAGCGTGTTTTATTATACAGGCTCATATTCTTCATCCGCTGCGCAGGACGGCTCAGATAAATGCAATTAAAAATTCATGCAGAGACTCATTTGGACACTTTTAGGTTTTATTTTTCTCCAGGCTGGAGCTCAAGACTGAAAACGTTTTACTGTCAGAAAGAGAAACCGAAGTCCATCTCAAACATTAAATTCACCTGATGGATTCATTTTATGCCTGATGAGATTTTACACTCTGAAAACACACGGATCAGGGCTGTCATAGTTACGTAAAACTAACACCACAAAAAACAAAAAAAAAACAAAAAAAAAAAAACATATTTATAAGATCATAAGGGTATTCTTAAGGCATTATAATGAATGCATAAAAAGCCTTATAATATGTTATATCATCTTATAAATAATCATAACAACAACTATAATACATTATAATGCTTACACATTTGTGGATATAACTTTTAAGATTATGACTATTTATAACACACAATGAACACTATATTAAATCTACTTTTACATTTATAATGGACTATATATCTTGACATTGTTTATTTAAGATCTGCATAGTATCTTACTGCAGTACATCTTGTAAGTGGTTAGGTGCTGAGTGTTATTTGAGTGTTCCCTGTGAGGCTAATATTAAATTTGATGTGAGCTAGTTAATCATTGCAACTGAAAAAAAAATGCAATGTTTATATATTAGGGTACATTTTATTTTGATGGGCCCCTTAGTCTATTGACTATAAGCAACTTTGCAACTACGTCAACTAACTCTCATTAGAGTATTAGTAGGCTTAGGTTAAGGTTAGGGTAGGTAGAACTGCTTTAAGTAAAGTAGCATAAGAAAGATGGCAAGATATGAGACTTATATTACATTATAACTATGAGAAATATGATACATTGTAACTTAAGTGGATGCAACATGTTCACCGTGTGTTATAAATCATCATACTCTTAAAAGCTATAACCACAAATAAGTAAATATTATAATGAATATTCATCAGATGAAATAACATATTATAAGGTTTTTTATAATGCATTATGCATTCATTATAATGCCTTAAGAATACCCTTATAATGTATTATAAATATGGGCTTCATAGAAAGTGTTACCAAAACATTTTACTTACTTGAAATAAAAGTTTAAATTTACTTGAAATAAAAACTTTAATTAAAACAAAACTTACATGTATTTTACATTTTAGCTTGTTGCAACATTCTCAGTTTGACTTGATGGAAAAACAAACTGAAAAATAAAACTGAAATGAAATTAATAAAAACTACACAGACATATAAAAAACAAATAAAAATACAAACATACTAAACAAATTATACCAAACATACTAACTTAAATTAAAACTTTGACTAAAATTACTATGAAATTCTAAAATAACACTAGATCAAAATATTATTAAAAACTATATCATTATTGATACTGTTATTTTAGTAACATTGAAATACTGTTATAGTTCATATTTTGAATTAGTTTTTATTTTTATCTTTTCTGTTTTCATTTTAATTTAAGTTCAAGTAAGTTTGTAGTGTGTTCTTGTTATTTTAGTTAGTTCTTTAAAATATGTCTATATACTGTAGTTTATTAATTTTTATTCAATTTTAGTACATCAAGTTAAACTAAATGAAAATGAGAATGTTGCCTTAGCAACAAGCTGAAATAAGTGCTTTTTTACATTTTATTTTAATTAAAGTTTCATTATTTCACATAACATTTTTTGTTTGTTTGTTTTAGTTTTACTTAACTATAATATTTCGTTAACTATATATATTTAGTTAACTGTTGATGCTGAAATAACACTGATCTGAATCAGTGAATGCGATGAATGAGTTTATTCTCTCCAGATGATCTGGAGTCAATCAAAACTGATTTAAAACTTTATGTTACATCAAAACGAATGAGGTGATGAATGTGAATAGAGTGTTTGGCAAAACTCTGGTGTATTGTAAATAAACTTGGAATTTGCATTGCCACGTATATAACCGCAAATATGATTTACTGCTGTATCTCTGAGTGTTTGTGTCCCTGAAGCCGTGAGTTTGACTTTAATCTGATTATTTTAATGGGCCACTCAGATTAATTGAGATTATCCTAAATGTCAGACACCATAAATGCAGGCAAATGTCAATACACAGAGAAAGGTTTCATAGGTACAGATGAAATGTCATGGGCGGGTGATAATATTTCAGCTTTAATTAAGCGCGTGTGTGTCTTTTCAGCCTCTGGAGAATCGTATGAGATATCGTAGGAATCAATGGAGTCACATTTAGCTGAAGGCAATGGAAAAACACACTCCGTGATCTCTAGATTTAACTGTTGAATGTGGAGCGTGAATGAATGTGTGTGTTCGTCACCTCTGCAGGTGTCTGTGTCTCATTCGGTCCCCGGGCCCCTGTAAACGCTGTTTGACTGTAGATGTTCCTCCAGGGGCCGATGCTGCAAGTGACACCGGGACGTTTATCGGGATCGGCTCTCATTTCAGGAGACAGACGGAGACCTTCTGCTGCAAGAGACAACTGACTGTCATCAGACCATCCAACCGGACCCAGCATTTTTCTCTCTCTCTCACACACACACACACACACACACACAAATATAAAGAGACGCACCGTCACACACACTTATGATAATGTCAAAATTATGAGATAAATCAGAATTATGAGATAAAAAGTCAAAATTATGGTTTACTCATTCATAATTATTAGATAAATAGCTTAAATTATGACAGAAATTCATTAATATGACAAAGTCAAAATAATGAGAAAAGTCATAATTATGAGCTAAAAAGTCAAAATTATGACATAGTGATAACTGATATAAAATGTTGAAATTGTGACAGAAAATAATAATTGACAGTCAAAATTATGAGAAAAGTAATATGATATACAAACTCAAAATTATGACATTCTTAGTCATAATTATGATATAAAATCTAAAATTATGCCAGAAAGTCATAATACAGACAATGTCCAAATTATGAGGTAAATCATAGACAATCAAAATTCTGCCATACATAAAACCAATATCTGCCAATGAGGTCAGAAAAATAAAACTTGAAAAAATCCTTTTGATTAAGTTTATTTTTGACCCCATTAGCAGATACTTTTTCTTGTTTAAGTATAAACCCTTTTTCTTTATTATATATATATATATATAATTTTTGCTCCTTCAGTAAATGTATCTTGATTTAAGGATGCTTAGATGTTTGTACTGGAAAACAAGACAAAAATACTGAGTAAGAAAATCATAATTTCCCTTGTGAAGGTTCATCTCTTTATACAATGTGACAAATAATACTGATAAATATAGAATCTGGATTTCATGGTTTCTCATCCTCCTGCGTGTTTCAGCGTGTTCTTCCTGAAGTGAGCATCAGTCTGCTAATATTAACAGTTAATGTGGGCTGTGAAAGTGAGGTCACCTGATCTCAGGCCGCACGCTGATCAATATTACAAGCTCGTTAGTGTGTTTCATGTTCCTCCTGCTGCTGCGCTGCATCCTGAGCTGACATCTTTTCTAATTACGAATAAAAGGCGGCCGTTATAAATGGCACTAAATGCGATGGTTCTTCCTTCTGCATTTTTGAGATCACTTTCAGTTCTGAAGGAGGAAGAAAACACTTGTGTGAATGGAAAGACGGAGCCGATCCGGCAAACGCCTGAGTGGCTGCCAGATCCGACAGGCGAGCTTCCCAGAATCCCCAGCGGACCGGACTCCAGAGTTTGGAGGTTTTGGTTGTTATGTGAACTGCACGGATCCGCATCTCTCAATCTGCCGTGTGCAGCGGAGCGATCGTTACACCGCTGGAGCCGTGTTTCCATCAGATCCTCCACTCTTTATTTATTGGACTCAACTAGATTTTGAACAAAATGTGCCTGAGCAAAACTCACCGCCACATCGAGGGTGGTTGCTATGCGGTTGCTAGGTGGCTCGGGTCCGTCCTTCAGTGTGTTTCATCTGTTTTATGGTCCAGCGTGTCTTGAACTTATTTCAGCAGAGATGAACTTTGTTTCTATCTGCAGATGAAATTTCAGGTTCTACATCAGTTCACAGGATAGAGCTTATAAATTCTGCATGTAATGATTAAATTTGAATATGGGGTCAACAGTCCTCATTATTTTCTCTGAAATATTAAAAACCTCTTAATATTTCACGGGGTCCCAAATCTGGAGATGAATTCATTTGGTTAAATTTTATTTTATTATTATTTTTTGCTATTAATGTTTCATTAACTATGAAAACCCATTTCCATCATGTAGGAATGACATAAAAAGTTGTATAAAATGCTGAAACAATGGCATAGAAAGACATAATTATGACAATGTCGAAATTATGAGATAAGTCATAATTATGATATAAAAAGTTAAAATTGTGCCATAGAAAGTCAAAAATTCAAGTCAAAAATTCAACTATGAGATATTTCATAATTATGACATAAAAAGTAAAAATTATAATAATTCTCCAATAAAAATAGTAAAGTTGAAATAGTAAAGGTAGATAATCATGATCATAGAAAGTCTAAATTATGAGATAAGTCATAATTACAAGATAGAAAGTTGAAATTGAGCCATAGCAAGCCAAAAATTATGAGATAGTTCATAATCATGAGATAAAAAAATAAAAATAATGACATAATTAATTAGTCATAATTAAGATATAAAAAGTTGAAATTATGATATAAAAAGTTACAATTATGACAAACCTAGTAATAATTATAAAAAGTTGAAATTATGAGGTAGATAATCATAATCACAAAAATTAAAAATTATGAGACAAGTCATAACTATGAGATAAAAGTTGAAATTCTGACACAGTCATGATGATATAAAAAGTTAGAGATGAGATGCAGCAGAAATACTGTAAGATGTTTCCTCTCCTTTCACTGAAATGAAAGTGATGTTCAGTGGAGTAAGTGCTGTTATTCCTGTCATTATTCCAGTGGAGGCTGATGGACGCTCCAGCGCAGTATCAGCGTCTCTCTGTCCTGAAGGAGCAGATAAACACAAAGCGAGAGCAGAATCACCTCTGACAACATCCAGAGATGATGAACTCATCCGTACTAAACAATCCCTGCGGTGTTTAACCAGAGCCTCTCCGTTCATCAGCCTCGGCCTCAGAGGAGCATCTCATCAGGGGTCACTGCATTGCACAAAAAAGTGACTTTGGGGTGAAATATGAAATGCTTTGTGAGATTTATCCTCTTATTGACATATCGTTCTGTCTCGTGCCAGTCTGAGGAAGATTACATCCAGGTTTGTTCTGGTTTGTTTGGTTCTGGGTTTGTTTTGAGGCATTTAAAGACATGAAGCGTTTATCTGTGTGTTCACCTCTCCTCTCCTCTCCCTGGTGTCTCTCCTTTACACCGAGTGCGTCGCGGCGGATAATGAAAGCAGGCAATCCCACTGAGACACAGATGAACACATGGACAAAAGTCCAACGATATTTCATCACCTTTGTTTTAAAAATCACAACCAGTTCACAAAAAATACATTTCTTTCTTAGTATTTTTGTCTTGTTTTCCTGTACAAACATCTAAACTTTCTTAAATCAAGACACATTTACTGGAGAAGCAAAATGACTGAATTATTGAGTCTTGTTTTCTAAGAAAATGTATTAAAATGAAATGAGTTTATTATTAAAACAAGACCAAACATCTGCTGGTGGTCTCATAAAAAATCAACTTAATTTGAAGGGAAAGCAAGATTATTTTTCTGACCCCACTTGCAGATACTTGTTTTTATTTTAAGCAAAAACTCACCTCACTTTTTCTCAGTAAACAAGACTTTATATCATTTTCCAGTAAATGTATCTCGATTTAAGAATGTTTAGATGTTTGTACTGAAAAACAAGACTAAAACACTGCCATTTTTTGCAGTGTGGTGGATATTTGGATGTTTTTAGCGCAGAAATCAATGGGGTCTGCTGGTAGAGGTCAGTTATTTTTACCAGGTGAAGATGCAGTAGTAGATGAGCGAGAGGCATTAAATGGCGTGTTTGTGGGGTCACGTTAATGTCATCGTTCATGAAAACAAGACGGCTCTGATGTCTGCCGGTCGATGCTCATGGAGTGTTCTGAGACGTTCATTCATCACTTACACGACGGCTGTGGTTTTCAAATGTTTTACTGTGACTCGATGTCTCTTATGGCTGGACCTGCTCAAGAAATCATCAAGCCTTTTATCACAAATACAAAAGAGAGACATCATTTAACAAACAAACAGAGATATAAACCAGCAAACAGGGCAAGGTTCTCTCAGAGTTACGAACAAACATTATCAGTAACTTATCAGGGCCCGTATTCATGAAAAATCTTAGTGCTAAGAGTTGCTCCTAGTACCAAAATTCTAAGAAAATTCTTAGAAATGTGGGTCTTTCCTCTTAAAATTATAGAAAAGATCCTAGTAACGAAAAAAGTAATTCAGAAAGCATCTTAACCCTTAAAAGAGGTCTTAAGGTCCAAAATTGTTAGGAGTACACAGTGGAGAAAATGGATGAAACATGAATGTGTTGCAGAAGAAATGTGTTGCACACAATGCATGACAGTGAGTTAATAAGACGCTGCACATTAGATGGTGCAGGGATCATGTTTGTGACCGATCTTATTAGAGACACGCTAACATCTCCAACACCGCGCAGAAATGCCATAACGCCAGAAATGGAAGTAATCACTACATTAACTACATTAACATATTTGGCATCTGGAAAAATGCAACTATGCAGCAGTGATGATTTGAAAATCTTAAAAACAATGTGCGTGTCAATCCTAAATTTAGGACTCCTAAATTTTAGCTCTAAGAGAATTTCACGAAGCACTAAAACTAGCTCCTAAATCTGTGAAACGTTAGGAGCAGTGAAGAGGACTCCTAAATCACTAAGATCAAGCCACAAACTCTCCTAAAATAGCTGCTTCCGGCAATCTGCCTCGGAATCTGAACATTCCAGAAACATATGACGATAATGAGCTTTTATTGCCTTTGGTTTTGCAGGTTATCCCTACTCCAAACTTTCCTTTGATTGTTTTCATTAACCAGCTGGGCAAGAAGTAACAGCTGTTCTTGAGTCCAGTTTGCTTTTCTTTTCTTTGTCTTTATGCATGTCTTACTATCAGCCATGATTATTCTACTCTGTTAATTAAAAGGCTGTTTATATGCATATTCATGTAAGCATACATGTAAGAGGCTGATAATTTGCTTGTATAACATATACTTGTTTAATTAGTGACACTTAACCTGCATTTTAAAAGCTTTATTTGAATGTGGCAATTAACATTTTTATTTTTAAACCTTTATTTGAATACGGCAACATAATATCACGCTCTACAATATTTCTATGAATAAATCTCTGACAGAGACTGTCAGCCAATCACTGTGTGCATAGTTAATAAGCTTGATGACATCATCCATAGCAACGAGGTAAACCCCGCCCCCTCACTCTGAGCTTAAGTCTTCTCTCTGTTCCTCAGTACAAGTCTCAGCAGCTTTGTGAACAGGTTTTAAGAGGAAACTTTTGCTGCTATTTAGGAGAACTCAATGCTAAGATAAAATGTTTTGTGAATACAGGCCCTGACTCATTTCTTGAGTTACTAGAACTTTTCTGAATCTCAGCTTCGGATTTTAAGGAATTTTTAAGATTTTGAGGAACGTGAAGCTGTTGCTCAGACTCTGAATCATTAAGCATGTTAATCAGAAGAGCCTCTTTTTTTAATTTAATGTTACTATTATATATTTTATTATTTTGTTTTATGCTTTGCTTTAGATCCTATTATTTATTTATTTAATTATTTGTTCAAAAATGTTTTCAAAAAATAATTTTTCTTGGTTATACAAATTCCATGTTATCATTTTACAAACATTATGGGAATGTTACTTATAAATGTTCTCTGAATGTTCTGAAACAAGTTTAAAAAACATTTATATTTTTAAAAATGTTAGATGAACATTCAGCTAAAACGGTTCAGTAAATGATTTATAACATTTTTGTGCTAATAACGTTTTGAGAACCTTATTAAAAACCAGATCACTTTGAATGAACGTTCTATCAACGTTACTAGAAGAATGTTCATAACTTTGAAAACCTTGCCAGAACTTTCTGAGAACTTTTTCAGTCCTTAACATTAATAAAACATTTTTTAGAGTTATCTGTTCTTTTATGATGTTCTCAAACCGTTACCACAAAAACATTATATATATACATGGTTCATGGAACATTTTATTTGGATGTTCATCTGATGTTTGCTTGTTTCAGAACATTCAGAGAACATCTGAAAGTAACAATAATGTTTGCAAAATGATAAAATGGAACAAGAAACAAGAAAAAATGTTTCTACAACATTTAAAAAACTGGACATTTTGAACTTTCAGAGAACATTCAGAAAGAGTGATTTCATAAATATGAAAGTGAAGCAGGAGGTGGACGCTGTCAAACTCCTAAAAGGACATCAGCAAATGACATTATATACACAAACATTCTGTATGATTAATATGTAATATTTTGGTCAAGCAGAGCACGTTGAATGCATTATAAGTCACAGTAAAATATAAGCACCCCTGTCAGTTCATCTTGAGGTCTTCAGATGACCACAGATGTCATGACTAATCCTGACGCTTTTATATAGTGAGCAATTACAATAATCATCCAGCGAGGAGAATCTGACACCGTAACAAAAGACCCTCAGACAAACCCGACGCTTCAGAAACGCTCGCTCTTTGTGCTGAAGTTCCTGTCAATCTCTTATATAATAGAGGATTTCAGCACGCAAACAACAAGCGCAGACGACAGCTGCACAGTTTGAAGAAACTCTGTTCATGTTCATCATTAAACATCACAGTTCACTCCTGAAGCATCACACACGTGAAGGCAGCAGTGGATCAGTGTTTGTTCAGTGAATTAAACAGCTGTTAAACATCACTGTGATCCGTCTGCATGCCTCTGGGACCCTGATTAGAGGAACTAACCGCTGACATGTTATCAAAACACGTTAAACCTGCAGACCGCAGCAGAGATGAACGCATGCCTTTAATAACAGAAGGACAAATAATAGGGTCTAAAACGAAATGTTACACTGAAAAAAAAAAGATTAATTGAATTTACCAAATTTTTTTAAGGTAAGTGGTTGCAATCAATTTATTTTAGCTACATTTAAATAAACAAATTTTGTTGACTAACTTCCAAAATTTTTTCTTTAAATGTAGCTAAAATAAATTCTTTGCAACCACTTACCTTAAAAAAATGTAGTATCATTTTTTCAGTGTAAGCAACATAAAATAATAATAAAAAAATGAATGAAATAAAATTGTAACATAAAAATGTACATATATATATATATATATATATATATATATATATATATATATGGGGTCTAAAACAACAAAATTAAATAACATAAAAAATAATAAAATATGAATAAAATAAAATGGTAACAAAAAATGTACATATAAACACAACAGGATCTAAAATAAAAATATTAACAAAAAACAATAAAATAAAAATAAAATAACATTAAATAAATACATTTTAAAAATAAATAAAGGGTCTAAAACAATACAAAATAACATAATAGTCACAAAAAAACTTATTAATCAAATAAATAAATAATAGGGTCTAAAACAAAATAAAATAAGAAATAAAACACACAAATAAATAAATATGGTCTAAAATAAAATAACGAAATACATAACTAAATATATGAAACAAATGTCTTAAATAAATAAATAAATAAATACTGGTTCACACCAGTGTTTCACTAGTGTGTGTCTGAGGACATTTTAAAAACATCATTCTGCTGAAAAAACCCACACCACACTGCTTTCCATAAAGACACTGATCTCACTGCACGGGAATTTAAAATGTTTTTTTTTTGTGTGTGTGATCATTTCACCAGACTGAGGCTTAATTTCTCATTATTAAAGAATACAGATGTCATATAAAGGGCAGTGTCATGTGTTAACCCCATCTGGGTCTGTGTATCCGGTCGTGCAGATGCTGATATGAAGTAAACGTATCTGCTGCGTCTCATGGGGCGATTCTGCAGTGCTGTCACAGTGAATAAACGCTTCATCCACATCCAGCTCGTGATTTCAGCGGCAGCACTGATGGGATAAAATTAGAGAGCGTTGCTCATTCAGATTCAAAGCGTCCGGCGGCGTTCAGCAGTGCAGAAGGGTCTAGATCAGTGTTGCCAACTTAGCAATTTTTTTGCTAAATTTAGCAACTTTTCAGACTTTTTCTTCCAAAAGCACCTAGCAACAAATTTAGCTATTTTACTAATTTATTTAGCAACTTTTGATAGGCTGTGACTCAAATGATAAAAAGGAACATTTACCATTTAAATTACACAAATGAATTAAGTTAGCTGCTATTTACAATTGTTTAATTTAATAATAATAATAATAATAATAATAATAATAATAATAATAATAATAATAAAAATTGTAATTTAATAATGATATATTTTGTTAGCAGCTTATGATTGTTGATCAGTTAGTACACTGTAAGAAAAATATCTAGAAAAATGGAAAAGGTACTAATAATTTTCCAGGACATTATCCGTTATCCATTATCTGTTGTAACCTTCTAACCCGAAAACACAAAATACAATGCGTAATTAAAAACGCAGGTGTGGAAAAATCAATACAGAAAATATCTTCATATTAACATAGTAGATTGTGCCCTATTTTACAGACTTTTCTTAGAGTGTACTAGTATACTAACTAACTACTAATACACTGCTTAAAAGTATAATTCTTCAGAACGTGTAGTTTTACTGGTTTACTAGCTAATAAAAAAACTTAAATTGTAATCCTTCAAAAATGTGTACATTTTCAAAAATTTAATGTATTTAAAAATAGCTGTCTACATTTTAATATTATATCATGCATTTATATTATTTTACGAACAAAAAATTAACATATATAAAATGTACTTTTTGCTGAGATTTGATGCAGTGACACAATTTTGCGTTGTGATTATGTAATGAGGTAACATCATGAAGTGACCCCACAACATCCTTTAGATCAACAAATCAACCTTCCTTTAGCAAAATTAGCTGGCAACGCTGGTCTAGATGGACTTACATTCTCTCGTATGTCTCTCACATCTGTCGAATATCACAGTTTGCAAACGTTACGACAGGATGTGATATATGTAAAACCAGATATAAAACCAGAGGATCTGAGTTTTTTTCTGTATAAGATCCAAATAAACCACAGAGACTAAGCAGCCAGCTGACAGAAATACGTTCTAAGAACATTCTCATTAGGTTACAAAAACGTTACTCCTGAATGTTTTTCCTCTGTCATATGAATGTTAAAGGAACATTTCATTGTATCATTTTGAAACATTATTGGAACGTTGCTTTTGAATGTTCTCTGAACATTCTGAAACAAGTGTAACATTTAAAAAACACTAGATGAACGTCTGACTGAAACGTTTCAGAAATAGAATGTTCAGTGAACAATGTATAAATAATGTTTTTGAGCTAATGTTTTGAGAACATTATTAAAGACCAGATACCTCTGAATTAACGTTACTTGTCAGAACGTTCTGAGAACTGTTCGCTGGACATCTGTTCTGTCCAAACGAATCATTAAAGCGATTCACTGATTCTCTGATCACACATCAAAACATTCCATTTTATAATTTTGCAAATATTATATGAATGTTATTTTTCTCAAGCATAGTATCATTTAAAAACATCAGGTGAACGTCCAAATAAAACAGTTCAGAAATAAAATGTTCCATGAATAATGTATTTAAATAGCATTGTATAAATGAACATTACTGGTTCATTAAAGTTTGTTACTATTACTGTCCAAATGAATCATTCGAGTGATTCACTGATTCCATCAAACGTCAGCAGGGACATGAGTTTGCTCTTGTTGTGTGAATGACCGAGGGTCACCTGAGGGTCACCTGAGGGTCATGAAGCTCCGCCCACCTCACCTGGAAAACACCTGGACACAGAACAAGCCCTGAGACGCACCAGATTAAGACGATCATGGTTTATTACGAGCCTATGCATCATTTACACACAGATAAAGCATCTGCAGTGCTGGAGTCTTCTTTGATTTGAAGTCATTCAGTTTTAGGATATATGAACATTCATATTAGAACTTCAAGAAATGCGGGAACAAACTGTTCATCTGTTTTTTCCCCATTATCCATCTGGATACTGATGTAGTTCATGTTTTGGCGGAGCTCCGTGACCTTCATCAGTCCGGATGCTGATCCGTCAGCTCAATCATGGTTAATAATGAGAAGGTCTGAGCCGCTGATTAATGAACGTCACAAACCAGCACTGAGAGTTCACTGAGCCACGAGAGTCTCGCTGCAGATCCTGGGATTTTCTCTGAATCTCTGAATGACTCCTTGAGACACAACAGATGAGCGTCTCTGAAACACATAAAAGCATTATTACAAAAACAACAACAACAACCCATTTCAACAACAGTTTAACCCTCAAAATAACTAGTTCAACTTTTTTTTTGACGTTTATTCAATATCAACATGATAAATGTACAGTGTGCTTTCCAGAAATACAATCTGTTAACAGCAAATCTTTATGATATTGTGACATGAATTTTACTTCAAATAGAATACAAAAGTAACTCATAAACAATAATAACAAAAAAAAATTCAAAACAAATCCAAAATAAATAAATAATTTTACGAGGAAAAGAGTAATAAATGTAAAAAAAAAAAGAAAAAAAGGAAACAATTATACAAAATGGTAAAAACATAATACCATCTATAAGTATTAATATAGTTCAGCTATTTTTTAATAATTTAACAACACATCACATGAATTTTTAAAATAATATTTAATTTTTTTAAAATAAAAATAGCAAAATTTAATAGCAAATGTTTATTTTTACTTATTTTATACAATTTTTAAAATTAATATTTACATTTTTAGCAAGTGCTTGTTTTGTTTTTATTTATTTTAATTTTAGACTTTTAAATGAATATTAATATTTTTAGCAAGTTTTTTTTCATTATTTTAATTTTATATTTTTTTATTTAATTACTATTTACATTTTTAGCAAGTGTTTTATTTTATTTTTAATTATTTTAATTTGTACATTTTTATTTAATTAACATTTACATTTTCGCCAAGTGTTTTATTTAAAAAAAAAAAAACAATTATTTGGTTGATTATTAGCTTGGGAGTCCCTGGTGTGTTCAGTACACTCTTACAAATAAAGGTGCTTCATGATGCCATAGAAGAACCTTTTTTGTCTAAATGGTTTCATAAAGAACCTTTAACATCTGAAGAACCTTTCTGTTTCACAAAAGGTTCTTTGTGGTGAAAGAAGGTTCTTCAGATTATAAAAAGATAAGAAAGAGATGGTTCTTTACCTGAATGGTTTTGTGGAACCATAAATGGTTCTTCTATGGCATCACTGTGAAGAAACTTTTAAGCACCTTTATTTTTAAGAGTGTAGATGTTTCAGGTACAGATTAAATGTAGTTGATTTAATTTATTCAGTGCTTGTAGATTGTGGAGCTCAGGCACAGAAGATCAAATGTTAATCAGAGCTCAGAGAGCTCAGGGTTTGGTTAGTTTAGCTGGTTAGTAGATCATAACTACGCCATCTGATGAGATGAATGAACAGCTCTATCAATCACTAACCAGACAGTTTAGAGCTCCTGCTTTCAGTCATGTTTGATAAACATTGTTTGTGAATAGAATGACCATAAAGCACATCGTATTTGAGTTTTACATGTAATAAAGACGGTGATTTAATCTGTCAGCAAGATAAACGCGCTGCTGATTCCAAGAAGAAATAAACACAAACACCTCCGTCTGAGGACTCTTCTGGAAGCTTCAAACCCCTGTTTGTGATGATGATGATGATGATGAAGATGAAGAAGGCCGGCTCACCTGTATCGGGTTTCCAGCGGTTACCAGAGCTGATCCCGGTCTGAGGAGATCTGTGCCGCACGTAACATGGGAAATGAAAGCAAGAAACGGCATTAGTTTAGTGTTTCATACAGAAAAGAAAGATATAGGGGTTTTGAGGTTGATATGGTTTATTTTGAATCGATGAAGATCACCGCAACACCGGCCAATCAGGAGAGCCTGCGGATATTTAGGATCAATAATTAGGCTCCATACAGGTTTGGCAAAGCCGTTTAAATAATTGATAGAAGTTGAACGAGCTCGAGTCATACAGTCGTCATAACCAGCAGCAGAAGGACATTTGCATTGGGTTTCTATTAAAAGCTTCTAATTAAAGCGCTGGTGATGTTCAAGGGTGTTGCGGTGACACACTAGTCATTAATGGAGCTAAAAGCTTCATCTGCTGGTAACAAATGATCCCAGAGACAGATGGATGACCTTCATCAGCAGAGACCCACACAGCAAAATCACTGAGAACAAGCATCATTACGTCATCTTTAACTCACCTTCATGTCGTCTCAAAACCTGAATGAGTTGAAAACAAAACACCATATTTTGAAGAATGCTGGATATCAAACAGGTGACGGTACCCATTGACTTCCATTGTATTACTATCAGCGACTATTTAGTTAGCGTCATTCTTAAGAATATCTTCTTTTGTCTTCAGCAGAAGAAAGAAACTCATTCAGGTTTGGTGATGATGATCATTTTCATTTTTGGGTGGACTATCCATTTAATAAACACATTACATAAACGTTCTAAGCATATTTGTTGCACATTAATGGAGCTAAATGCTTCACATAACATTTGACGTGCTTTCTGTATTTTTTAAATCACTATTTATATGCAAGTTGCAGTAATAATTTCTGCAAAAACTGACAAAATTTTGTCTTGTTTTTCAGAACAAATATCTAAATGTTCTTATATCAAGATACATTAATACACCAGATATTAAGTCTTGTTTTCTATATATATGTATATATATATATATATATATATATATATATATCAAGATTAAATTAGTCTTTGCTTAAAACAAACAAAAAAAATCTAAGAAAAATAATCTTATTCTCCCTTTGAATTACATTTATTTTTCAGAACCCATTAACAGATATTTGCTTGTATTTTAAGCAAAAACTTTCAATTTAGATTTTTTTTTCAGAAAACAAGCCTTAATATCTCAAGTCATTTTACATCTCAAGTAAATATCTCAAAAATATGTCGTAAGAATGTTTTTCAAACATTCAAATTAAATTATAAAAACATTATTTCTGAATGTTCTCCGAATATCCAGTTTTTTTTATTATTTTTTATTTTTTTTAAATGTAAACGTTAAAGGAACATTCCATTTGATCATTTTGAAACATTATGAGAATGTTACTTTTGAATGTTCTCTGAACATTCTGAAACTAGTTACATTTAAAAAATATTAGACAGCATCCAACTGAAACATTTCATGAATGATTTATTAATAATATTTTTGTGTTAACGCTTTGAGAACATTATCATTACTAAAGACCACTGCATATAATGTGTTTATTAATAGTGCTTTAAATCACACACAAAGCAGGAAAACTCTCTGGAGGTTTGTTAGTCATGGAAGCGCTTGAGATCATGGTATTGTACCATGTTTGTACCGTGTTTTCTGAGGGTCTTCATACCTTTGTGGTCTTGATCTTATTCCCTGTAGCGCAGCTCCATCCTTTGAGATCCGGCAGCACTTTACAGTCCTCTCCATCCAGACATGGATGCATCTGACACCACCACTTCTGCTGGACTATAGAGGCTGAACACACACACACACACACACACACACACGCACACACACACAGAGAGAGAGAGAGAGACAGCAAGATAAATCACTGCTTGACCTGAAAGAGATGCATAAAAATGTCTTTTAGTAAGTTTTTAGTAAGGGAATGGAACTTTGCAAACACTTTAAGAGTCTCAAAATACACATTATTTTTTTTTCCAAATTTTTTCCAATTATTTTTTGAGATATTAACCATTTAAAATGTTCAGGTCATTTTGACCTGGGTATGTATGGAGCACCATTAGCGTCAAAAATACTTTCTGTTAAATGATCTATAAAGTTATATTAGTGTCAAAAATTTTTGTGAAATATATTTCAGATTTTCCCCATTTCTCACACACTTTTAGAACTGAATTTTGTTGATGAACATGAATACATCACCTATTAATGAAGCATAAAAAAAACGGATCACTGAAAGTTTATGCAAGTAAAATGAATTTATTTTGTTTGAAAACTTTTCAGAGTAATATTTAAGTTGTTTTGATGGAAATAAATATGTAGGTTTCATAAATTTGGACTGATTTTGAGCAGTTCAGAGGAATTTAATTTCCATTCATTCCAATGGGGTTAATACTGATTCTCAGACTATATGTTTATATAAATGTAATACAGTGTTATATATATATATATATATATATATATATATATATATATATATATATATATATATATATTAGTGCAGTCAAATGATCAATCACGATTAATCGCATCCAAAATAAAAGTTTATGTTTACATATATGTTTCTGTACTGTGTATATTTATTATCTATATATAAATACACACACATACAGTATATTTTGAAAATATTTCCATGTATATATTTATATTCACATAATTTATATTATATAAAAATATATTTAATTTATAAATAACATATTTTTTTATAAATAACATTTTTCTGAAATATATAATTGCATGTGTGTGTATTTATATATACATAATAAATATACATAAGTTTTTTGTGTGGGTCATGTAAAATTTGAAATTTCGAATAATTTATAAAAAAGGGTGAATGCCATAATAACATGGTAGCATTCAAAACTTTGACATTTTTTTCACATTCACTCATTAATGATCAGTTGCTGATCAGATAGAGTCTGGTGGTTTGAGTTGATGTTGAATGAATTATGAGAGCTAAACCCGTCAGAACGAGGCGTGATGATGGAGAAAATCATTAGCGGGTTAAGTGCTGATGTTTTTTTGGAGATGACCTGCCGATGGAGGACATTCGAGCCGCGCTTTCATTTGCAGAGAATGTCAGAGACTAAATGTCAGAGAATAGGTCAGACGGCACTCAGGGGCCCGAACCCATCCGAACAGATCCGTTAACATTCATTTCACACAGCTAAAGTATTACGGGTGGAACGATTAGAGGCGATCAGAGTTTAATCAGCTTCTTCATTAACAGACAGACATTAAACACAGCGCTAATGACGCTGACCAGCAAATGAGCGCTGAAGCAGTAATCAATTCATATCAGCATTATTTGCTTGATTAATTGAATACAAAGATTTTATTTCCAGCATTTTAGTGAAAAGCAAATTATTCCTCATGTTGAGAATTGATAACCAAAACGTAAAAATAGTGTTATTTGAGTATCACTGATTATTGTTTTATTATATTTTTTAAATTCGATTTTATTTTTATATTTTCTAACTGTGATTTTAGTTAAAGTTTTTTTTTTAAGTAATTTATTCATTTTTTATTCATTTTTATTAGTTTATATTATTGTTATAAACCAATATTACTTAGTTATTTTAGTACTTCAACTTTAAATGAAAATGGGAAATTAAATAGATGAAATAAAATAGATTTCATTTTTTAAAATAAATTAATTTGTCAATTAATGTTTATTTTATTTCAAATAACAAAAATATTTTTTTTTTTATCTTTCACTTTATTTTATTTTATTCTAGTTTAGTTTTAGCTAACTATAATAAAATGATTTCAAATACAAATGTTTCAATAAAGGAGCTCAGACCAAACTAATCAATCACACACACACATACAGTGGGGTACGGAAAGTATTCAGACCCCCTTAAATTTTTCACTCTGTTATATTGCAGCCATTTGCTAAAATCATTTAAGTTCATTTTTTTCCCTCAATGTACACACAGCACCCCATATTGACAGAAAAACACAGAATTGTTGACATTTTGCAGATTTATTAAAAAAGAAAAACTGAAATATCACATGGTCCTAAGTATTCAGACCCTTTGCTCAGTATTTAGTAGAAGCACCCTTTTGATCTAATACAGCCATGAGTCTTTTTGGGAAAGATGCAACAAGTTTTTCACACCTGGATTTGGGGATCCTCTGCCATTCCTCCTTGCAGATCCTCTCCAGTTCTGTCAGGTTGGATGGTAAACGTTGGTGGACAGCCATTTTTAGGTCTCTCCAGAGATGCTCAATTGGGTTTAAGTCAGGGCTCTGGCTGGGTCATTCAAGAACAGTCACGGAGTTGTTGTGAAGCCACTCCTTCGTTATTTTAGCTGTGTGCTTAGGGTCATTGTCTTGTTGGAAGGTAAACCTTCGGCCCAGTCTGAGGTCCTGAGCACTCTGGAGAAGGTTTTCGTCCAGGATATCCCTGTACTTGGCCGCATTCATCTTTCCCTCGATTGCAACCAGTCGTTCTGTCCCTGCAGCTGAAAAACACCCCCACAGCATGATGCTGCCACCACCATGCTTCACTGTTGGGACTGTATTGGACAGGTGATGAGCAGTGCCTGGTTTTCTTCACACATACCGCTTAGAATTAAGGCCAAAAAGTTCTATCTTGGTCTCATCAGACCAGAGAATCTTATTTCTCACCATCTTGGAGTCCTTCATGCGGGCTTTCATGTGTCTTGCACTGAGGAGAGGCTTCCGTCGGGCCACTCTGCTATAAAGCCCCGACTGGTGGAGGGCTGCAGTGATGGTTGACTTTCTACAACTTTCTCCCATCTCCCGACTGCATCTCTGGAGCTCAGCCACAGTGATCTTTGGGTTCTTCTTTACCTCTCTCACCAAGGCTCTTCTCCCCCGATAGCTCAGTTTGGCCGGACGGCCAGCTCTAGGAAGGGTTCTGGTCGTCCCAAACGTCTTCCATTTAAGGATTATGGAGGCCACTGTGCTCTTAGGAACCTTAAGTGCAGCAGAGATTTTTTTTGTAACCTTGGCCAGATCTGTGCCTTGCCACAATTCTGTCTCTGAGCTCTTCAGGCAGTTCCTTTGACCTCATGATTCTCATTTGCTCTGACATGCACTGTGAGCTGTAAGGTCTTATATAGACAGGTGTGTGGCTTTCCTAATCAAATTCAATCAGTATAATCAAACACAGCTGGACTCAAATGAAGGTGTAGAACCATCTCAAGGATGATCAGAAGAAATGAACAGCACCTGAGTTAAATATATGAGTGTCACAGCAAAGGGTCTGAATACTTAGGACCATGTGATATTTCAGTTTTTCTTATTTAATAAATCTGCAAAAATGTCAACAATTCTGTGTTTTTCTGTCAATATGGGGTGCTGTGTGTACATTAATGAGGAAAAAAAATGAACAAATGATTTTAGCAAATGGCTGCAATATAACAAAGAGTGAAAAATTTAAGGGGGTCTGAATACTTTCCGTACCCACTGTATTTTCATTACATTTTCATTGACAAGTAGTTGCAGTCACTTTAGAACTATCATTCATATATTATAGTCATAATAATGAATTCAAATATTTTATAATAATGAATTTAAAAAGCATTTTAAAATCGCTGTGACAGAATCCACACTGAAAAAAATGGTGTCGTATTTACTTTGAAACAATTTTCACTCAAAGATTACAAAGAAATGAGAAGTAATACATTAAATTAAATGAGACATTTTGAAGCAGAAAGACTAAAATGCACTCCAATTATCTTCAAAATCATTTTGTACAGTTCAGTCTGGATTTCATACGCAGTTCATGTTGTTCTCGTGATCTGAGGATTCGTTCGTGCTGGATTATAGGACTCTGAGTTTGTAGAATATCTCTGTCTCTGTGTTTTTAGTACCATCTACGCAGGACGGAGCCGCTCTGGTGGTTCCTGCCACTTGTCCCGGGAAACACGAGCACTTGACGGTCTGCGAACGCTCCTCGATCTTGTTCTTATTGCAGCATCGGTGTAACGCCACGACCTCACACGTTCCCATCCGCACGCCACGCACCACTGCAACACAACACAACCTTCAGCACTTTCACTGAAAAAAACTAAATAAACTTATTTCACTTCAGCTAACATTTCTCATTTTCACTTAGTGTGACTTGATGTACTAAAATAACTAAAAGGGGAATAAAAATTCATGCACATTATTAGAAATTATTATCAGAAATGTAAATTTTTTTTATCTATTTGAAAAAATTTAAAAACTCATAAAAATGACAAAGAAATATATACTACAAAATTGCTAAAACTTTAACTAAAACTTAAATTAAACAGAAAATAAAAAATTTAAACTAATTCAAAATATGAATAAATATGATATGAATAAATATTATAATAGTACCGCAATGAAAATAAAATAATGCTAGACCACAATCATCCTAATAGACATAAAATAAAAGTAAATGAATTTTTAAAAAATAAATAAATAAATAATGTTAAAAAAAAGAAGGAAAAAAGAAAAGAGGGAAAGAAAGAAAGAAAGAAAGAAAGAAAGAAAGAAAGAAAGAAAGAAAGAAAGACAAACAAGAAAATAAAATAAAAATAAAAATAAAAAATTAAATAAACTGAGTAAAAACCACATAATGTCAATGATTCTAAAATAGCACTGAACCACAATCCTCATCACAGACATAAAAAAAAGAGAAATAAAAAAAAACATTAAAAAAAGACAAAAAACAAAAACAAACAAGTACATAAAATAATAAAAATAATAATAATAATAAAATGAATAAAAAACACATAATGTCAATGATACTAAAATAGCAGTGGATCATCATCATCATCATGATTGATTAGTGGACACCGTGAGTGACGAGCTCAGCTAAACTCTGTAAACTCACACACACTTCAGTTCTAAAGCTGTATTCATGAAGCCAGCGCTGTGAGCGACTGAAGGAGCGCCGCTGAGTCTCGCTCGCTGTCCTTCCAGCCGCTCAATTATTCACACGCTGCGGCGCTCGGCACTTTTTACTGCTGCTGACATTTCTGTGTGTGTGTGTGTGTGTGTGTGAAAGAGAGAGAGAGAGAGTGTGTGTGTGTGTGTGTGTGTGTGTGTGTGAGTGTGTGTGTGTGTGCAGTAAACAGCTAATTAAGAGTTTGCATAGTGGACTCAGAGCGGACGAGCTTTTCTAATTAAACTGCATCTGCATGAGTTGTACTAGCGAGATCTGCTGGGATTGGTGGGGATCAAACAGGAAACAGGAAGTGCACTGCTGGGATTTCCTCTGCTGAACCCTGTTTCTAAGCGTCTCTGCTCTGATCACGTGATCAGACGGACGACGACAAACCATATCTGTAAATACACTGCGAAAAAATCACAATCTTCCTCACTAGCTGTCTTGTTTTCCAGATATCTAAACATCCTTTAATGAAGATGCATTGACTTAAGAAGCAAAATGACTGAAGATATAAACGTTTTCTAAAAAAGCATCAAAATGAAGTGAGTTAACGCTTAGAAAAAGAACAAATGTCTGCCAATGCGATCAGAAAAATACTTAATTCAAAGGGAAAACGGGAAAAAAGATTATTTTTCTGACCTCAATGGCAGATATTTGTTCTTGTTTTACACATAATTTTGATACGTTTTCAGAATATCTTCAGTTAATTTGCTTCTCCAGTAAAATAACGTTTAGATGTTTGTACTGGAAAACAAAACAGAAATACTGAGGAAGAACATCAGTTTTGCGGTGAAATGTAGTCTATGGGTGATGTTCGACAAACACAGGAGACATTAATGAATAACATTTGCATGAATGTTATCATTAACTAAAACATTTTTGTTCACTGAAATGACGCTGAAATTAAAATATAAATACCAGTTTACTGGTACCAGGTTACTTTCAAAAAATCGTAAAAGAAATTTTACTAATTTAAAACTAAAATAAAATGAAAAAATAATATAAAATAATAAATTATACAAATAATTAAAATAAAATAAAAATTGAAAATATAATAACAAAAGCTAATTAAAAATTAAAGTTAAACATTTATAAACATTTTATATAAAATGTATAAATATGCATGCACATTATATACATTTGAAAAATAATTGAGAAAATATGCATAAAAACTATAATAATAAATATAAAAACAGTACAATAGCACTACTGCGTGTGAGACGAGGAGAACGAAGCCCACCCTGATGTTCCCTGGATTGTGCTGGAGATCCCAGGAGGAGAACCAACAGCAGGACCTGAGTGAGAACTCTCTGAAGATCCCTCATGCTCATCCTGCACACAAACACACACACATCAGACACAGAGAACGTCTTCATCATGGCACCCATCCGCTTTCATTGGATTCATTCAAAGTGAACTTCATTTGCAGGAAAAATCCCAGGTTTTCAGATTAGACTCATGCAGAAACACATTGACTCCAGAGCTGAGCCTCGATAGGCGTCATGTAAACGATCTCACTCACACTGATGGTAATTACTGGCAGCTGGGCGTATTGCTTACACACGGGTTATGAACTGATATTCACTTTCTATATTCCATTACAGAGGTGCTGGAGATCTGACCGTTTGTTTTCCGATCGGTATTAGGATTGTGGTTGAGTAATGAGTATTAGATCATCTGAGACTGACACACACACACACACACACACACACACACTTGTTTCGCTATCCTGGTGGGGACTTCCATAGGCGTAATGGTTTTTCTACTGTACAGACCGTATATTCTATTGCCCTACACCAACCTTACACCTAAACTTAGCCCTCACAGGAGACTTTCTGCATTTTTAGATTTCCAAAAAACTTCATTCTGTGTGATTTATAAGCTTCTTTACCCGTGGAGACCTCAATTTAGGTCCCCACCGTGACACGAGTCCCCATGAGTCTGTGTGTATTCAGGTTTAAGTCCCCACCTGAATAGAAAAACAGGTACACACACAAAATCTTTCTCTCTCTCTATATAAATTAATTACATTATTAAATTTAAATGTATTAAATTAATACAAATCAATACATTACTAATAAATAAATAAATAATAAATAATAAATAAATATATTACTATAGAAATAACACTATTTAATAATAATTATTTTATTTTACAACAGTAAAATTACTGTTGAAATTTTACAACAGTTTTCAAAAATATCTTGAGTTATGAGTTATGATCTTATAAGATTAATGATCATTTAAATAAATATTTAAAAATCAATAAATAATCAATCAATAAATAAATAACTATAGTAATAATACTATTTAATAATAATTATTTTATTTTACAACAGTTTTCAAAAATAAATTCTTATCTTATCTTAACGTTATGATCTTATAGTTTTATATATATATATATATATATATATATATATATATATATATATATATATATATATATATTAATGAATATTTAAAAATCAATAAATAATCAATCAATCAATCAATCAATAACTAGTAATAATACTATTTAATAATTATTATTATTATTATTTTATTTTACAACATTAACATTACAGAAAGATTAGAAACTTTTCAAAAAGTAAATGATCTTTTGAGTTAAATGTGTAAATATGCTTATGAACATGAGATCTGCCTTGTAAAAGATACAGATGAATCTATTTCTGTATTCATTATTGTTATTATTTATTCTTAATCTCTACTTTTCTGTACAACACAAATGTAAATAAGCAGACATGTTGACGTCATAATTAAACGTATTTATTATCAAATATTTAGGTAAAAATAGTTTTTCACAAGCTGTTACTACAACAGGAATTATATATGAAACACTAAATCTGAGGTTGTACTAATATTTATGTTCATTTCATACTCATGAACGGCGTGTAATTGCTTTCAAGTGTCTTCATACAGTATCACCTTGGGAATCTGATCAAATGACCTTATAAAAGTCTTTAATTCGCACGCCGGAGGGGAGAAACACAGACTTATTTTCTCATTAGGAATCTGTCAGAGAGGAACGAGCCATTTCTAATTGTGTGTTTTATTCTAAAAGCTCTTCATGTTTAATTCAGGCTTTTGTGTTGTACTGCAAACCCTCAGGACATCTGCATAATTTATGCACCGAACAAGAGAACACGCCGTTAAAGTTTGGACTATTGCAAACATTAATAAACTTGCACACATCAGCGGGATGAATTATTAAAATAAGAATCTAGTCTGGTTCAAAACGAGGCTGTCGGCACATGTTCCTTCATCGCTGCTCATTTCCGTCATGCCATTCGTCTTCATTACGTCTGTCAGAGTTCACAGGACTCCATCTGACGGACCTACAGCTGCGCTTTCTTCAGTGTTGCCAACTAATTTTCAGGGGAAGTTACTAAAGGAAGGTCGATTTGTTGCTAAAAGTTGCTAAAGGTCACTTCGCGATGTTACCTCATTACGTAATCACGACGCAAAATTGTGTCACTGCATCAAATCTCAGCAAAAACTATATTTTATATATGTTACTTTAGATTTGTCAGTAAAATAATATAAATGCATAATATAATATTAAAATGTAAACAGCTATTTTTAAATACATAAAATTGAAAACGTACACATTTTTGAAGGATTACAATTTAGGTTTTTTTATTAGCTAGTAAACCAGTAAAATTACACATTTTGAACAGTTATAGTTTTAAGCAGTGTATTAGTAGTTAGTATGCTACACTCTAAGAAAAGTCTGTAAAATAGGGCACAATCTACTATGTTAATATAAAAGAATTTTCTGTATTGATTTGTCCATAGGTTTTTTACCTGCATTTTTAATTACGCATTGTATTTTGTGTTTTCAGGTTACAGGGTTACAGTGGATAATGGATAACGGATAATGTAAATGACCATGAATTTAACGGTAAAAGACTTTAAAAATGCTACAGTAAAAACCTGTTAAATGGTTAACGGTAAGTTCCCCTACTATATACGGCGAAAAACTGTATTGGCCATTACATATAATTTTACGGTAGTATACCGTTTTTGGAAGTGAAAAAGAACATATAATTTACACTGAATAACCGTAAACTGACATTTCAAATTTGATGGGGTTTTTTTTTGTTGTTGTTGTTGAAATAACTGTTTCTTCTTAGTTCTTTCTGATCAGTTTTGCACATTAGGGTACTATGTTACATCTAATATTATTAAATTAATGTTTATTACATTATTTCAGTTTCATGTGTGTTACCATGATGGTGTTTAGTGTTTGTGTGAATGACACTGCGCACCTTCTATATATGTTAATATTTAAAATCTGCTTGTGGCTTTGGTTCATCATGTGACTTTCTCATCACCACCTGCTTTTAGTGGTTATCAGTGTATTACAAAGGTACAAAACAGATTTCAGTACTTCAATAGGTTGGTATATTAACATTATATAAGTTAATGAAATTATGGTATTTAACTGTAAATTTAAGTTAAAACCGTAAAACCTAAAACTTTGCTACCATATTTTTTACGGTAAAATTCTGGCAACCACTGCTGCCGTTTTTTTACCGTAAATTTTACGGAATTTTTTTTACATTGTACCTTTTCCATTTTTCTAGATATTTTTCATACAGTGTGCCAACTGATCAACAATCGTAAGTACAAGCTGCTAACAAAGTGTATCATAAATGAACAATTATCAAATTACTAAATTACTAAATCTTTGGTTTTCTCTTTTTTGTGTAATTTAAATTGTAAATGTTCCTTTTTATCATTTGAATCATCAAAAGTTGCCAAATAAATTTTAGAAATAGCTAAATTTGTTGCTAGGTCCTTTTGGAAGAAAACGTTACTAGGGTAGTGTGAAAAGTTGTTAAATTTAGCAAAAAAATTGCTAAGTTGGCAACACTGGCTTTCTTCAGCGCAGCATTAGAGTCGCTTTAGAACCACTTTATGCCCAGGTAACAAATTTAGGTTATAAAAACACTGTGGGAACATTGTTTTGAAATGCTCCTAAAAATAAAATAAAATGTCATTTGATCGTTTATTTTTAATATTCTAAGAACCTTTTCTCTCAACATTATAAGAAAATCCATCAAGTACAAATAACATCTTGAAGATGTTCTGAGAATGTTGTTCTAAGAACGTTTTCTTTCAATGTTATGAGAAAGTATATCACATATTATTATTAATAATAGAGCCCGACCGATATATCGTTTTGCTGATTTTATTGGCCGATATGAGCTTGTTGCAGATATATCGGTATCGGCGAATATGCTGCCGATATGCCACCGATATGAACATTTTTTTTACAGAACATAAAACGCAGATAAAATGCTTGTATATGGTATAATTACATAGTTTGTCCAGCAGAGCGTGCTACATTGTTTGCTACTAAAGACCTGGATGAAACGCTTTAAAGCTTAAATGTATGGAACACCATTGAAACTTTGAACGGCCATATCTCTGTAACAGCGCAGCGGATCCTCATCAAATTCGGGGGATCCCTTCAGCTCGAGGAACCCTCTCGAACGCTGAATCGAGTGTACGTCTTGAGGCCCCCTTTCGAATGAGACCACCCCCGCGTCGATAGCCCCTGGGGTCTGGGAGTTACGGGCAGTTAAATTTGCAGTCGGGCACCGACCGATCTGGCGATCCCGGGGGGGCTACCGAGGCGCGGAGGGTGGTGTTTGAGAGGGCTCCTCGAGCTGAAGGGATACCCCGAATTTGGTGGAGATCCGCGCCGCGTTCGCGAGATAATGACATCAGCCAACACTTTAACTTCAGTAAAGAGGTCTCTTGTTCAGGCTGCAGCATTCAAGCGTTGTCTTATTCGACCGTAAGTGCCCTGCGAAGTGGACTTCACATGATATTCCGCTATGATTCCAGTTCCAAGGGAACGCACACGTTACATTCAAAGGGCATTAAAGTGCACGAGATGTGAATTTAAATTGTATTTATTTACAGTGGTATATTATGTCACACTTATCTAGTAAGTTTTGTCTGTGTGTGAAGACAGTAGTGCAAATCTGTGAATGAATGTTCTGAAGTGAAATAAACTTCAACGGAATAAAGCTGAATGGAATTGAACTGAAATCAAGTTAAATAAACTTCACCTTTACTGTTCAGTGCACTGATGTCAGACTAATTTTGGATGATAAAGTTTATTGTTAAATTGTTAAATGCCCTGCCTCCATTACATATCTTTGTCACGTCATTATAAGTGTTTGATCACCACATTTGAGTGATCGTTGCGATAAATGTGTTTATGTGTATATATTCTGTTTATGTATATACTCTAGTATTCTACATATAGTCACAGTCAAAAGTTTGGACACAGGAATGGGAAAGTGTCCAAACTTTTGACTGGTACTGTACTATAATATACACAAAGGATATCAGCCCCCAAAAAACCATATCGGTCGGGCTCTAATTAATAACGTTCCATAAAGATTACTTTAAGAAAGTTTTGTCTTAACATTCATGTAAGTTATAAAAAAATGTTTGAAAGTGAATGTGAAAGTTGTGAGAACGTTCCCTGTTAGTTGGATATTCAGAGCTTCTCTCTTAAACGGATTCAATTTATCTTCCCAATCTGGCAACCATTCACCTACACTCTCACTACAATGCAGAAAAAGATCAGAGAGTCAGATCCAGAGCACTTCCAGAGCAGAGGAGTTTCTCTAAATGAGTCATATATGATATAAGAGATCTGCACTAAAGCCAAAACCACACCAGAAACCAGACCTGAGCCAACTCCAGCACATACATCATATTTGATCATCAGGCTTTTATAGTCTGATCTATTGAGAATACGGAGGAAAAAACAGCTAATTTTTTTTCTGAGTCTCAAACTGAGCAAAAATATGCAATTTGCTGCAGATATTATAATATTGTTGATATTTATATATGATGAAATTCTGATGCTTGTAATGTAAATCTATGAGATCTTTATAACAGATACTTACATAAAATGATTTATCAGTCATTTCTCAATATCGCCAATAATGTCTGAGTAAGATGAGATTTACATGATGATATATGAGATGATATATAGCATAGATGCAGATTATATAATGATCAAAACATATAATGCAATGCAATCCAATGATGATTGAGAGATGAAGAAATAAATGCTCCTCTGAAGATGTGAGATGAAGATCATTCCTCCGCTGAGGAACAGTGAAAGTAAAGCTTCTGGAAACAAACGCTCCTCAAAAGATCCTGATGATCAGATTTGAGACTAAAAAGTAATTGATGGAGAATCAAGTAAAGCTGAGTTGCTTCAGTCCAGTAAGTGTTCATCTGGAAATATGAGTGCAGTTATTCTGACGTTTAATTGATTAAAATCAGTAAAGTTTGTGAACTCTCACGTGGAGACACGAGGAGAATAAAGCGATCCGAGCGTCATCTCTTCTCTGTCTCTCGTTCCAGTGTGATGTTTCAATCAATGTCTGTGAGATTCAGTGTGCCACCATTAGCTCTTCACCTCACACACACTAATCAGTGTCAATCGCTCTAATGTTTGCCTGTGTAATATGAACGCTCTATTTCTGATCTGCTTTTAATTGCTCTTTTTGTGATGGCAGCATCAATAATGAATACTATGGAGGCCGGTTTCTGCCACTAAATAAAAAATTAAAAAGGTAATTGCAACTTTTCGTCTCACAATTCTGACAATTTTTCTTCAATTGCGAGTTTACATCTCAGAATTGCATCATATAAACTCGCAATTCTGACTTTTTTTCTCAGAATTGTGAGATATAAACTCACAGTCGTGAGTTATAAAGTCAGAGTTTCAAGTTATAAAATCAGAATTGCGAGATATAAAGTCAGAACTGTGAGATATAAACAAGTTTATATTTTGCGAGAATTGCGAGTTATAAAGTGCAGTTCTAAGGAGAAGAAAAGACTGATGTGTTCTCATAATTGCGAGTTTGTATCACACAATTCTGATTTCATTTCTCAGAAATGCAAGTTTATATCTCGCAATTCTGACTTTATAACTCGCAATTGCGAGTTTATATCATGCAATTCTGAGAAAAAAAGTCAAAATTGGCAGTTTATATCTCGCGGTTGTGACAAATGAAGTCAGAATTGTGAGTTTGTATCAGGTAATTGTGAGATAAACTTAACTCACAAATGTGAGAAAAAAGTCAGAATTGTGAGATAAAAAGTCACAATTACCTTTTTTATTTTTTTTTTTTTATTCAGTGGCGGAAACGGGCTTCCATAGAATACGGTTCAGAAACAGGAGTAGAATGTAAAAATTAGTAGAACGTTGTGAGAAACTTTGTAACCTTTAAATAACATTCTAATCACGACAAGAAAACCGGATATTTTTGTAACTTTTAAATAACACTCTACTTATGACAAGAAGATTGGACATTTTAACATTCTTAGAATATTAAAAACAATCATTCAAATGATGTTATATTTTGGGTGAAAATAAAGTTAGTAAAATGGTTAAGGAAATATTTTTGTAACCTTTTGTAACAATGTTCTAATCACAACAAGAAAACTGGACTTTTTTAAACATTTTACAAGGTTTTTTATTTATTTATTTATTTTTTTGTATAATGTACATCTGGAGTGCCTGAGCAAAGATGCTTCAGATGTTCAACGTCTAGGCAACTGATGCCTTTTCTCTTTTATTATTTAAATATTGAAGAAAAGATTAAAGAAATATAAAAAGGTATAAATATGTGTGAATGAACATCAAAGTGTTAGTTGGAAAGAGAGGAACGTCACATTCTCCAGTGTTTTATAAGAAAATACTATTTCAGCTTTTCTACTTCTAAACTTTTTATTCGATGTAACTTGCCATTTCTTTATGATTATTAGTGAAATTTGCTAGTAATTTCTGAGTTAAAACTGTCAATCCTACAGCAAATCGTTTCAGCGTACAGCAGTAATAGAGAAGCTTTGTTTAATAATTCCCTTAAATCATGGTCTTTGCCAACACAAACCTTTTACAGCTGCTGTTTTGTCACCACTTTACAGCTGTTAGAGACATTGTCCCAGCATGCTTTGTGTTTTCATCACACCTCTGAGAGAAGCTGAACTGACCTTTAATTATAACATACGTGTGTTTAGACACACTCAGAATCTACAGCAGCCGATCGATCGTCTGCATCCAAAACAACGCTACATTTCTGACAGCGTATTAACAGCAAACATTCGTTTGCTCTCAGATGGAGAGATGTTTTGCACACAGTGAGTTTGGCTGCTTCAGTCCGCTTTCTGCAGAAAGTGGGTCAATTCACAGCAGATCCTGGACCTGTAACACACCTGTGAATCCACAGAATCCTCTAACCTGACACCTTTAACTGGACCGCGACCTTTGCACCGGCTCAAAAACCGAAACAGTTCAGCCGTCAGAATCACTCAAATTCACCTGCAGTTTTATAACACAAGAACAAACTGTTATACAATATCTGTTTCCTTCAAATGTCTTTCCTTTTTGGCACAGCATAGATTATTGTGCACAACAACTTATTACTGGTCTATTGAGTGGCAGCTATGAAACAAATGCTTATTTCATTCCATATAAAGGTGTTTTTCTTCATGAATCTCTGATGTGATTTAAGATGCTGCAGTTCCTCCTGTATCTCGTCACAGCATCAGCATCAGCATGAACTTGTTTCTCTGACAGAAGTGTGATGAAAGGTGTCAGAAACGCAGGTTATTTTTAGCCTCGTTGTGTGCACGCTCTCATTGGATGCAGACAGGACAGGAATTGACGGATGATTATGCAACGCCCTTAATTAGCTGCTCCAATCAAATCAAACTCAAACAGCACATGAAATGACTTCAGCACACTGCCAAAATGATTTTCACGTGCTATATTTGTCTTGTTTTCCAGTACTAATATCTAGACCAGGGGTCACCAAGTTCGGTCCTGGAGGGCCGGTGTCCCTGCAGAGTTTAGCTCCAACCCTAATCAAACACACCTGAAGCAGCTAATCTAAGTCTTGTTAGGTATACTTGAAACTTCCAGGCAGGTGTGTTGAGGCAAGTTGGAGCTAAACTCTGCAGGACACCGGCCCTCCAGGATCAAGTTTGATGACCCCTGATCTAGACATTCTTAAATAAAGATGCATACTTGAGAAGTATTCAGATATCCTGAAAAAGTATCAGAATTATGTGTAAAATGAACAAATATCTGCCAATGGGGTCAGAAAATAATCTCATTTTTTTTCTTTGAATTAAGATTATTTTTTAAACCCATTGACAAATATTTTCTTTTTTTAAACTGAATTTTTGAGAGTTTTTTTTTTTTTTCAGAAAACAAGACTTAATATCTTAAATACTTTTTCTTAAGATCTTGATTTAAGAATATTGAGAACTCTCTACTGGAAAACAAGACAAAAATACTGAGGAAGAGCATCCTTTTTTTTGCAGTGCATCATGGAGGATTTATTTTAATCTCCAGGAATGAAGCAAGAGGAAATTAAATCAATTATTCATAGTTCCTTATTGCATTTTACTTTTTGTTTTTGAATTTTTTGACAAGTATATTTTCTTTTCTAAAGGCAGAAACTTTAAACAAGCACATAAAGCCCAACCGTCACACATTACTAACATGACATCAGCTGAAGAGAAAGCCTTTAAATACATAAACTACAGCAGATATGTGACATGAATATTATTCTGCTAGTCATATTACCAAATGACAGATGGATTTGTGATGTTTGATTGAACATACGGCCTCAAGCACAGAAGTTACGGGAGTGTCTGTCCTCCCAGGTGACAAATTTGGGTCATAAAAGCATTGTAGGAACATTGTTTTTAAATGTAATCAGGTAACTTTTTTTTTCAAGTAACTAATAAAAAGTAATGCATTACTTTTAAATTTACAATGAAAATATCTGAGTTACTTTTTTAAATAAGTAACAGATTAATTTGTTTATTAATTTCACTTTTGGTGTGAAAGGATCCTTATAGTTGTTAACCCAGGTGACAAAAAGTAACATAAAAGCAACGTAATGCATTATTTTCCATAAAATGTAACCAAGTAATGCAATTAATTACTTTTTTATGGCATAACGCAATATTGTAACGCATTACTTTTAAAAGTAACTTTCCCCAACACTGCTTGCAACATAATAACTAACTTTCACCCAAAAATGAAAATGATCACATGTTTTACTCACCCTCAAGCCGTCTTAGGTGTACATGACTTTCTTCTTTCAGACGAATCCAATCGGAGTTATATTTAAAAACATCCTGGCTCTTCCAAGCTTTATAATGGCAGTGAATGGGTGTTATTTTTCAATAGTCCAAAAGAAGTCCAATAAAGTGCATCCATCCATAATAAAAAGTGCCTCACACGGCTCTGGAACAGCGTTCTATTGTGAACGCGCTAGAAATTCTGTTTATATAGTTTTAAATATGGATATTTTTTCTTACAAAAATGCATGGATTCGCTACAGGAGGCCTTTATTCACCCCCTGAAGCCGTGTGAGGCATGTTTTATTATGGATGGATGCACTTTATTGACTTCTTTTGGACTATTGAAAAATAACACCCATTCACTGCCATTATAAAGCTTGAAAGAGCCAGGATGTTGTTGAATATAACTCCGATTGGATTCTTATGAAAGAAGAAAGTCATGTACAGCTAGGATGTCTTGAGGGTGAGTAAATCATGGGATCATTTTTGGATGAACTATCCCTTAAACTCCTCTAACTTTATTTTCATCCAAAATATAACATTATTTGAATGTTTGTTTTTTAATATTTTAAGTTTTTCTATGATTATACTGTTTTTCTGCAGCCGTCCGGTTGAGATCCTCTCACAGAATCATTTCAAAGAGAACGAGGCCATGCGTCCGTCTCTTGTCAGGGTTGAGCTCTCCTCCGTCTCAACAGGGCACAATATGTTCAGAGACCAACACCAGTCCAGATTAATGCAAGACTCAAGGTGATGAGGACGGCCAAGAATAGCAGCCACACACACAACTATGAAATCACAGCTAAAACATCTCAGGAAGCCTCGTTGCGCTTCATTAGCAGGTTTCCGGTGTTTGTGTGTCAGATCAGCAGCGTAATAACCAGGGTGAATGGAGAAAACAAGAACAGAAGTCAATGTAATTACAGCATCTGGAGCGGCGACTCAGCAGTCTACGTGCATTACAGTCAGATAATGTCTATTTTTCACGCTCTCGCTGGTTGTATTTTCCCTCATAATAAGCTGAACGATCTCCGGCGGAAGTTATAATCTGAGTTAAGTGACAAGCTCATTTGTGATTCGGGATATTGGATTCAAGTGAAACAGCTTCTTAAATGAGAACAAATGCAGGGCGGGACTTGGTTTTGATTGGATGGGTGTGGTTTGCTGTGATTGACAGGTCACTGGAGGGGAGGGGTTATCATTATTGCCCCGCCCTCGTGTCTCTGCACACATCATCAGAGAAGAAATGTTGTTTCAAGGAGAAGAAGGTCGTGTTTTACATTTACGTTTATGCATTTAGCAGAGGCTTTTATCCAAAGAAGAACAAAAGAAATTTCTCAAAGAGCCAAACAATATTCATAACATACAATGCCAGGTTTATCAGACAACTATATTAGGATTAGTTTTTGTTTACCAGGGCGCTTGATTGTTAAAAAAAAAAAAGAAAAAAAAATGCATGTGCTAAAAAAAACATTATTTTTCGAAGTTCAAATGATAACGTAGGCTAATGATTAAATGCAACAATACGAGTATGATTACTGTTTCAATAGTCGCTAAAGCCCTGGTACAGTCACTTTTGTGTTCTATATCAGTGTTTTTTGGCTACTTTTTATAACAACTACTTTAATCTGGGCCTCTTCAGTAACTTTTGTCGTTTTTGCTATGTAAACACACACACACACACACAAAATCATGGACATGATTTGGATATGTTAAAGGGACAAAAAATAAAAAAAATGACACTAGGTACCTTCACGATCAAAAAATAACTATAAAAAAAATAGCTAATAAAAACTGTATAAATATTGCATAGTATCATACAATCCCATCAAAATTCTAAATAATAATCAAAAAATAAATTACCATTGATTTTCCTGAAAAAAAAAAAAAAAAATTCAAGGCTATGGTCACTTTTGACCACGAAGGTACCGAGTGTGACCCAAAAATGAAGAGGCCCAGGTTTTAAAAATTTGACATTATAATTTTGTTAATTGATTTTGATAAAAATCTAAATTAAGCCTCACTGTCCTGATAAAGTCACTCTCTTAATTTACTCCAGATATCCGGCTCTCAGTAATTCGTTAGTAATTAAGTGTCCATCTACTAGTGATGAACAGGAGCCATTCAGCCTTCGATTCTTCTTCATTTCTGTAGTTCTGTATTTCCTCTCCTGTAACCTCTTCATGATGAACCCATGCTTTTCTTCTCTTCACGTCGCATGTTAAAGCGTGCAAGTTCCTCTGCTGCTGTGATCATTCAGAATAAACATTAGAACGATAAACGCTGCGTTTTCTTTCTCCAATATGAAGCATCTGAAGTGGTGCAGGCATGCAGTGTGTTTCTGATGCTCAGCAGACTGAAAACACACGCTAGATACGAGAACAACGTTTGGAGTCATCTGCTTCTGTATGATCAATCACATACACAAAAGGAACGTTCTCACAATGTTTTTTAAAACTTATATAAATGTTAAGACAAACGTTCTTTAAATAATAATTATGGAACGTTCTTGTAATGTTATTCATATTTTAAATACATCCTCATAATGCTGAGAGAAAACACTCTGAGATCAACATTCTCAAAACATCCTTACAATGTAATTTGTGTTTGATTAAAGTTTGTGTAAGAAATGTTTTTGTAACCTTTAAATAACATTCAAATAATGCAAGAAAACCATCAATTTTAATGTTCTTAGAATATTAAAAATAAACGTTCTAATAATGTTTGATTTTGGGTGAGAATATGTTTGCAAAATGTTTTTGTGATCTTGAAATAACATTATAATCACAATGAAAACTGGACATTTCAACATTTTAGAAACATTCTAAAAAAATGTTCTCACAATGTTTTTTTAATCTGAATTTGTGACCTAGGTATAGTCATCTAATTCACTCAAAATCAACTAATATGTAGAAAAAACTACTTATGTATTTGTCATGCTCACTGGAAATCTGCATGTGTTCAGTACACTCTTAAAAATAAAGGTGCTTCTCGATCCCATAGAACAACCTTTTTTTGTCTAAACGGTTCCATAAAGAACCTTTAACATCTTTCTGTTCCACTAAAGTTTTTTTGTGTCGAAGGAAGGTTCTTCAGATTATAAAAAAGCTAAGAAAGAGATGGTTCTTTGACAGAATGGTTCTTTGTGGAACCATAAATGGTTCTTCTTTGGCATCGCTGTGAAGAACCTTTTCAGCACCTTTATTTTAAAGAGTGTATTACACTGATTTGAACTGATTAATTTGAATTCTTCTGTGGATAAAAAGAAGTCTTGGAAAGAGTGTTTATAGGATTGAATATTAAGTACCAACTAGCTAACTTTAACATTCACATTTATTTCTCCTGAAATGCAGATTCACAGTCTCTGAGTCTGAGTTTCACTTCACTGAAACACTCCAGGATTCATGAGTACAGAAACCTCTGCATTATTTTCAGTCAACACAGTCCCAACTCAAGCAGAACTGAATTTATCCAATCATTTCATCGGTTCCTCGGTCCTGCTCTTTTCTTCTGGATGAGCCGCAGCGTTCATTCTCTAAAGATCTGCAAACACTGCGACTCAGAGACGTAGAAAACACTGCAGAACAGACACAGCAGGAGATTCATCTGGATTCTGATTATATTTATGATAAAGACTAGAAATGATCAATGCATTTCAGAAACTCTAGCAGGATGACTTGTTTTCTAATATCAAAAATAAAAAAAGGAGGAAACTCTCAAACATGCAATAAAATTAAATAAATATAAATAGCTAAATATAAATCAATCAATCACTATCATCACTTACAGCAAATACCAGACCAAGATTCTTTGAAATACTGTGTTATTACCAAATATTATAGTATTATCAAAAATGCCAAACATAAAAATCAGTTTCCGAAACCACTTTTCAAAACCTGTTTGTTTGTGCATTAATGCTGTAGGCTACACTATAAGTACACTATACACTGAAAAAAATTATACATTTTTTTATGGTAAGTGGTTGCAAACAATACAAAATTTTAAATACAAAAAATGTTGAAAGTTAGTCAGCTAAATTTGTTTATTTAAATGTAGATAAAATAAACTGATTGCAACCACTTACCTTTAAAAAAATTAGTAAATTCAATAAATCATTTTTTTCAGTGTATGGTACATTTCGTCAGATGTATCCTGAACAAACACTACTACAGGCTACCGAATGATTAATACTGTACATTTATATAAGGCACTCAAATAATAAACAAAAATGCCAAACATAAACCAAAACAAACCACGTCAATTGCAGGCTATTGTTTTATAGGAGAGTGTTGACTGAACGTCTAAAACAAAACTGATCGTGCTGTCAATCAACAAATAATCAATCGATAAACCACTTTAAACTGGTTTTTATATTTGTAAACTGTTTTATGTGTTTTGTAGCCTATTCGAGGTTCTGATTGATTGATCGCCTACTCACCTGCGCTCGCGACAGATTAAAGACGGAATGAAGAACGAGCTCGAGACGTTACCTGCCGCACCTGCGCCGCTCCTGATCAATCCATCCGATCAGCGCGCGATCGGTCCGGCGGAAGTCAGGGTTTCCTCTTCCTTTCGGTTCGGTTCGGTTCGCTTCAGTCAGCGGCGCTTCACATGATTCAAATCCGCGCGCGAGTTTAGCGCCTAACCGTCACTAACCGTCAATAACTGTCAATAACCGTCACTAACCGTCCCAGAACTGAACAGACGAGATTATTCCGCGGAACGCTTCCCGCGTCTTCTGTTTAAAATTGTGATGTTTATTATGAGCCGTAAAAACAGAAGGCAAAATAATTAAAGAAAAAAGATGGAGAGAGAAACAGATGCTGCTCTTCCCTGAGCTTCACACACACTGACTGACTGAAATACACACACAACCAAACCTCTCTCTCTCACAC
>CM077228.1:1196839-1204339 GCA_039654775.1 Spinibarbus caldwelli | reverse complement strand
TGATATTTAATTTAATTTCTATTTTTATTATCCGGCAGTTTTTTTCTGGGCGTCTGGTACCTTATGGTTTCCCCACAGGCGGGCCAGGCCGTTGGGGTCCATGATGCGGAAGACTTTGGTATCGCGGTCTTCCCAGCGGATGTAGTTTTCGTAGCGACTGTCCGACAGCAGTTGATAGACGTAATCCCACAGGAGCCTGCAGTCTGACACACAACACAACACCACAATCACAAGCTGTGGCCCAAATCGCTCACTCGTTCACTAATCCCTATATAGTGTATGGCAGCTGAGTGCACTATATCAGAAAGGACTGATAGTCCTACCGTAGGCTACACTGCGCGTGACACTTGGAGCGGTCTCGTCACTTATGTACTTTTACATCACATGTACCTTACTTTAGAAAATAATATTAATAGCAGTAACACTCAAAATAAACTTATATTGTAATTATACATACCTCTGCGTCAGCTTTGTGGTTTCATCGATCATTAATTTGTTTTGTAATGCTTATATGTTCATAATCATTAAATAGCCTACTATTAAAAAGCTGTCAACAAAAATAAACACACGTTCACAATTTTATGTATTTATTATTTTTAGTATCTTGAAACTCTCCCAAGCAGCGTTTTACACTCAGATAAGATGATAATGGTCGTAGAGCGCCATCAGGCGATTAATTTAATTAGTGTTGTCACACGATTAATCGCGATTAATTGCATCCAAAATAAAAGTTTTTGTTTGCATAATATATGTGTGTGTGCTGTGTATATTTATTATGTATATAAATAAATATAAACACATGCATGTATACATTTCAGAAAAACAGGTTATGTTTATATATTAAATATATTTATTTATAATATAAATTATATGAATATAAATACAGACGTAAATACATGTAAATATTTTCAAAATATATACTGTATGTGTGTGTACTTATATATACATAATAAATATACACAGAACACACACATGTGACCCTGGAGCACAAAAGCAGTCATAAGTAGCACAGGTATATTTGTAGCAATAGCCAACAATACATTCTATGGGTCAAAATTATCCATTTTTCTTTTATGTCAAAAATCATTAGGATATTAAGTAAAGATCATGTTCCATGAAGATATTTTGTAAATTTCCTACTGTAACTATATCAAAACTTAATTTTTGATTAGTAATATGCATTGCTAAGGACTTCTTTAAAGGCGATTTTCTCAATATTTAGATTTTTTTTGCACCCTCAGATTCCAGATTTTCAAAGTTGCATCTCAGCCAAATATTGTCCTATCCTAACAAACCATACATCAATGGAAAGATTATTTATTCTGCTTTCAGATGATGTATAAATCGCAATTTCGAAAAATTGACACTTAAGACTGGTTTTGTGGTCCAGGGTCACATATATTATGCAAACAAAAACATATTTTATTTTGCATCGCGATTAATCGTTTGACAGCACTAGATACATGAAAGGAATATTCTAAAAGCAACTCATGTAAACACCTTAATCATAATATTATTCAGAATAAGGTAAACAATTAGATTACTGATGTCCATGGAAACGCAGTCACTGAAAGGTGAGGAGTTTGCATCTTTGTATCTGAATAATTTCTGGTTTGACTGTACACTCACTGACCAATCAGCAGAGGGGGGCGGGGTCTCACCTGCGATGCGGCCGATGGGCGTGGCCTGCTCCTCGGGCGGAGAGACAGGCATGATGATGTGATTGCGGTAGTGGCGCTCGTCCTGCAGGGGGAGCTGGAGAGGCGTCTGATGGGCGAAGTGCGCTTGAACTTTGACCTCGCGGCCGTTCTCCTGAGGCGTGCCGCGTCCGTGCCTGAAGTCGGGGCTCAGCAGCGGGTGCATGATGGTGCTGGGCATGAGCTGGATGACGCGCGGCGGCGGCTCCTCCTGAAGCGCGCAGTGGCCATTAGCCGCGGACGGAGACACAGCCAGCGGATACACATCGTCCGGTGGGTGGTGGTTGCTGTCGGGCAGCTGTGCGGACACCTGCTGGAGGTCCTCGGCCGAGCGCAGCGGCACGGGCGGATAATGGGGCGAGCGCGAGCGATGGCGCAGCTCGATGGTTGGCGGATGCAGGGAATGAGCGTCTGCGGCGCGCGGCGGCCGGCGTACCGTTTCTGACAAAGAGAGAGAGAGCCAACATCAGATTTAACATGAACAGCTGATATAAAAATATGAACGTATATAAAATATATATATATATATATCAAATTTCTCACATTTTTTACACCAAGTACCACCTCAGAAAATATTTGGCTCTCCAAGTACCACCATAATGACTAACATTAAAATACAATAGCATAGCAGGCCTAATTATTCAGCTACAGCTCTGCACAGTTCAAAAACGAGGCAGTTTTATTCCTAATAAGAATATTTATTATTGTCAGCCACTTTATACATTGTAAATACAGTTTGAACATTGCACTGTGCTTACATTCAGTTAAATAAAAAACTTAAATGATTAAATTAAAATGTCGCCTACTGTACCTAAAAGTTAAATAAAAACTGTACTGTACTTAAAAAGTAAAAAAAAACTACTGTACTTAAATGTAAAGTCAAAAATGTACAGTACTTGATCAAAAAAATTAACAGGCATCACCTTGCAAACTTTTTAAAAGTGTTTTAACATTAATTTATATTTAATTCAGTGATTCCTCTGTGTACCACTAGAGGGAGCCCGCGTACCACACTTTGAGATCAGTGCACTAGCTTTCTCTATTCTTTTTCTATTCTATCTGTTGTAAAGGATTGAATGAACCAGTCCAGTAGAGGTCGCTAATGGACTACTTTGACATATGACTTCAAAGGCAGTGTTGAATTGGGCTACTTTAACACTGTTGCCGCGGGTTGTTTTTCATGTCCACGGGTTTAAGCAACACCAAAAACATGATATTGAGCCTATGAAATGCGAATTTTACCAGGTATTTTACGTGTATTTTACTCCCTTGAATGAGATTTTTATTGGGGGACCCCCATTAAATGAGCGATGGTTCGACTAGATAAGACCCTTATTCCTCGGCTGGGGTCGTGTAGAGCTCTTTGAAGCTGCACTGAAACTGTATTTTGACGTTCAAGTTGTTGGCCACCACTGAAGTCCACTATATGGAGAAAAATCCTGGAATGTTTTCCTCAAAAAACTTAATTTCTTTGCGACTGAAGAAAGAAAGACATGAACATCTTGGATGACACGGGGGCGAGTAAATGATCAGGAAATTTTTATTCTGGAAGTGGACTTATCCTTTAAGGGGGGTCAAATTGCAAAATTCCCTTTTACATGGTGTTTGAACTGAGAGGTGTGTTGGCAGTGTGTGTACACATACCTCATAATGATAAAATCCACCAAGTGTTTTTTTTTTTTTTTTTTTTAATCCCCAATATAATAACCCCTTTCTCAGATCAAGCCGTTCACAGATTCTGGCCCCCGATCTACCAAAATGAATCTATGTTTGCACAAATTAAATTATAAATGTCTTTCCTAGCACTTTTGAGCAGCTTAATGCATCCTTGATGAATAAAAGTATTAATTTCTTTAAAAAACAACAACAAATGATTACTTTTCAACAAGAGTGTATTAAATATTTTGTTTTTAAAACCTTATTAAAAACAATTTTAAAATATTAAAATATTTTAAGTAAATTACTGCAAATTAAATTGTAAATATTATTTGTTATGTAAATATTATTTATTATTTTTTAATAACATATAAATGATTTTAAGTGCTTCATGTTTTAAATATTTTTGTTGAGAATTTGTCATGAAAAATTCACAGATGAATTGAAAGTTCAAAAGAACAGCGTTTTTTTATATATAAATCTTTTGTAATATTATAAATGTCTTTACTGACACTTTTGATTAATTTAATGCATCCTTGATGAATAAAAGTATTGATTTCTTTTAAAAAAACAACAAATGATTACTTTTCAACAAGAGTGTATTAAATATTTTGTTTTTAAAACCTTATTAAAAAACAAATTTAAAATATTAAAATATTTTAAGTAAATTACTGCAAATTAAATTGTAAATATTATTTATTATTTTTTAATAACATAAATGATTTTAAGTGCTTCATGTTTTAAATAATATTTTTGTTGAGAATTTGTCATGAAAAATTCACAGATGAATTGAAAGTTCAAAAGAACTGCGTTTTTTTTTTTAAATAGAAATCTTTTGTAACATCATAAATGACTTAACTGACACTTTTAATGTGTAAAACATCTTTGTGTGATCTACTCCTGGTTTTAGCAGCAGTGCCTGCGGTTCACATCTGCACCACAAGAGGATCCCAGAGACCTTCATTCAGATTCTGGAGCTCTTCTGTGATGTTCTGACATGACTCTGCTGATGGTGAAAGTGTGTTTACATGCATCATGTGACGCGTGTGATCGTCTTTCAGGAAGTCTTCTCATATATTCCTGTTGTTTGTCTCTTCATGCTCGTCAAACGGCTGATTAACTACAGCAGCGCTTCCTCGTCCGACCGGTTTTTCTGTCAACATTCCAGACAGGCACTTCCTCCGGGATTGTGTTAAACAGCAGTGTTTTCAGCCTAAACATTCGCTCACGGAAGCAGAAGAAGAGCAGCTCACCTTCGAGTTTGTGTGTCTGCAGCGGCGCGTCGTTGAGCGAGTGGAAGGAGCCGATGGGAAAGAACGGCGATGAGAGCGAGTGAGTCTTTCTCTGCTTCAGAATGTGCTGCAGGAGCTCGTACAGAACATCACCTGTCAATCAACAACAACACAAACACTCACGTCATCAACACACTGCTGCATGATCATGCATCTGCACTGGACACATAGAAGCTGTGCAATGCTGCACACCTGACATCTGCAGAATAAAAATGAAATAAAACAAAAGAAGTAAACAAAATAAATATTTAACTAAATGTATAAATAAAAAACTAAACAAAATAAAACAAATGAAATAAACAAATTTGTTATACAGTACTAATGACTAAAATTCATGACTAAAATTAAAATTAATAAAATAAATTTGATTTTATGAATTTAAAAAAGTAAATGAACAAAATAAATAAATTAATAAACAAATTAATTAAAAAATAAATAAATATAAAAAATAAATATGGAAAAAAACAAATTATATATATATATATATATATATATATATATATATATATATATATATATATATATATATATATATATATATATATATATATATATATATATACACATATACATATACACATGTATATATATATATATATATATATATATATATATATATATATATATATATATATATATATACATATATATTTTATAAAATCAAATAAAGTAAATGAACAAAATAATAAAAATAAATAAATAAAAATAAAAAGCTGCACTGTAAATCATTTGAAGGAAGTCATCAGTCTTCATGTTTTCTCATGAAACTTGTGCGTCCTATTTTAAAGAGCTTCCTGAAAGAACTTCAAGGAAATGATTCTCAAAAAGGAAGTCCACACACACACACACACACACACACACACACACACACACACACACGCTCACAGGCGTCTCAGTTCTCAGTTTCTGGTTAGTTTGCTCACTGGAGGGAAACTCCTGGTTCGAGCAGGTGACGGTTGCGGCTCGATTACGCACCAGCACTTCCTTATCGGCCGTTTACCCAACTTTCAACTTCCTCTAGTGACAGTGAGCACAGAAACAGCCCTGTTTCAGTCCAGATTAAACACTTTTACCCACAATCCTCCATCCTGTGACTCCGTCTCATGTGCTACTCTGTGTGTGTAATGCAGCGGATGATCAGAGAACAACAGAAATTCATTCTCTCCATAGAGAAAAACTCATAAAGCGTAAAGACAGAGCCGTTGTGAGCTCTGAGGATATCAGTCAATGGTTTATACTTTTGAGCCAGCAGTTTGTATTATTTTAACTTATTTTTTTAAATAATCATGTTTACATGCTGTGCAAAAATTAATAATAATAATAATAATAATAATAATAATAATAAAAATTAATACATATATAATTTTATATTATTATTACTATTATATTTAATATTTTATTATATATTTTTTAAATAAAATCATATATACATACATATATTTTTAATTATATATAATTATCTATTTTTTTAATAATAATAAAAATGACAAAAGCAGACAATAAAATTACTAATAAAATTAACAAAATTAAAATGAAAACTAAGAATTAAAAATGTTAATATTAAATATTAATAAAAATATTATTGTATATAATTATAAACAAGGCAAAAATATTATACATATATTATTTTTAATTATTTATATTTTTCAATAAAATCTATGTACATTTATACCATTTGCAATGCTTCATGGGACTGTAGTTCTTTCTATCATTAAAGCTGTTTAGTTCACAGTGCTTTTGTCTCATTTTGTTTAGTGTGTGTGTGTGTGTGAATGGAAGTGAGTATAATTGCTGTGAGTGAGTGAGTGAGTGAGTGAGTGAGTGAGTGTGTGTGTGTGTGTGTGTGTGTGTGTGTGTGAGTGAGTGTGTGTGTATGTGTCACCTGAGTGAGGAGAGCGGTATCTGAAGTCCTCTTTGGTGAGCAGCAGCAGGGCTTTCCCGTTCATCTGGAAGCTGGCGCTGGATATCGGCCGCAGAGCGAACTCTCTCTCAGCCCAGCGCAGCCACTGACACACATCCTCACGGCTCCAGAACACCGGCTGCATCCCTGCACACACACACACACACACACACACAGTTACACACCAGATCATATGAGCACAACACACACACACACACAGCAGTTATACTTTCACTTCCATTCACACACACACAAACACCATTACACACCAGCTTATATGAGCACAACACACACACACACACACACATTGCAGTTATACTCACTTCCATACACACACACACACACACACACACACTCACTCACTCACTCACTCACTCACACACACACACACACTCACACAGCTGCTGCATCAGAATGAGAGGGCACAGATATCAGATACGAGACACACGTGTGTGTTTGTGGTTCATCGAGGGAAAAACACACAAACTCAAACATCTGCATGACTGCGTCCGCCAGAACCTTCCCATCAGCCCCTGCGCTCGGCCCGCTCTTCTTATGGGAATAAAGCTGGACTCATGTTCATGAATGTGTGTGAAATTGGCTACTGCCAATACATCCACAACATGCTGCTGTGAGCATGTAAGAAATACTGCTGCTGCACATATAACATATACATATGAATAACTCCTGTGGCAGATCTATACAGGTGGAGCTGGGGAAGGTGGAGGGTTTCTGAAGTGCACTGCAACTGCTACCACAAGCATTAGCCAAATATTTGAATGTTGAGCAGTAAGCTCATTGGCTACCAATACAGGAGAGAACAAATCAGCTGTGCCACGTGATGATGATGTCATTATGTCATATTGAGTTAGACGTATCGGACTGCGCCATCTAGAGTTTCATGCCAGAACTCTGTATATATACAGAAATACATAAAAAAATTATTAAATGTTTA
>CM077228.1:1181839-1191839 GCA_039654775.1 Spinibarbus caldwelli | reverse complement strand
ATATTTATAAATGTCTTGACTCCACAGCCAACAGAGCAACTTTGTCTTTACTGTTCCAATACTTTGGAGGGCACTGCACATACATACATACATACATACATACATATAAATATACATATAAAACATTCACTATTTAAAAATAAATGCATTATTGCAGTAGTCTATGCCGTGTGGATGGAGACAGGATAAACACACTCATGTCTGCAGATCTGAGCTTAAGGTCAAAGGTCATGTGATGGTCACAGAAGTGTCTCTCAGCATCTGCTCCCACAGAGACCGTTACCCATGACAACGCCAACTTGACTTCCCACAACGCACCCTGACAGGAAGTCAAACACACTCTCTCTCACACACACACACGAAGTCAGGAACAGGCGCTCTGCAGTGATGCTGAGGACTATAAACAGCAGCACAAGAGGAACAGATGAACATTACAGTCAACATGAAATCAAAACTCAAACTAAACTAATATTAGTCTACAGAAATCAATGCTGGTCTTCATAACCTTTCATCAGAACATAAAACTCACTCCATCTCTGAAACCACTTTCATTTTTAAACACACACTTATATACATATATAAATTAATATAAAATAAAACAAAACAATTAAATAAGTTAATATAATACAATTAGAATTATTTTATTTAACATATTATTTATAAATATTTTATTATTTATTTTTATTATAAAAATACATACAACATAATATAATTTATATATATTAGATTTTATTCATTTCTAATCATTATTTATATGTATGATATATAATAAAAATCTAAATAAAAATAAATAAGTTAATACAGTATAACAAAAAAGAATTTTTATTTTAATAAATACATTTTATATTTATTAACTATTTTATTTATTTTATTTTATTATTTATAATAAAATACATATAAAATTATATTGTATGTATAACTATTTGTTTCTATTCATTATTTATATGCATTATATATATATATATATATATATAAAAAAAATCAAAATCAAAATGAATGCTAAATAAATAAGTTAATATAATACAATTTGAATTATTTAATTTAATAAATATATTTTACATTTATTAAATATTATTTGATTTATCTGATTTTTATTATTTTTATATTTGTATATAAAATACAGGTGCATCTCAATAAATTAGAATGTCGTGGAAAAGTTCATTTATTTCAGTAATTCAACTCAAATTGTGAAACTCGTGTATTAAATAAATTCATTGCACACAGACTGAAGTAGTTTAAGTCTTTGGTTCTTTTAAATGTGATGATTTTGGCTCACATTAAACAAAAACTCACCAATTCACTCAACAAATTAGAATATGGTGACATGCCAATCAGCTAATCAACTCAAAACACCTGCAAAGGTTTCCTGAGCCTTCAAAATGGTCTCTCAGTTTGGTTCACTAGGCTACACAATCATGGGGAAGACTGCTGATCTGACAGTTGTCCAGAAGACAATCATTGACACCCTTCACAAGGAGGGTAAGCCACAAACATTCATTGCCAAAGAAGCTGGCTGTTCACAGAGTGCTGTATCCAAGCATGTTAACAGAAAGTTGAGTGGAAGGAAAAAGTGTGGAAGAAAAAGATGCACAACCAACCGAGAGAACCGCAGCCTTATGAGGATTGTCAAGCAAAATCGATTCAAGAATTTGGGTGAACTTCACAAGGAATGGACTGAGGCTGGGGTCAAGGGATCAAGAGCCACCACACACAGACGTGTCAAGGAATTTGGCTTCAGTTGTCTTATTCCTCTTGTTAAGCCACTCCTGAACCACAGACAACGTCAGAGGCGTCTTACCTGGGCTAAGGAGAAGAAGAACTGGACTGTTGCCCAGTGCTCCAAAGTCCTCTTTTCAGATGAGAGCAAGTTTTGTATTTCATTTGGAAACCAAGGTCCTAGAGTCTGGAGGAAGGGTGGAGAAGCTCATAGCCCAAGTTGCTTGAAGTCCAGTGTTAAATTCCCACAGTCTGTGATGATTTGGGGTGCAATGTCATCTGCTGGTGTTGGTCCATTGTGTTTTTTGAAAACCACAGTCACTGCACCCGTTTACCAAGAAATTTTGGAGCACTTCATGCTTCCTTCTGCTGACCAACTTTTTAAAGATGCTGATTTCATTTTCCAGCAGGATTTGGCACCTGCCCACACTGCCAAAAGCACCAAAAGTTGGTTAAATGACCATGGTGTTGGTGTGCTTGACTGGCCAGCAAACTCACCAGACCTGAGCCCCATAGAGAATCTATGGGGTATTGTCAAGAGGAAAATGAGAAACAAGAGACCAAAAAATGCAGATGAGCTGAAGGCCACTGTCAAAGAAACCTGGGCTTCCATACCACCTCAGCAGTGCCACAAACTGATCACCTCCATGCCACGCCGAATTGAGGCAGTAATTAAAGCAAAAGGAGCCCCTACCAAGTATTGAGTACATATACAGTAAATGAACATACTTTCCAGAAGGCCAACAATTCACTAAAAATGTTTTTTTTTTATTGGTCTTATGAAGTATTCTAATTTGTTGAGATAGTGAATTGGTGGGTTTTTGTTAAATGTGAGCCAAAATCATCACAATTAAAAGAACCAAAGACTTAAACTACTTCAGTCTGTGTGCACTGAATTTATTTAATACACGAGTTTCACAATTTGAGTTGAATTACTGAAATAAATGAACTTTTCCACGACATTCTAATTTATTGAGATGCACCTGTATATACAATGTAATATAATTTTTGGTATATATTATTGTAACTTATTTATTATGTATGTATAATGCATCAATAATTTATATGCATTTTAAATAATATATACACACAGAAACACAAAAAATAATAATACATACAAGTTAATATAATGATTAGATTTTTTGTTTTATATTTAGTATTTTATTGTTTACTTATGTATTATTTTCGTATGTATTATTTTATATTTATGTATTTATCATTATATACTTTAAAAAAAATGAAATAAATACAAAATAAAAATTATAAAATATAAATACATATCAGTAAATATAAGTATATATATCACTTCACCTCTGAAACCACATTCGTCTTCATCTGACATCATCAATCCCTCTCATTCATCCATTCATCAGTTTATTCTGGAGAAAATCAAGTCCTGCGGCGCTAATAAATGCACTCAATCTCAGAAACACCAGCTCACATTACAGAAGTCAAGCAGCTCTTTCATAACGAGCTTTAATCATTAAACCGGAGCAGGAAACAGAGGAGAAGGAAACACAGAGATCCCAGCAGATCGTCTTACATGTCAAACACACGAGCGATCAATGATCCAGACACAGCAAACACACGAGAGCGACTGCGAGCGAACACTGGGCTGAGTGTGGAGACGGTTGGGAACAGGAAGACTCGCTGGCATGAGAACAGTTTCCCTTTCAGAAAAACACGGCCTGCAGGAAGTGCTGTCTGCCCACACAGGAAATTCCTCAGGATGAGAGCGGCTTCCAACGCAGGAAATTTCCCCACTGAAAGAACATGTGTGTGCTTGAGTAAACACTCTCACTCACACACTCTCACACACACACACCATACACACTCTCTCACACACACACACACACACACACACACACACACACACAGAGTCTGGAGTGTTTAGAGACGTTAGAACCCGACGGTCAAACGCTGAAGCTCAAAGACTCATGAAGGACTGTTTACAAGCATTTACTTCCACAGGCGACTGCTGTGTGTGTGTGTGTGTGTGAAAGAGAGAGAGTGTGTGGAAATCAATCTCACATTTCACAAAAAAAAAAAAAAAAAAAAAAAAAAAAAAAAAAATCACAAGGAAAAAAGGAATATGTTTTGCACAAAGAAAATGAAGACTGTTTGCAGCACCAGCATTAATTGCTCAGACATTTTTTGCAGTGGCATTTTTTTCATGACAAGAAAACACATTTTAATCCTCATCATTCTGACAGAGCACTGAAAATAATGAACGAATGAATGAATAAATAGAGAAATAATGAAAGAAAAACATTTAAGTCCCACAAATAAAGTCCCCATTCTTATTAATAAAATGTGAAATACTTGTTTGTTTATATATTTAAATGTAATATACTGGTATAATAAAATAAAAAATAAGTATATATTAGTTAATAATATTTATTCAATTAAATATAAAATATTGATAATTAATAATTATTAGTAATACACATTAACTAAAATAAAATAATAAATAAATATTTACTAGTATGTTAAATATCAAAACATTAAAATATATTTAACAAAACAAATATTTAGCATTTCACTAATGATAACAGAGACTTAAATGTTTCATTGTCACGAAAATGCCACAACAAAAAAATTACATGGTCCTAATATTAGAAAATAGACAATAGAAAATAATAGAAATATATAATAGAAAATAAATAAAACATAATTTTTATTATATAATGAATTATTATAAATATAATGTATTAATTATGTTTATACTTTAAATATAATGACATATATATATATATGTCAGTTTAACGCGTTAAATAATTAGTTATGAAATAATAACGCAATTAAAATATTTTAACGCGGTTAACGCATTGGCCCCACCCCCAGACCTGTACGTCATCTTACATTTCATACAGTTGACTGTTCACAAATATGATGCAGGGCAACAACTTCATATGCTGTTATGCCCTAAAATTCAAGATATTGGTGCAAAAATTCCCTGTATGTCTCATATTTATATCATAAGATATCACACAATCAGGGAGAGCAATATCACACGAGTGCTGATTTTGTCCTGTATATCACAAGTTTAAAAGTGATTTTATACAACAGTTCAGTAAATAAGAAGTTGATATTGTGTTCTATTTTAAACACAATATTATGCTTTTGCTCAATTGTGCAGAGAACATATTACCTTTAAAGCCAGAGCAGACTTGTTGTGTGTCTCTGAGCAACACAGCGGTGTTTAGTTTCTGAATGAATCCACGTTTTGAACGAATCATGTGAATCAATGATTCAAAGACCCATTCATAAAGTGAGCCGTTTACTGAATTCCTGAATGAATCACCTGTTTGAACAAATCCAATGAAAGACTCAAAGACATTTATCGCCACCTGCTGGCAGATTTAGTTTCTTATTTAGAGTATTATTTCATTTAAAAATAAATAAATACTAATAATAAAAATAAAAACATTAAAGGAATAGTTCACCCAAAAACAATTTTAATTCTGTCATCATTTACTCACCCTCATGTCGTTTCAAACCTTTCTTTTGTGGAACAAAAAAGAAGGTATTTTGAAGACTGTTGGTAACAAAGCTGTCTTAGTTACCAATGACTTCATTGTACGAACAAAAAATACTGAGATGTTTCTCAAATTATCTTCTTTTATGTTCCATAGTTTATGTTTGGCTGTTGTAACAAATGTGCAATAAATTTTACGTTGAATCAAATAAAATTTTTCTTTCTAAAGCTACAATTTGTAATGTCTACTTGATACTTTCTCATTTAACACAAAAACAGCTTTAAATAATCTTTTGTGGGTATTTACACAGTCAAATTTATTTTGTGATTAATTGGATTAATTAATCGACACATCATGTAATTACAGTTTTTTACAATCATTTTTGCACTAATAACAGAACCTTCACGTCATTTTTCAAAACTCTAGACACAAAATTCACAACCGATGATCAAAATGCACATTTTTCAAAACACTTAACACTTTTTCCAAATGCTTGGATACAACACACATGAGCCAAAGATCTTTTGTTCATTGAACTAAAATCACCGGTTCAAAATGACACAACTTAACTTCAAAGTATTACTGTTTCAAAATGCAACTCACTCATTACATCTGAATTGAGTATTTATTCATTTCATTACATGATCTAACTATCAATTGATACAACTGCTCAAAATGTTACATAACTGTTGCATTACTCTTGAAGCATAGTTTTTTTTTTTTTTTATGGAAAATGATGAACAGCTGGAAGCTGATGAAAACCATTCATATTTTTGGATGAGGCAGGTTTTAACCTGGCCATGACATGGAGGAGAGGTTGAGAGCGGTTGAGGGCGGCCCAGAACGATGTTTGTTGGGGGCCTGACCACCCCCCACTCAATGTGAATTTGAGGGGCTTCATAACAAAATCAGTGCAATGGGCCCATAATTCCTAGCAACAGCACTGAGTGCAATCATGGTTTCAGGCCCATCCACAGTTTATCACCTTGTATTTACCCCCATACTCTCCTTTCCTTACTGTAACCCGACTGAGGAGTTTTTCTCCTCATGGAGGTGGAAGGTTCACAATACACCCCTCACAAACAAGCCCCTCTTCTCCAGGCCATGAATGATGTGTGCAGTGACATCACAGGAGACCAATGTCAGGCCTGTATTTGCCATGCAGGAAGATTTTTTTTTCCAAGATGTTTAACTAATGAAAACATCCATTATGATGTGGATGAGAACCTGCATGTGGCCAAACCCACAAGACAGGGTTGACAAAAACATAGAAGAGCAGTGAGGAACTGTGACTTTTCTAATCTAATTTTTTTCTTATTCATTTATTTTTTTTTTTAACCTTTTGTGAGTTGATTATTTCATCAATAATTTTCAAATGTTTAATGACTCCAGTGTACTTTTCTCTCTAGTCTATTACAATGATATACAAATGTGTAGAACCATAATGAAAGCTGCATCATGTGTTTTGAACAGCTATATTTAATGATTGTACTAACAACTAAACAGTGAAACTATGGGTATCTTGTGTGTGGGTGATCTAAAATAATGTTCCTATGATATTTCATAATAAATGAGTATTTTGAACCAATGCTTCTGCAAATGCAAGGCTTCTTTAAAGATATGAACACAATGTGCAAAGTTTTGACCATTGGACAGCCTGTGTTACAAATAATGACTGTTTTGAGTTTTGTGTCTAGAGTTTTGAAAAATGACATGAAGGTTCTGTTATTAGTGCAAAAATGATTGTAAAAAACTGTAATTAGATTAAAATTTTTAATTGACTGAAAGCCCTAATATACAGTAATTATATATATATACATTCTGTTTTGATTTTGCTGTGAATTATGAGCTGATTCACTCTCTCACTGGTCAGTGACTCGCTGCTGGTTTTACTGGTCGTGTCTGAACAGAGTTTGTGAGTTTCTATCCCATCATCCTCCACACACACACACACACACACACCGCACAAACACACACGCACACCACGTGCACACACGCACGTACATGCACGCACACACATGCACACACACCCGTCTGTCTGTCATCAGTCTGATGAAATGATTCAGTAAATCTTCACGTGTCGTTTGAGGCTCGACGTTCAATCAGTGAATGATGAAACAAACGGGCAGAACAAGAACCTGACGACGACGATGAAGATGAAACACTCTCACACACACTCTCACACACTCTCTCTCACACACACTCTCACACACTCTCTCTCTCACACACACACACTCACTCACACACACACTCACTCACACACTCACACACTTCCTCTACAGGAAACCAAGGAGCAGCATTTCAGCTCACTCCGCAATTTCCTTCTTCTTTCTGTTTTTTTTTTTTTTCGATCTTCCTTCCTTCCCCCGGACAAATTCATCATGAATGTGAGACTGATGGCAGTTTGTTCTTGAGTCTCAGACCACGCACGCACACAAACACACACAGGACTGAGGCAATAACATGATTACACACACACACACCCATCCATCCGTCTGCTGGAAAACAGGCGATTCGATCAGTGTCAGGAAAACAGAGCCGCCTCCAGCCAAGAGCTTCTCGGAAGTTCCTGTCATTTTTCCCTCCCTCTCTCTCTCTCTCTCACAATCTCTCTCTCTCTCTCACAATCTCTCTCTCTCTCACAATCTCTCTCTCTCTCTCTCTCTCTCTCACAATCTCTCTCTCTCTCTCTCTCTCACAATCTCTCTCTCTCTCTCTCTCTCTCTCTCTCTCTCCAGTCTAATGCAGGTAAGAGAGTTTGAGCGCTCTGTACATCCATAAACCCATCAGAGATTTACCAGCATTACTACATCTACAGCACTTTCTGCAAACCAAAAATAAAAATTAAAGCCCATTTCATAACTGCATAAAGAACGACTAACATGAAGCTGCAGAAGTGCGAGAACAGAAACTCAACTTTTAGCTTGCGTCAGTCTTGAAACATGGATTTTTGAATCATGAATCATTTGTTCAAATCAAGAATTGATTTAAAACTGTAAAAAATATATTTTAAATATAAAAATGTATTTATATTTTTATAGTTAAAGTAAAATAAAAACAATTAATATATAATTAAATAATTATAATATTTATTATAATACATAACAATAGTTATATTTTTAACATGTAATTATAATTTATAAAAAATTAAAAACATATACATACATATATATACATATTCTTAAAAAAAAACAAAAACATTTACTTATGTGAATTACTGAAGGAAATTATATGAATGGGCTTAATTACAGAATGAAATCGAACTGAATTGTATCAAATCAAATTATTCTGAATTTGCAAAAATCATCCCTGAAAACCTATGAATTGAGTTCAATTGATTCAGTGTTTTCCCAAAGATTCACACCAACTGTTTCCAATAAATCAGCCAATCAGATCAGAGCTTGATATCATCAGCTGCTCATTTTTAGTGTTCAAGCGATATATCAGCTGATATTTTTTATTTATCAGCATTTACCAGTGTCATAAGCAAGACTTATTTTAGAAAATGCCATTTACAGAATTTAAATTAAGTTTTTACAGATTTAAATCATTTTAAATGATCAATTTGTAGTAATTTTAGTAAATATTGTGTAAAATAATAATAAAATACTATTATAAAATATATTTACATTTAATTATTTAATATTACTTTTTTCCAACTGCTTACACACAAAATCTTTCTGAAAGCTGTCACTCAAACAGCAGAAGCACACAACAAATCTGCAAAACCATACACTAATTCTCAGCCTTTGACTCAGTTTTCAATTTCATAAAACACTTTTTGCAAAACACAACACACAATTCTCTGTGTAACACACACAAATCTAACAGGAATTAATATTATGGAAAAGGTGTTTGCAAATGTTTGCTTTTGAGACATGTTTGTGATATTTTGAATGCAGTGCTTCATTTTGCAAGAGATGTGAGGCGTTTTGCATTTTGTGTGTGCAATTCTTGGATTTGTGTGTGAAGTTTTGAAAAAAAAGAGGCAAAGTTTTGAAAATGTAAGCAGTTGAAAAAATTGTAATTAATAATAAATATAAATTAATTAATATATTTATTTAATTAATTAAATATTGTGATAACTTGTCTAGATAAACTTGGAAGGCAAGGATTCAGTAGACAGGAAGAGGAAATCAAACCAATAGCTGGGTTTATAAGTAACTTGGATGGAGTCCAGCAGTCGTTTGCTTCTGTCAGTAACGAGGACACGCATGTCAAACAGACGGGTTAAATATTGAAGGGATCCTGTTAGCTCCACCCTGATCTGAGTGAGATGTGTCCAGACCTGCCGCTTCGCCAGACGCTCACACACACACAGAACACACACAACAACACCGAGAGACTCGTCTGATGACAATTCACACACAAGATACAGGAGCGGATGGTTCTGCTTGTGTTAGGGCTGCACAACTTGGTCAAAATTTTGTGACTACTGTATAAACACACTGGTCTGCAGCTCAAATAATTGTACACCTATAGTGACAAATGAAAATTACCAAGCATACACACACACACATACATACAGTCAAACCAAAATTTGGTGTAAAAAGGTCGCATTAGCAATTAAAGAAAAAAACACTTAAGCAAAACATGCTCGGGTCAAAGTAAGTGTCTGAATAATTTTTGCTCCCAAATTTTAATCAGTTTTACTGGTATTCCACTGTATGAAGAATTTTTGGGTATAATATGTCACAGTTCACTTTATTTTGCTATCCTCACTTACATAAATGACCTATAGTGTCCTACACGCACTAGTAAAAAAATATATCTGGTGTCTGAATAATTTTTGGTTTGACTGTACA
>CM077228.1:1119339-1174339 GCA_039654775.1 Spinibarbus caldwelli | reverse complement strand
GAGTCGGTTTCGGTCGCGTTCGTGAACGGACAGAAGAAAGTGATCGCCAGAACCAAAGTTCGCTTGTGTCGAGCCCAGAACTGTTCTGGCTGCGCGAATCTGCATCTGTGCAAGTGGTTTCTGTTCGGTTCTTGCCGCTTCGACAAAGGAAGGTGAGTGTGTTTACAGTCGAAGCGTATCAAATGGGTTATTTTTTAACCATATTTCTGTCGTTAAAGGGTTAGGAATCATGGTTCACATTGTATCAGATGATAAATCATTCAAATGATTCATGAGTCGCGTTACTTTTGCTAATCCTGTTTATCTAGTGGCTATAAATTGAATATTTATTCAGAATTTATACAGTATTAACCCTCTACTGCACACATCATGTAATTATCTTTAAAGTTTGATAATATTCCATTAATTAGTAGATAAATAAATAAAAAAAATAATAAAAAAACAATATGCTCAGACAAAATTATATACATATATATATGTACACAGTACTGTGCAAAAGTCTTAGGCCGCTAGTATTTTCACCAACAAAAAATGTTTTTAAGTCAGTTATTTAAAAACTGTCTGTCTCAGTTTTTACTGTCTGTTTTAGTATGTTTGCTTTGGATAAAAGCGTCTGCAAAATGACTAAATGTAATGTAAATGTAGTATGTCTCAGTTTGTTCTGTTTCTTCATGTCATTCCAGACGGACTGATGATCAGATCAGATCAGATCTCTGTGTGGAGCACTAGCTGTGATCAGACTGCTTGTGCAAAAAAAAAAATGTATATTTATATATACATAATAAATATACACAGCACACACATATATTATGTAAACAAAGACTTTTATTTTGGATGCGATTAATCACTGTCAAACGATTAATCGCATCCAAAATGAAAGTATATATTTATGTCATGTAACGAGGGAGCAAGGAGAATGCAGGAGGCATGAAATAACTAAAACTGTCTTTAATGATGAAACACATCCAACATGAAGACTCAAACATAAATCAAAGAAACACAGGGAATATAACGAGTAGACCCAACAAATCAGAACTGAACAGACAGGAACTTAAGTACACAGGAAGATTAACAAACTCAGGTGCAGGGAATAAATCAATGAAACTAAACCAGGAATAATCAATTAACTAAACAAGAACAGGAACAACCAAATAAGGAGATAAGAAACACAGGGAAAAACTAGAACATGGACCACATGGACAGAAAACACAACACAAGCCTGACAATTTATGTATATATTTTAAGAAAATTTTATGAATTTTAAAAAATTTATTTTTATATTAAATATATTTTTTTGTAATATAAATTATATAAATATAAATAAATACATGTATATACATGTAAATATGTTCAAAATATTTACTGTATGTGTGTGTATTTATATATACATAATAAATATACACAGTACACACATATATTATGCAAACAGAAACTTTTATTTTGGATGCGATTAATCACGATTAATCGTTTGACAACACTAATATATATGTGTGTATGTGTGTGTGTGTGTGTGTGTGTGTGTGTGTGTAATGTTTTTATTTAAAATCAACTATCCTCACACAAGGATGTCATGTAGGTACATACTGTATCAGATGTGTTTCAAACATAAACAATAAACATTAAAACATTATAATATTTGAATCAAAGTCCCTTTTAAGGAAAGTCGGTTCACTCAGCCGCCATATTTGCAACGCCTCCGGGCAGCTCAAACAAGACCAAGTCCCATCTAAATGAACGGGGAATCCTGAGATCTCAAAAACTACTCGATGAACTCGCGATTAAATTACATATTTCAAATCAGCAACAAAATCTGAAATGAACTGCCCCATGAATGTTGTTTCTTATGCTCAAATAGCGTTTAAAAGCTTATTTTTCAGGCTAGACCAGCCAATGCGCATGTGTTGTTCCAACGCGCTTATGACTGCGCAATGTGCGCATGCGTATCGGCTGCTCTAGCCTCAGGTTTCTATGGGAACCGGAGCTTCTAACGGCCGCTGCAGTGACGCAATGAATTTACCAATCAGCGATTGGCTCTTTCATTTAGAAGGCGGGACTATCCCGCCATATTGCGCGTTGCAATTTCTCCCATTCATAAGTATAGGAGTGAACTGTCTTTGTATTTCTGTAGTCTTTGTTTGAATGCACTGTTATTATGATTTGATTATTCTTCAAGCATCACCACCATCTTTAAACACGCCACGCCTACAATCAAAACATCATATTTACGTTATGTCTAAAGGTTGTTGGATCATTCAAACACATGTCATAGGATATTTTTAAGTGCAACAATTAATGAACTATAAATACATCAACGGGTTTGGCTGGATGATTGTGTTAAAGTTACAGTTCACCTGAAAATTAAAATGTGCTCACCCTCAGTTCATACGAGATGTGGATGGGTTTGTTGCTTTATCAGGTTTGTAGAAATGTGTCTCTGCATCAGTGTCTCAGCAGTGGATGCTCTGCAGTGAATGGGTGCCGTCAGAATGAGATCTGATAAAAACATCACAATAATCCACAAGTAATCCACACCACTCCAGTCCATCAGTTAACATCTTGAAAAGACAAAAGCTGTAACAAATCCATCATTAAGACGTTTGTAACTAAAATACGAGTCCGTAATCCATAATAACTCTTCCTCCCAGTGAAAAAGTGTCTGGTCTGAATCAGGAGAGAAATCTGCACAGATCAAGCACCGTTTACAAGCCAAAACAGCTCTAAACAAACGTGGCTGGATTTTGATGAGAGAGACAACAGGAGATGCACTTTTTCACTGGAGGAAGCGTTATTATGGATTATAGACTCATATTTTAGTTAAAAACATCTTAATAATGGATTTGTTTCAGCTTTTGTCTTCTCAAGATGTTAACTGATGGACTGGAGTGCTGTGGATTACTTGTGGATTATTGTGATGTTTTTATCAGATCTCATTCTGACGGCACCCATTCACTGCAGAGGATCCATTGCTGAGACACTGATGCAGTGACACATTTCTCCAAATCTGACGAAGAAACAAACTCATCCTGATGCTTACAAGTAACTAAAACAAAACCTTCTGTTTTCTCTTGCAGACGAGGATGTCGCTTCAGTCACGATCTGCTCTCAGGTCAAAATGCATTAGTTCTGACCGCTCATGGTCTGAACACACTGGACGTAAAGGAGCTGGGTATTATACTTATGCAGAGTGATTACTCATTCCTGCCAGCGGTGAGTATTTCGCACGTTTTATTGTAAGTATAGAGTTTTGTGTTGAGGCTGAAAATGGTGCTTGTTTCTCAGGTGTGTCATTCGTATAATAACGGCACGGGAGAATACGGCCGCTGTCCGGATGCCGAGAACTGCAGGAGGCTCCACATCTGCGAGAAATATCTGCGAGGCTCCTGCGACTGCACTCGCGCTCATGACTTCTATGAGCCGCATCCGCTGAAGACACTGCAGGACAGAGGCATCCCCGCAGAACTCATGGCCATCATGAAGGATCTGTACTCCAACATTGAAGCCCTGAGACATCTTTCTAAGGCGCCTTCAGCTCCAAACGCTGCGGGACCGAACCCCAGAAGAGGCCCGAATGCTCAGAACCGGAGACCGTCGAGCGGTTTTAACGCAGGCAGAGGACAAGAGGCTCAGAGGTTTCCACAAAACAACATGGGTAACGCATACATGATTTTATGGCAGCCCGCTTCCACCACTGAATAAGAAAAAAAAAAAAAGGTAATTGTGACTTTCTTTTTATCTCACAATTCTGACTTTTTTTCTCACAATTGTGAGTTACATTTTCTTAGGATTGTGTGATGTAAACTCAGAATTGTGAATTATAAAGTCAGAAAAGTGAGAAATAAACTTGTGACTGACTTTTTCTCGTAAATGCGAGTTTACATTTTTTCTCACAATTGTGACATTTTTCTTGCAATTCTGACTTCTTTTCTCAGAATTGTGAGATTTAAACTTGCTATTGTGAGAAAAAAGTAAAAATTGCAACATAAACTCGAAATTCTGACTTTTTTTGCAATTTTGACTTTCTTCTCACAATAGCAAGTTTATATCTCATAATATTGACTTTCTTGCAAGTTTGACTCACAATTGTGAGTTAGAATTGGGGGATATAAACTTAATTGCGAGGAAAAAAGTCAGAATTGCATTTTCTCAGAATGCATGATATAAACTCGCAATTGTGAGTTATAAAGTCAGAATTACGAGAAATAAACTCGCAATTCTGACTTTTTCTGAACTTTTTCTCACAATTGTGACGTTTTTCTTGCAATTCTGACTTCTTTTCTCAAAATTGTGAGATATAAACTTGCTATTGTGAGAAAAAGTCAGAATTGCAACAAACTCAAAATTCTGACTTTTTTCTCACAAATGCGAGTTTATATATTGCAATTTTGACTTTATAAACTCGCAATTCTGACTATTTCTGAACTTTTTCTCACAATTGTGACGTTTAGGGCAGTCATGGCCTAATGGATAGAGAGTCGGGCTTGTAACCTGAAGGTCGTGGGTTCGAGTCTCAGGTCTGGCAGGGATTGTAGGTGGGTGGAGTGAATAACCAGCACTCTCTCCACCCTCAATACCACGACTGAGGTGAGACCCTTGAGCAAGGCACCAAACCCCCAACTGCTCCCCGGGCGCTGCAGCATTGGCTGCCCACTGCTCCAGGTGCATGTTCACTACTCTGTGTGTGTGCACTTGGATGGGTTAAATGCAGAGCACAAATTCCACGTATGGGTCACCATACTTGGCCACACATCACTTCCCTTTCCCTTTTTCTTGCAATTTTGACTTCTTTTCTAAAAACTGCAAGATATAAACAAAACAAAAGTCAGAATTGCAACATAAACTCACAATTCTGACTTTTCTCGTAAATGCAAGTTTATGCATTGCAATTCCGACTTCTCACATTTGCGAGTAGAATTGGGGGATAATAAAACTCACAATTGCGAGAAAGTCAGAATTGCATTTTTTCAGAATTGTGTGATATAAACTTGCAATTGTGAGTTATAAAGTCAGAACTGTGAGAAATAAACTTGCGATTCTGACTTTTTTCTCAAAATTGTGAGATATAAACTTGCTATTACGAGAAAAAAGTCAGAATTGTGAAATATAAACTCGCAATTCTGCCTTTTTTCTCGCGAATGTGAGTTTAAATATTGCAATTCACAAATCACTGGATTAGTGTTGTTTGCCCAGCACAGTGCTAGGCCGCTGGAGGTGGTTGCCAGGGTGTTGCTATGCTGATGCCAAGGTGTTTTTTCATTTATGTTGCTATGCAGTTACTAAGGTGTTTTAAGTGTTTTTTAGTGTGTTGCTTTGCGGTTGCTAAGGTGCTTGGAGTGGTTTTAGTGTGTTGCTATGTGGTTGCTAAGTTGTTTGAAGTGATTGTAGTGTTGATATGTGGTTGCTAAGGTGTTTGGAGTGGTTCTAGTGTGTTGCTATGCAGTTGCTAAGGTGTTTGGAGTTTTTTGTGTGTTTCTATGTGGTTGCTAAGGTGTTTGGAGTGGTTCTAGTGTGTTGCTATGCAGTTGCTAAGGTGTTTGGAGTTTTTTGTGTGTTGCTATGTGGTTGCTAAGGTGTTTGGAGTGGTTTTAGTGTGTTGGGATTTTGACTTCTTTTCTAAAAACTGCAAGATATAAACAAAAAAAAAGTCAGAATTGCAACATAAACTCACAATTCTGACTTTTCTCGTGAATGCAAGTTTATACATTGCAATTCTGACTTCTCACATTTGCGAGTAGAACTGGGGGATAATAAAACTCACAACTGCGAGAGAGTAAGAATTGCATTTTTTTCAGAATTGTGTGATATAAACTTCCAATTGTGAGTTATAAAGTCAGAACTGTGAGAAATAAACTTGCGATTCTGACTTTTTTCTCAAAATTGTGAGATATAAACTTGCTATTACGAGAAAAAAGTCAGAATTGTGAAATATAAACTTGCAATTCTGACTTTTTTCTTGCGAATATGAGTTTAAATATTGCAATTCTGACTTTTCTCTCGCAATTATGGCTTCTTTTCTCAGAATTGTGAGATAAATTTGCATTCGCGAGTTATAAAGTTAGAATTGGGGGACATAAATTTGCAATTGCAAGAAGAAAGTCAGAATTGCATTTTTTGAATTGAAAAGTCAGAATTGTCTGATGTAAACTCGCAATTGTGAGTTATAAAGTCAGAATTGTGAGAAATGAACTCGCGATTCTGACTTTTTATCGCAGTTGCATCACACAATTCAGATTTTTTTTTCGCGATTCTGACTTTTTCTCATAATTCTGACTTCTTTTCTCAGAATTGTAAGAAATAAACTTGCTATTGAGAGAATAAAGTCAGAAGATATAAACTCACTATTGCAAGCTATAAAGTCCAGTTCTGAGAAAAAAAAGACAATTTTCTCGCAATTGTGAGTTTACATTACGCAGTTTTTAATTTTTTTCTTCAGAAATGAATTTATATCACGTAATTATCACTTTCTAACTCATAACTGGGAGTTTATATCTTGCAATTTTGAGAAAAAAAAGTCAGAATTGTGAGATAAAAAGTTGCAATTACCTTTTTTATTTTATTCAGTGGCAGAAACGGGCCTCCATATGTTTTAAATATGAGAAAGAATGCACTTTTAGGAAAAATTCAGTCTGAAAGATGCTTACAGATGTGTGTGTGTCTCTTCTTTTAGAGAAAACGGAGATCTGCATGTATTTCATCAAAGGACACTGCAAGCACGGTGGTAAGAACAGCATTACTCTATGCTCGTGTGATTCACAGAGCTGTGTTTAGTTTGAATGCAGCTAAATGCTTGTGTTTCCAGTCTCATGTAGGAGGGAGCATTCCAGTCTGCCCTATAAATGGGAAGTTAAGGAAGGATCCGAATGGAAGGCTCTTGCTGACAACGAAGTCATTGAGAAAGATTACTGCGATCCTGCAAGAACATACAGGTGTGTGAAAGAAAACACTTGGAGTGTGTGAAATGAAATCACTGGATTAGTGTTGTTTGCCCAGCACAGTGCTAGGACGCTGGAGGAGGTTGCCAGGGTGTTGCTATGCTGATGCCAAGGTGTTTTTTCATTTATGTTGCTATGCAGTTACTAAGGTGTTTGAAGTGTTTTTTAGTATGTTGCTTTGCGGTTGCTAAGGTGCTTGGAGTGGTTTTAGTGTGTTGCTATGTGGTTGCTAAGATGTTTGAAGTGATTATAGTGTTGATATGTGGTTTCCAAGGTGTTTGGAGTGGTTCTAGTGTGTTGCTATGCAGTTGCTAAAGTGTTTGTAGTTTTTTGTGTGTTGCTATGTGGTTGCTAAGGTGTTTGGAGTGGTTTTAGTATGTTGCTATGCGGTTGCTAAGGTTTTTGGAGTTTATTTAGTGCATTGGTGCTATGTGGTTGCTAAGGGGTTTGGAGTTTTTTTAATGCGTTGCTATGTAGTTGCTAAGGTGTTTGGAGTTTTTTGTGAGTTGCTATGCAGTTGCTAAGGTGTTTGGAGTTTACTCAGTGTGTAGCTATGCGGTTGATAAGGTGTTTGGAGTTTACTCAGTGCGTAGCTATGCGGTTTATAAGGTGTTAGGAGTTTTATTTAGTACATTGCTATGCAGTTGCTAAGGTGTTTTGAGTTTTTTTTAGTGCATTGCTATGTGGTTGTTAAGGTGTTTGGAGTTTTTTTTAGTGGGTTCCTATGTAGTTGCTAAGGTGTTTGGAGTTTTTTGTGTGTTGCTATGCAGTTGCTAAGGTGTTTGGAGTGGTTTTAGTTTGTTGCTATGCGGTTGCTAAGGTTTTTGGGGTTTATTTAGTGTGTTGCTATGCGATTGATAAGGTGTTTGGAGTTCTTTTTAGTGCATTCCTATGCGGTTGCTAAGGTTTTTGGGGTTTATTTAGTGTGTTGCTATGCGATTGATAAGGTGTTTGGAGTTCTTTTTAGTGCATTCCTATGCGGTTGCTAAGGTGTTTGGAGTTTACTCAGTGTGTTGCTATGCGGTTGATAAGGTGTTTGGAGTTTACTCAGTGTGTAGCTATGCGGTTGATAAGGTGTTTGGAGTTTACTCAGTGTGTAGCTATGCGGTTGATAAGGTGTTAGGAGTTTTATTTAGTGCATTGCTATGCGGTTGCTAAGGTGTTTGGAGTTTTTTTAGTGCATTGCCATGCGGTTGCTAAGGTGTTTGGAGTTTATTTAGTGTGTTGCTATGTGGTTGCTAAGGAGTTTGGAGGTTTTTTAGTGCGTTCCTATGTGGTTGCTAAGGTGTTTGGAGTTTTTTGTGTGTTGCTATGCAGATGCTAAGGTGTTTGGAATGGTTTTAGTGTTGCTAAAGTTTTTGGAGGTTTTTTTTAGTGCATTGCTATGCGGTTGCTAAGGTGTTTGGAGTTTATTTAGTGCGTTGCTATGCAGTTGCTAAGGTGTTTAGAGTTTATTTAGTGCGTTGCTATTCCATTGCTAAGGTTTTTGGAGTTTATTTAGTGCGTTGCTATGCAGTTGCTAAGGTGTTTGGAGTTTATTTAGTGCGTTGCTATTCCATTGCTAAGGTTTTTGGAGTTTATTTAGTGTGTTTCTATGCAGTTGTATTTGAAGTGGTTTTAGTTCTATTGCTATGCAGTTGCTAAGGCATATACAGTGGTTTTTAGTGCATTGTTTTGCAGTTGCACATTTCTAAATGTTATGTTTTTGGTTGATAACTAATTTAATTTCGCCTTAATATTAATAAAACTGTCTGTTCAGGCAGTGCATGAATAATTAGTGGTTTGTTGAGTGTTCTGAGGGTTTCTCTGTCTATCAAAGCTCTGGAATGAACCCGGTTTATTTCGATACGATGACCCAAGGCTGTTTCAGTGTGCGGCGTCTGTCGACGGTTCCGTCGGTGCTCCAGCCCACCTTCATCCTGACCACTGAGTGGATCTGGTACTGGGAGGATGAGTATGGGAACTGGAACCAGTATGCTACAGCGGTAAGTGACTTTTTGCGAAACTTATCTATACTTTTCAACATCTGATGTTCTGTTTTTCTCTTTATTGATCAGGACGGGGGTCATAGATTGTCCTCCATCTCCAGTGCTGAACTCGAGCAGAAGTATCAGGCCGATAACAATGCCGTGGTGGAGTTCATAGCTGGATCGCAGACATACGAGCTCAGCTTCATGGGTAACCTAAAAAAAAACATCGTAGATTTAGGGGTTGTGCGATATATATTGTCTATGATAAGATTGCAATTGTTGTTTTAATAATGTGCTAGCTGACATTATGGAGTATGTCACTCAACTTGAGAACCCAAAAGCATTGAAACCTAAAAAAATTTTTAGCTTTCATAACTTGAATTCAGGGTATTTTAACTGCATTCTAATAGGCTTCATCACACAAGACTGCAGTTAAAGGGATCCCTGGGTATTAAGACATGTATAGCTTAATATAATGTAAATGATGTCTCTTATTTAAATATGTAGTAGAAAACCCATGAAAGACGTGTTATTTTAAAAAAATCAACATTGTTTTTGGACAATGGGGGGCGCCATTATTTTATGTGGACAGTACATTCTGCGTTGATGACATCAAATGGTTGCACTCAGTGAGCTACTTTTTACCGCAACACAACTCAGAATACACAACTCAGAAAATAAAATACTGATATGATACCACATTGTGTGGCTTTTGGTTGTAATTTTCACATAGGCGGAAATCCCGGGGGGGTCGGGGGGGGACAAGACCCCCCCCATCTGAGGGTTGTCTCCCCTAAAACATATGATTAAAAAAACCATGCTGTGTATTGTAAATAATGTTTTATACTTAAAATAATTGTGTAAGTAGTAAAACAACATAAACGCATACAGGGCAAAAATGCGTTTTAAGTTTAGAAACATTTTGAGTCCCCCCTCCTTTGCCTCACAGTGCTTTGGTCCAAATGCTTTCCTCTTTTATATCATACACACAAGTCCGGTGAGAGAGAACAAAGCTTCAATAGTTGTGGAACTCCAGTAAGTAAGGCTGTCAATTGGCTATTTTATTCACTTAAACATCGGATGAAGTGATTATTTTCTCTTTGCGAGAGCAGCGTGTTTTTCTTGCACATTTTTATTAAAGTGCTTTCGCGCTACAATAATGCACTCTCGACATTTGTCATTAAAATAAAGCCTTAGTCTCCCTGCTACACTAATAGTAGTAGCTTTCCTCTGTGTATACATATCCTTACAAGTACAATTTTAGCTGCATTATTTGTGTCCCCTTCAAAAACTGCTCTTGAGAAATTTTATGTATAATGTCCCCCCCCCTACTGTTTGATGAAATTTACGGCCCTGAATTTTCAGTCGAAGGGCAACAAAAGAAACAATGTAAGACTTCACCGCTTTCCTAGCGATAAGAGGAGGAGAAAAGAATGGGAAGATGCCTGTGGACGAATAAAACTTCCTAAAAAACTTCCAGTAGCTCACCGAGTGCAACCATTTTACGTCATCAGAATAATGGCGCCCCCCATAGTCCAAAATATGTATAAAACGATGGGATTTTTAAAAAATATAAAAATCTTTAATTTGTCTTCTACTACATATTTCAGTAAGAGACATAATTTACGTTATATTAAGCCATACAAGACTTAATACCCAGGGATCCCTTTAAAACACCCTGATAATTTAAGTTATGAAAGGCCAAAAAAATTTTAGGTTTTGTTTGTTTTTTATATTTATTAGATATAATAAAGTTAAGTAATTACACATAAGCAAGTGCTGTTTTCCTGAATATCAGCACATGAGCGCAATTGCGCATGTGACATTGACTTTATACAGCAGTTCAATAAACAAGAAATTAATATTGAGTTACAGTTTATACACAATATTGTATGTTTTTTCTGTTTTCTAATGAAAATAGTTCCAAACTAACACTGAAGTGTTTATTTCCTAAATTAATCTGTTTTTGAACAAATCATTTGAATCAGTGATTCAATGATCTATTCATAAAGACAGCCACTTGCTTCATTTCTGAAAAAATCCAAGTAGGGCTCGCTGCATCCTGCAGTGGACATCTAACCCCGCCCATATCCAAGTGTGACATCATAAGCCACGCCCATACACAATACAGTCACGCCCATGTCAAAGCGTTACGTCAGACACCACGCCCCTATCATATACCTCACCTCTTGTGATTCCCCATCCCCGTACCAGGGAAACCCGGAAGTAAAGTTATGTCGAAGCAATTTACGGCCGTTTTGGGGATCTAAATAAAATAATGTTGTCTTTCGTTTTACTAATACAAGTTTTCTTATTTCTTTAAAGGATATCTAGGCTAAAATTAGATTTTGTTAAGTCACAACACATTTTTATAATTTATAATTGTCATTTAATTTTCTAAAGTTGTGTTCCACTTATCATAAATTGTTAACATTTGAATGATAGGATTGACAGTTCTCCATATGCAGTAGAATACACATACATAGGCTAAATAGAGATTGCTTGCTTTGACAGATTATACAAGTAACATGGCATTGACATTCAGGCCTTGTTCATCAACAGAACTTCATATGAAGTGTGTCCAGGTCCTCCACATATTTAAAGATGAATAAACAGACATCCCTTGCTTCATTAGGTATTTTTATATTTATTATTTTACAAAAATAATTAAATTTAAAATTTTACAAAAAAAATATATGTTCTATAAGAGATATGTTCCACTTTATCCCTCTCACATATGTCTCCCCACACACATGATATATTTAATGACACTGATCGCAGAACCCTTGCACAGTATCTTGGTTGTCTTGCTGGACACACACACACACACACACACACACACACACACATATTTATATGTTACTGCTAGCTAAGTAATAACGTGCCTGTGTGCAGTTCAAAACACATACTAAGCATGCCGAACTGTTGTTTATACACATGCACACAAATGACGCACACATTCTTCAAGTTGTCAATGTTTTAAGTCTTCATAAAGACCAAAGATTTTTTTTTTTACTTACCAACACAGCAAACTTCTTCTTTTTAGCGGTTGGCAAACAATTTGACTTATCTTCTTATCAATGCTTCTTCCTGTTTCAAAATAATAAGAATGTGATGTATTTGGACACGGGCGTGGCTTGTGATGTCACGCTTGGATGTGGGCGGGGTTGGATGTCCATCGCAGACTGCAGCGAGACGCTCCTCAAAGAATCAGCCGTTTTGAATGAATCGTTTAAATGAATCACTCATTAACACAGGAACTTGCTGCCACCTACTGGCGCTTTTAGTGTCTTATTTACTTATCCATGACAGACCTAAACCTGCACAAAAACACACTCAGCTAAATATTGTGAAATATATCGCACACACCCACATACATTATACTTATAATAGTCTTGAAGAAGCTTCACGAAGCAGTCGTCTTGATGCTGTCTGAACTAATCTTGCTCTTCAGATATGATCCAGACAAACAAAAGCTACACAACCAAAAAAGTTGTCAGACGTCGCCCCAAATTTGTGTCAGCGGCTGATGTTCGAACAATCAAGACAACGTAAGAAAACACTCCTCATTTTCTCTCGAACTCTCTGAAACCTGCATGACGGAAAAAACTCTTCATGTTTGTTTTTAGTAAAAGGACGCCCAATAATTTCAAGGCTCTGCCGGAGCACTGGGATAAAGCTCTGACTCCTGAAACCGGATACAAGGTGAGTGGAATCATTTATCGGTGACTTTCATGATTTTACGTGGATCTCTGTTTATATTGTTCTGCACTGTTTTACACAGAGTGTGTTGCTGCAGACCACTTCAGCCGAATACATCAAAATCAAAGAACTGTTCAATCGCACCATGGTCGGCTTCAAAATCCTGAAGATTGAGAGGATCCAGAACAAGGCATTATGGGAAGTTTATCAGTGGTAAGTCCACAAGACACGCACTCACTGGAACTTCCAGATCAATTACAGCACGTCTGATGGTTTGTGGCACTTTTAGGCAGAAGGACTTCATGAAAAAGAATAACAGAGGCAGAGACGTGACCGAGAAGCAGCTCTTTCACGGCACTGACAGCACGCATTTAGATGCCATCTGCCACAACAACTTCGACTGGAGAATCTGTGGAACTCACGGCACGGCCTACGGAAAAGGTGGAGTTCAGATAATAAAACAGTGTTTAAGAAATAGTTCAACCAGAGATGAGAATGTGCTGGATGAGTTTGTTTCTTCGTCAGGTTTGGAGAAATGTGTCACTGCATCAGTGTCTCAGCAATGGATGCTCTGCAGTGAATGGGTGCCGTCAGAACGAGAGCTGATAAAAACATCACAATAATCCACAAGTAATCCACACCACGCCAGTCCATCAGTTTACATCTGGAGAAGACAAAAGCTGAAACAAAAATCCAGCATTAAGACGTTTCTAACTAAAATACGAGTCCATAATCCATAATAACTCCTCCTTCAGTGAAAAAGTGCATCTCCTGTTGTCTCTCACATCAAAATCCAGCCACATATTTGTTTAGAGCTGTTTTGGCTTGTAAACTGTGCAGATTTCTCTCCTGATTCAGACCAGAACACTTTTTCACTGAGGAAGCATTATAATTAAGATCCAGCCCCGGGCGCCAGATCCCGTAAGAAAATATCAGTTTTGTCTGGTAACAGAACAACTCATCAGCGAAGTAGTCTAATACCCAAAACCTGTTAACAGGAGATCTCGTTTGGTACCCAAAAATACCCAAAACTCTATCGACAGTCTTCTATCAGCCAAGAAGTTGACTGAGGAAAAAGCCAGTGAAGAGCAGAAGCAGGAGACCAAGTGATGATAAAAGGAGCAGAGTTTATATTGAGTTTGAATAATCTGAGTTGCGTATGTTTCAATGCTCAAGACTTCATCTGAAGAACACTAATTCAACAAGTATTGTTATACCAAAACTGCTTCAAAGCAACATCCCGTAAACCTTGAGTTTCCATAAACATTCTGTCGTATCTCTTATTCATGAAGACAAACAGCCCTTGAAACATGACTAAACAACAATAGAAAAATGGTATAAAAACAACTTTAATATAATATAATATAATTAGTGCTGTCAAACAATTAATCTCGATTTATTGCATCCAAAATTAAAGTTTTTGTTTATATATTATATGTGTGTATTGTGTATATTTATTATGTATATATAAACACTCACACATGCATTTATATATTTTGAAAAAATTACATATATTTATATTCATATAAGTTATATTATATATTTAATAAATAAACATAACATTTTTCTTAAATATATACATGCATGTTTGTGTATTTATATACACATAATAAATATGCACAGTACACGCATAAATTATATTATGTAAACAAAAACTTATTTTGGATGCGATTAATCGCGATTAATCATTTGACAGCACTAAATATAATATAAATGACTAATCAATTAATGAATCAATAAAATGGGTATATCAATGACTATTATAAATGATTATATGATTAAATAGAATAATAAAAATGATTAAATTATAAATTATAAATGAATGAAGAATAAATGAATGAATATAAAAGAAAGAAATTAAAACACAACACAAATGTATGATTGCTCGCTTGAAGCAAAACACACACAGGCTGCATTTGAGGATCTTCCGATCCTTCATTATGGACTCATATTTTAGTTAAATATGTCTTATGGATTTGTTTCTTATAAACACACAGCTTTTGTCTTCTCAAGATGTTAACTGATGGACTGGAGTGCTGTGGATTACTTGTGGATTATTTATTATTTAGCTGGTTTTAACTGGTCTCTAGCTGATTTTTGTATTGAATCAGCTGGTTTTACCTTGTTTTTAGCTGGGTTTGTTTTATTTGCAATGTTAAATCATGGTAAAAACATACTAGCGGCATATCATGCTAGAAACATGCTAATAACATACTAATCATGTTAGCAACATACTAGCAACATGCTAGTTGTGCTAGCAACAATCTAATAACATGCTAATCGTGCTAGCAACATGCTAGTGACATGCTAATCATGCTAGTAACATGCTAATCATGTTAAAAAACCTGCTAGCAACAAGCAAATTGTGTTAGAAACATGCTAGCAGCATGCTAATCGTGTTTGCAACCTGCTAGTAACATGCTAATCGTGTTAAAACCTGCTAGCAACATGTTAATTGTGATAGAAACATGCTAGTAACATGCTAATTGTGTTAGCAACCTGCTAGCAACACGCTAATTGTGCTAGAAACATGCTAGTAACTTGTTAATCATGATAGCAACATGCTAATCGTGTTAGAAGCATGCTAGTACCTTGTTAATCATGCTAACAACATGTTAATCATGCTAGAAACATATTGCCAACCTGAAAACCTTCAGACTGCAAGCTTTTAAAACTTTCTGGCTAGGCTTTTTCAAGGCAACTTAGTTGTGATGTTTTTATCAGCTGTTTGGACTCTCATTCTGACGGCACCCATTCACTGCAGAGCATCCATTGCTGAGACAATGATGCACACATTTCTCAAAATCTGATGAAGAAACAAACTCATCCTGATCTTTTTGGTTGAACTATTCCTTTAAATGCACATCTTGAGAGATAAAAAAAAATGTCTCTTTTTGCAGGTAGTTATTTTGCCAGGGATGCCAAATACTCTCACAGCTACACCAAAGACTCAGGCACTCGCTCCATGTTCGTGTGTCGCATTCTGGTTGGCGACTACACCAAAGGTGAATCCAGCTACCTCCGGCCTCCATCCAAAGACGGAGGAGACACCGTCTTCTACGACAGCTGTGTGAACGATGTCTTCGATCCGTCCATATTTGTAGTGTTTGAAAAGCACCAGATCTACCCCGAGTATCTGATGGAGTACAGAGACTCCAGCGGCTTTGATTCACCAATCCGTCCTGCGGTGGCAAGACCAACAGTGGCAGTGAGGAGGCATGTTCCTGCATACAGCAGCACAAACGCCTCCATCTATAATCCCTCCACAACCGCATCTTCTTCACACTCTTCCTCCTCAAACACCTCCTTCTATAAACCCTCCTCCGCTGCATCCTCCTCATACAATGCCTCGTATATTTCATCCTTAAATGCCTCCTCCTCAAGCACTTCCTCGTATGCTTCTCCCTCACAATCCTCTTCCTCATATTCCTCAACTACTCCAAAGTCTTCAAAGTCAGAGAATCAGTGCATCCTTTCCTGACCGTATGACCAGGCATCATGTGATCACATTGTGTGCTTTAGAGGAAGCCAGTAAAAACAGGGTTCGTAGGGGTGCTTGAAATTTAACATAGTGTTTTCAAGGTTTGAAAAGTGCTTGAAAATGCATAATTTGCTTTCTTACGGAATACTTTATCATTTTTTTTTTTTACATAAAATAAGCTACAGCTCCGCTGGAGTCAGCGCGTGTAGCTGTAGCGTGATCTGTCGCTCTTTGTTGACGCACGCCTCTGATGGAGTAGAGCAGGAGATAAAATCACGTCAGGAGGTTGCCGCTTGAGTGAGCATTGGCTTGAAAACGACAAATACAAATTATGGTTAAAATAATGTAAAGTCTCCTGTAAATTCTGCTTTTTTCAAGTCGTTTAAAAGGTAAGCAAAAATGCCCATGCTCAGTTAAACAAAGTATGTTAAGTTAAGACTATCACGATTAAAGTGAAATAATAAAATAAACATGTTTATTGGTGTTTTTATGTTAATTTATCTCTGAAGTGAACTGACTGCCTTCAGTGAAGTTTCAATGGCATTTTTGTTTAATCTCACCGACGTATAAATGTCTAATAAAGTAGCGTTTATGAGCACAGCGCTGCTTTGTATACCGCTGTATCTGCAGTTCCAAAAGCGCCACCTAGTGGCAGACAGAACCTCAGATTTTAGCCTTTAAACTATTTTTAAGAAATAAAGGAAAGGGATGAGACAAAAGTGTAAAGAATTATTTTAATTTAAAGCACATAAGACATCTTACTGTTTAAATGTTTTAGATTTTTGAAGGCATGAGCTTTTTGTTCTGAACAAAAACAGCAGGTGAGCTTATTGAAAATGCAAATTCATCCTCTGCCATCAAAGCTGCTGAAAAACAAAACAATTCTTTATACTTCTGACTCATCCCTTTTCTTTATTTCTTAAAAATATTTTAAAGGCTGAAATGTGAAGTTTGGCACTTTATAAAACTCTATTTGTGAAAACTTGTATTTGAACTGCAAATCATGTTTTTTTTGCAGTCATTTTATGGTTTAATATGTTACCATAGACATTGCCCTACCCTGCTTACTTATTTGATTTGTTCAGGTCCTAAAAAGCCTTAAATTTTATTTTAAAAATCCTGCTGGTACCCTGTAAATTACTTCTTTCTTTATTTTTATTTCATAATTTATTTCCTTTATGTTGGCTATTTTATATGCAATTCAGAACGGTGGTTTTTAATAGCACAATAACATCTGATTTAAAGTGAAAAACTCAAGTGTGTATGTAATTTACCACAGTTTAAAGTGCTGGAAAATCTTGAAAATGCACCTTGAAAGTGCTTGAAAAGTGCTTGAATTTGAATTTGGAAAAGGTGTAAGAACCCTGTAAAAAGTTAATACTGATAATCAAAAGTAAAAAAAAAAAATCAAAAATGGCATGTCTTATACTCTCAGGTTAAAGTCACGATGAAACAGAAGTAGCGACAGATTTTTTCTTCTTTATTCTGACACATCCAAATGTAACAGATTATTGAAAAAATGTTGGGCGGGGCTTGGTTCTGTGTATTAGTTGTTGATTGGATGTTGAGATGTGGGCGTCGCTCTAAAAGTGTATGCAGATCAGGTTAAAGTCACCATGAAACAGGAATAGTGACAAATCTTTTCTTTATTCTGACACATTCAAATGTAACAGATTATCAAAAAAAAAAAATGTTGGGCGGGGCTTGGTTCTGTGCATCAGTTGTTGATTGGATGTTGAGATGGGGGCGTGGCTCTAAAAGTGTATGCAGATGAGTGAGCTTGCAGGGGCGGGGCTTAAGAGAAGGAAATAACTGAAGAAGATTTGATGAAATAGTCTAAATGTAAAAAGAAACATATACACGGATGAATTGTTAGAGCTATAACATGCATTTGGAAAACAGACGGTGAATTTTTATTTCATGCCAGCTTTAATGGCAATGTATAATTTGTCTTGATCTTTGCTTGGATCTTTGTAATAATCTCAATATGTCACAATAAAGCTTTCCAATACACAACTTTACAGAGATTAAGTATTTTTTTTTTTCTCTGTAATGACCTTTTCCTCATAATCCTCAAATATAGGCTACTTTTTCCTCATAGATGTGAATGACTGATTGAGATATCACTATAGATTTTTGTTTCCTGAACCATTCAATACCTGTGTCCATCAGCAATATAAAAATCATGTTGAAAAAAAAAAAATCTCTTTGTGTGTATTTATAGTAATTGATTATTTTTCGATTAGGTTTACTATTGATCTAAATTTCAGGATATTAACTATCATATTAAATCACCAACTTACATGTTTGGTGTCAAGTATTCTGTGCAATCATTTGAAAAAACAAAAAACATGAAACGATAATAATTACTTAATGTCATGACATGTCATTATGCTAATTGGTCCAAACAGCTCTAGCACGTGTTCAAGTAATCACTGCGCAGAAGTTATGATGTTAAGGCAAAACATTCTTAAAATAATGTTTAGGAACGTTCTTATAACTTTATAACTAAAATCTGATATACATTCTTAATGTTTGAGAAAATATTCTGAGATCAACATTCTCCGAACATCCTTTTGACGTTATTTGTACTTGATGGAACGTTCTCATAATGATGAAACGTTCTTAGAACAAAATATTCAATATGGCTCATGTTGTTACAACAACAACAACAAAAAACTTTTAATATTTAAAATTTTTTAAAAATAAACGTTCAAATAACGTTATATTTTGGGTGAAAATAAAGTTAGTGGAACTTTAAATAAATAGTTGTAACCTTTAAATAACATTAATCACGACAGGATTTCAACATTTCAGAAACAATGTTCCCACAACGTTTTTAGAATGTAAATTTGTCACCTGGGAAGCTGCTTATAGTTCTGTTTAAACTGAAAATTTAAATTTCTCATGAATAATTGCGGTCATATTTCAAATACTGCACAAAATACGTTCATCTTTGTATAATAATGTTGAAAGTTTAATCGTGTGATCAAACCTGGCCTGTGTTTCCAAAGACTACAAATACAAAGACGGTAGGCTACTTATGAATGGGAGAAACTGCAGCAATATGGCGGGATAGTCCCGCCTTCTAAATGAAAGAGCCAATCACTGATTGGTAAAGTCACTGCGTCACTGCAGCGGCCGTTAGAAGCTCCGGTTCCCATAGAAACCTGAGGCTGGACCAGCAGCTGCGTTATAACTGCGCATGCGCGTTGGCTGGTCTAGCCTAAAAAAAATGCTTTTTAAATGCTATTTGAGCATAAGATACAACATTCATGGGGCAGTTCATTTCAGATTTCGTTGCCGATTTGAAATACGTAATTTAATCGCGAGTTCAGCAAGCAGTTTTTGAGATTTCAGGATTCCCCCATTCATTTAGATAGGACTTGGTCTTGTTGCAAATATGGCGCAGAGTGAACAGACTTTCCTTGAAAGGGACTTTGTGTTTCTTCTCTTAAGTTTCGTTTCCTCTCAGATTGAATCACTCGCTGATCTGGAGCCAGTTCTCACAGATTTTTAAAGCAGAAAATGGTATTCCACAAGGGAGTGCAATAAGTCCAAGACATTTTAACATTATGTTTAACGATATTTTTTGACAATTTAGGATATGGTGTGGGATGTGCCTTACATGCTGATGATGGGGCTATTTGGAAGAGAGGTTGAAATGTACCTCAAGCGATTTCAAGTATGCAAACAGCAATTAAAAAGGTGGAGAACTGGAGTATAGAATGGAGTTTTAAATTTTCAACAAATAAATCATGTTATATGTTTTTCAGTAAAAAGAAGTTTCTAAAGATATTGAACTACTATTGTACAGAAAACCATTAGAACAAGTAAAGGTTTTTAAGTATCTAGGAATTTGGTTAGATGAGAGATATAACTGGAAAAAACATGTTGAGGAAATAAATAAAAAATGCAGGAGGATTTTAAACGTGATTCGGGCAATAGCTGGAAAAGAATGGGGAGCTGGAAAAAAAATCAATGTTAATAATATATCAAGCTTTGATAAGATCTATAGTAGATTACGGATGCATGATTTATGGTTCAGCATCAGAAACATTATTAAAGAGTCTAGATAGGATACAGAATAGAGATCTTAGAATATGCTTAGGAGCAACTAAAACAACACCAGTTAATGCAGGCGAATGAAATACCGTTGAGTTTAAGGAGAGTTAAATTGTCTTTGGTATATTAGTTGTCTTTAAAGAGTTATTCTGGAGAACATATAGCTAAAGATGTTTTAAATAATTGTTGGGAATACTCAAATAACAAAGGGAGAGGATACGGATGGAATATAAATCAGTTAGCAGAGAAATATCAGATAACAAATATAGAATGTAGTGTGTCACCTGTATGATGAGAGGTCCCAACATGGACAATTCCTGATGTTAAAATTGATTTAGAGATATTGGATAAGAAAAGAGAATGGGAGGAAATGGGTAATATTAAATATAATGTAAATAAGTATATACAGGAAAGATTTTATGCAAGTATACACATTTATACTGATGGATCTAAAGACCCCAAAACAGGGATTACAGGAGTAGGAATATATATTCCAGATTTTAAAATATCCATAACTAAAATATTAACATCTAAATTGTCAATATATGCTGATGAAATGGTTGCTATCATAATAGGACTAACATGGGTAAAGGAAGTAAAACCAGACGGAGCAGTGGTATGCTCTGTTTTAACATCACTGACTACTCAGCCATCTTCTAGAGAAGATTTGTTGTGTGAAATATTTACATTATTATGGCGTATACAAAGAAAAGGAGTGGTAGTTGGATTCTGTTGGGTGCCAGCACATGTAGGAATAGCTGCTGATGAATCTGCTGATGAATTAGCAAAAAATGCTTTAAAAAGGGAAGTAATAGATTTTAATGCTCCTTTAAGTAAAGGTGAAATTAAAACTATTATTAAAGAAAATATTATTAAAGAATGGCAGGAAATGTGGAATACAGATAATAAGGGAAGGCATTTATATAATATTAAAAAGAAAAAAGTTAAATACTAGTATAAGTGGCAGAAATAGAAAAGAAGAGGTTATAATAACTAGGATGAGACTTGGTGACTCGGGATTGAAGGCTTCACTGTTCATAACTGGAATACATGAGACTGGTCTTTGTGGGAATTGTGTGGAGAAAGAAACAGTGCAGCACGTAATATATAATTGTACAAGGTATGATGAAGAAAGAAAGGAATTAATATCATATTTGAACAAAAAAGGTAAGGTAAATAAGGAATTGAAATATTTATTAGGATATGATTTTAATAGAGACAGAGTAGGATACAGGATATTAATAAAACACATATATATACTACTGGGTAAAGTGAAAGGATTTAAATACAGAATGTGGATGCTCTATTCCAGTGGTTTTCAGTCCTGTTCCTCGGGACCCACAGTTCTGCACATTTTGCATGTCTCCCTTATCTGACACTCATTTGAGCTCATGGAGCCCTTCCCTAACGAGCTGATGATCTGAATCAGGTGTGTAAGTTAGGGAGACATGCAAAATATGCAGAGCTGTGGGTCCCCAGGAACAAGTTTGAAAACCACTGCTGTATTCTATTCTGGATCTTAAGGAGACCACAGGTTTAGTCTGAAGGAGCTGAACACGCAGCGCCATGTGCATCCTGGGAGAAGGAATGGGATGAGCAGCGAATATTTGTGTATATAAGTGTGTAAGAATAGGAAAACCAAAAACAAGGAAGACATTTATTATAAATAAACCATGACTGCATAACAGAAAAGTAGGTGGCGATATGCACACAGGATACAACGCGCCAAAAAACAGAAGAAGAAGTTGTTGTTTTCACAGAGAGCGGTTGTGCGCCCGCGGATGAGCTCTGCTCGGTTCGGCTGCTGTCAGAAATCATGGCGGAGGAGACGATCCTGAAGGTTCTGTGCGGGAATCACGGATCGATGGATTACGAGCGTCTTCTGGACATTTCATACGGACTGAAAGAAATATCAGCGGAAAATTCACTGGATAAAATCATCCGCCGCAGCGACATCTTCACCGTCGTTCAGCGCGACGAAAGTAAAGAGGTTTTCGCACAAACTAGCGTCAAACTGTGCAGAAAGAGCGAGTGTGACGAGCTGTGTGAGAACCTGCACCTGTGTAAATATGAGCTGATGATGGGCCGCTGCAGCAGGTAGATCTAAAGCAAGCTGTCACGACAATTATCAACGAATGGCGTTCGTTAGATCACAATAATATTAAACTAGGGGCTGTTTCATAAAACAAGTTTACCAAATACACCAGGCTTTTTTCAGTTAGTCTGACTTATCGTCAGTTGATTCGGTTCAAAATAAGTCAGACTAACGTTAACTGAAATAAGCCTGGTGTATTTGGTAAACTTGTTTTATGAAACAGGCCCCAAATGTCACTGATTGTAAATGAAGGCGCACAAACACTTTACAGACAAAACAAAAGCAAGTTTGAACTTGTAAATCAAACAAATGTAGCATGTTTGTGTTTAGTTAGAGGATGAGGCAAGGTTATGAACAAATAACGTTCCTCCAGTAACGTGAAGTAACGTAACGTAACGTGTTAGCGCAAAAACATCACGGAACTTTTTTTTTCTTTAATGTAGCTTCTTGTTAACATTCGTAAGTAACATTCCAACAACCTATACAGCCATATAAATGTATAATATTTATTTATTTATTTATTTATTTATTTATTTATTTATTTAAAATATATTTCAAAACATAAAAATGGCCAAAAATATATATTTGCTAAAATGTTTCAAAATATATTTGCATAAATATATTTTCTACAAGTATATCTTTTAGCCATACTTTGTATATTTTCCAAAATATAGCCTATTTTAAAAAAATATAAATATATTTTTAAAAGAATTACCCTATATATTTTAATTAGTGCTGTCAAACGATTAATCACATCCAAAAGAAAGGTTTTTGTTTACATAATGTAGTGTGTATATTTATTATGTATATGTAAATACACATGCATGTATATATTTAAGGAAAATGTTACGTTTATATATTAAATATATTTATATGTGATGTAATTTATATGAATATAAATATATAGACGTAAATGCATGTAATATTTTCAAAATATATTGTATGTGTGTGTATTTATATATACATAATAAATATACACAGTACACACACATATTATGTAAACAAAAACTTATTTTGGATGCGATTAATCGTTTGACAGCACTAATTTTAATCCAATAAAATATGTTCACATGTCAAATTTGAAGAAAAACTTGATTTGCTGAGTATAACCCTGAACATATAATGTATTTGAATAAAATTCAACAAGGAACATACTTGAAATTGTCCAAAACAAATCCAATACAATACATAAAAAATGAAACGTTATTAAATCATTGTGAATCTAGTTTTGATCTCTACACGACTATTTACAATTTGCATTTAGTCTAAATGTTGGTTACTGTAAAATTGGAAATGTATTTTCTTCTCCTGATAGACAATTTGAAATGTAATTTGGTGTATGAAAAAATATTTTTCACGCTATTTTATGTAGCGTATATTTAAAATATATTTTGGCCACAAAAACATATTTTCTTGATGATAAAATGGATGGTTTCATATAAAAATAATTTTTTAAACATTTAAAAAACAACGTTTTGAACATTCTGACTATATTTAGAAATAACAAAATAGAGGACATTCAGTTATGACAAGTCAAGTCACCTTTATTTATATAGCGCTTTTAACAATACAGATTGTGTCAAAGCACTTAACTATCAAATTGGAGGATAGAGTGTCAGTAATGTATAATGATAAGATTAAACACTCAATTTTCAGTTAAAGGCATTTCATTATTGAATTCAGAGATGTCATTGTCTAGCTCAGTTTAGTTTAAATAGTATCTATGAAATCAAATCGTTAGAAATTAAGTGTCCCCAACTGAGCAAGCCAGAGGCGACAGCGGCAAGGAACCAAAACTCCCTCTGTGACAGAATGGAGAAAAAAACCTTGGGAGAAACCAGACTCAGTCGGGGGGCCAGTTCTCCTCTGGGCAGGATATTATTATTTATTTTTTTTACTTATTGTTTTAATTAAATTTTAAATGTATAAATGTATTATATTTCTATTTTTATATTGTTGATATTTCTAAGAATAATAGTATTATGTAGTTAGGTATTTTATTATATTATAGTTATTTTGTTTAATTTTAAGTTTTACTGTATTTAAGTCGAGGTCTTCACTGGGGATATGTCCCCGGGGCTCATCCAGGTGTCCGACCTCCGCCGACGATCAGGGTCGCAGACATCATCTCTTGGTGCTGATCCACCATCTGATCCGGACACGGACTGAGAAACAGAATGAAAAAGAAACAGACTAATATTAGCGTAGATGCCAGTCTTCTTACGATGTAACGAGTACATTGTGTGTTTTGAGGAGTGTTCCCGGTTCCGGTTGATCTAATTAATGCAGCCTAACAATCCTTTAACGGATTTGAATAATAGAAGTGTATTAGTGTGTTATGTGTAAGCCAGGTTAAAGAAATGTGTCTTTAATCTAGATTTAAACTGACAGAGTGTGTCTGCCTCCCGAACAGTGTTAGGTAGATTGTTCCAGAGTTTGGGCGCTAAATAGGAAAAGGATCTGCCGCCCGCAGTCGATTTTGATATTCTAGGTATTATCAAATGGCCAAAGTTTTGAGAACGCAGCAGACGTGGAGGACTATAATGTGATAAGAGCTCGCTCAAGTACTGAGGAGCTAAGCCATTCAGAGCTTTATAAGTAATTAACAAGATTTTAAAATCCATCCGATGTTTGATAGGGAGCCAGTGCAGTGTTGACAGAACCGGGCTAATATGGCCATACTTCCTGGTTCTAGTAAGGACTCTAGCTGCTGCATTTTGGACCAACTGTAGTTTATTGATCAAGCGTGCAGAACAACCACCCAGTAAAGCATTACAATAGTCTAACCTTGAGGTCATAAACGCATGAATTAGCATTTCTGCATTTGACGTTGAGAGCATAGGTCGCAATTTAGATATGTTTTTGAGATGGAAAAACACAGTTTTACAGATACTAGAAACATGGCTTTCAAATGAAAGATTGCTATCAAACAGCACACCTAGGTTCCTAACTGATGAAGAAGAATTGACAGAGCAGCCGTCAAGTGTTAGATAGTGTTCTAGGTTATTACATGTGGGGTTTTTAGGTCCGATAATTAACACCTCTGTTTTTTCAGAATTTAGCAGTAAGAAGTTACTCGTCATCCAGTTTTTTATATCGACTATGCATTCCGTTAGTTTCTCAATTTGGTGTGTTTCACCGGGCCGTGAAGAAATATAGAGCTGAGTATCATCAGCATAACAGTGAAAGCTAACACCATGTCTCCTGATAATATCTCCCAAGGGTTACATGTAAAGCGTGAAAAGTAACGGCCCTAGTACTGAGCCTTGAGGTACTCCATACTGCACTTGTGATCGATATGATACCTCTTCATTTACTGCTACGAACCGATGGCGGTCAGATAAGTACGATTTGAACCATGCTAGGGCACTTCCACTAATGCCAACAAATTTTTCTAGTCTATTCAAAAGAATGTTGTGGTCGATAGTGTCGAACGCAGCGCTAAGATCCAGTAGAACTAATAAAGAGATACAACCACGATCAGACGATAGAAGCAGGTCATTTGTAACTCTAATGAGAGCAGTCTCAGTACTATGATACGGTCTAAATCCTGACTGGAATTCCTCACAGATACCATTTTTCTCTAAGAAGGAATATAATTGTGAGGATACTACCTTTTCTAGTATCTTTGACAGAAAAGGGAGATTTGAGATCGGTCTGTAATTAACTAGATCTTTGGGGTCAAGTTGTGGTTTTTTAATGAGAGGCTTAATAACAGCCAATTTGAAGGTTTTGAGGACATATCCTAATGACAATGATGAATTAATAATAGCCAAAAGAGGATCTATGACTTCTGGAAGCAGCTCTTTTAGTAGTTTAGATGGAATAGGGTCTAACATACATGTTGTTGGTTTAGATGATTTAACAAGTTTATACAATTCTTCCTCTCCTATAATAGAGAATGAGTGGAATTGTTCCTCAGGGGATCTATAGTGCACAAGTGAGCCTGTATCTGTTTCTGAAGGCACGGCTGCAGTTATGGACACCGGCTGATGTCCAAACACAACGTGAGGATCCTAAAAGCTCATCAGATGATCCGTCTGAGTCGAGAAGATCTGTGTGTGATATTACTGCAGTCCGACACCGGCCTCCTGCCTCCCGTGAGCATCCAACACACACACAGCGGAGGCCAAAATGATCAGAACACTAGTATTTTCACCAGCTAAAAAAATGGTTTAAAGTCAGTTATTTCTATCTTTTGCTGTAGTGTGTCAGTAGGAAATATCAGTTTACATTCCAAACACTCATTTAGCCATTAATTGTAATAATCCAGTGAGATTTATGAGATCTGATCTGATCATCATCAGTCTGTCTGGAATGACATGAAGAAACAGAACAAACTGAGACAGACTAAATCCAGAAGAACTGATGCTTCAAGAAAGCTACAGCAAAAGATAGAAATAACTGACTTAGCTGCTGGAAATACTAGTGTGTTCTGATCATTTTGGCCACCGCTGTATTCCGATTTCGTCCGAATCCAAGCACGCTGACGTGTCGCTCTGTTTCTCAGGTGTGCGTCGCGTATAACCGAGGCCGAGGGCTGCGTGGAAACTGTCCAGATGGAGAGAAGTGCGCGAGACTGCATGTGTGCGAGAGCTTCATCAGAGGACGCTGCGGCGACACGGACTGCTGCCGGTCACACGATTTCCACGAGCCTCAGGTCAGAAAAGTGCTGCGCTTCAGAGGAGTGTCGCATCAGCTCATGAACTCACTGACCTTCATCTACCGCAACATCCTCGCGCTCAAGACGCTCAAGACTCAACCAGACCGAAGAATTACAGACTTCCAGCCTCACAGAAGCTCTGATGGAGGTATCAGGGTTCCTCAGTGGTTTATGGGTTATTATATTTGCTTCATATTGTGATTTAATATGTTCTATTTTGTCACCTCAGAGAGTGAGATCTGCCTGTCGTTCGTCAGAGGATTCTGCGGAGCAGGTCTGTGTGTGATCGTGTCCAGTCACTGAAGACCCAAAGAGGTCCTGATTTAACCTGAATGCATTTATCCAGTCACACTTATTTCTGTAGTGTTTTATACAATGCAGAGAGCTTCAAAGCAGCTTTAAACCGGAAAAAAAAAAGTGTTGCAAAATTGATAAAATATGGAACAAATTTCATTTCAGTTGTAATCCACACTGCAAAAAATTACTTTCTTACTTAGTATTTTTGTCTTGTTTTCTAGTATAAATATCTAAACATTCTTGAATCAAGATGCATTTAATTGACAAGTAAAATGATTTAAGATATTAAGTCTTGTTTTCTGAAAAAAATGATCAAAATGTTGTTAGTTTTTGCTTAAAACAAGCAAAAATATCTGCCAATGGGGGAAGAAAAATAATCTTAAATCAAAGGCTAATCAGGATTATTTTTTTATACAGTACAGCATTTAAACTACTGTGCTCAGAGCGCGTGATCATCAAATTGCACGCACAAAGGCGCTAGCGCGCGCTGTAGCCTGTATCTTTTCATATCAAAGCGCGAAATAATCTACGTGCATGCAATGTCGTGGTCAGTTAATTTTATATATTTGATTAATATATTTTATATATTTGATTAATATTTAAATTAGTTTGATGATCTGAAACATTAAAGTGTGACAAACATGCAAAAAAAAATAAAAAATCAGGAAGGGGGCCAACAATTTTTCACACCACTGTATGTATATGTGTGTATATATATATATATATATATATATATATATATATATATATATATATATATATATATATATATATATATATATATATATATATATATATATATATATATATAATTTGTTTTTTTTTTCATTTTTTTCATTTTGTTTCAACTTTAGTTTTAATTATTTTAGTGCATGAAGTTAAACTAAATGAAAATGATAAATATTTCATTGGCAGCTAGTTGAAATATTTTTTCAAAGCTAGTTGAAATATATTTAAATTTCATTATAAGTTTATTTTATTTCAAGTAACGAAAATGTTTGTATGGTTTTAGTTTTAGTTAACTATAATAACCTCACCAAATAAATCAACCAAAAACAACTTTGGCGTGTCAGTGACGTTTTGCACTGGACCAGCCGGTTTTATAATTCCAATCATATTTTAACACCAAGTTGTTTATAACAGATAAACACATACCTGTTTAAAGTTACAGTCTGAATAGATATAAGGCACGTCGGTCTTTATAGATTTGTGCACAGTCATCTTTCATAAACCACTGCAGAAATACATCAGTGAGCTTGAGATGTCTGTGTGTGTTTTTCTGTCTGACAGATAAATGCAGTAAAATACACTGTAAAATGCCGTATAAGTGGGAGGTGAAGGTGGGCTGCAGATGGCAAGAGTTACCCAACAGTGAACAGATCGAGTATGATTTCTGCAACCCGTCCAACATACACAGGTAACATTCACAGGACAGAACACTGCTGTTCCAAACCCACAGGATCTTCAAAACACACAACATATATGATAAATTATATATTCTTACTGAAACCTGAAAGATTTAGGTCTGTTCATTGAAAGTCCATGCAATCAAAACTTTCACGTGTTGAAATTTTCCTAAAGACATGCAGTAGTAAATAATTCATATGAATCGAGCGGTCTAATCCAAGTCTTCTGAAGAGACACATCGTTATTTCGATGAACTTCCATGTTTACCATATTTAATGAGCTCTACGTATGTGTATTTATCAATGTTTATATATTATTAAAAGCTTAAATTATATCTGTTCATCATATAAAACTATTGTCTTATATTCGGTAGTGCTGTGTTCGAAATATCGATACGACGATGTATCGTCACAGAGATTTGACAATACGAGTATCGATACAGCTGGCCCTGTATCGATATTGTGGCACGTGTTCAGCAGTGGACCACGCTTAATTTGCATACAAGAACACCTTTTATAATGCAGTAGAAAAGTGCAAGGTTTCTAAAAAATAATGCATAGAGCATTATACAGGCTACAACAAGGTTTAATCTGGCCGCAGAGGAACACAACGGGGGTTGCCTGATATAAAGAGACGTAATCCCCGAAACAGAGCTTCACATTTGCGCAATACGGAAATATCTGCTTAGTGTGTTACTTGTCTTTGTCAATCTGGCAACCATGTGCACGCGCTCTCACGCCACTGTGGATAAACGCTCTTGCTTTCTGAAAACATAGTTTGCAGTTTAGCGATCTCCACTTCAATATTCTATTATCAGAAAAGTGTAATTTATCAAGTGTTCATTTATGAGAGAGAGAGAGAGAGAGAGATAGGCTGTGGATGTAAGAATTACCACCATTTTGCCGTGTTTCTCTATTAACAGTGAAGCTGTATATTTAAATCGCGCGCTCGTATTACATGAATGCGCTCTCGCCTTGTAATAATGCGCTCGCGACATTTGTCATTAAAATAAAGCCATAAATTTTATTGATAAAATTGCGGGGCAGCCTAAAAGAATGTCTGTGTGGGCGCGCAACATGATCTGTGTGTGAGTGAGATACAGTGACGACAGGGCATTAGTTTAGAACTCTTCTAGTTTTTATTTATTTTTTTAACGTAGAGAGTGTGTTGATTTGTGCAATGATAACCTACCAGCAATGTTAAGATGATTTTAATATAGTAGAATGAGTACATTACAATATAAATTTATTAGAACGAGTAGGCCTGCATTCTTATTTATGGGCTTAAAAACAAGATGCAAACAATCAGAATATTGTACCTGGTGGAGAGTGCCCAATGTAAACATGAAACATATGCCATTACCTATATTGTACTGTGGTACAGTTATGGAGGCCCTTCATAATGCAGAGGTCAACTGTTCAGTTAGCAATGGCCCTATATGCAGTGTTTCATAAACAGCTGTTTTATTAAATTCGTCTGAGGTGAAATTCAGTGCAGTCCTGTATCGTGATACGTATCGTATCGTGGCCTCTGTATTGTGACACGTATCGTATCGTGACTTTGCTGGTGATACACAGCCCTAATATTCAGTTGCTTTGTGCTGCAAAAAAGGGTTTTCTTACTTAGTATTTTTGTCTTGTTTTCCTGTATGAATATATAAAGATTATTAAATCAAGATACATTTACCTGAGAAGCAAAATAAATAAAATCAAATAAAATTTCAAAAGTAAATAAATAAATAAATAAAAAAACAACAGCAAAATAAAAAGTCCTTTTTCCCTAAAATTGCGTAAAAATTAAGGGAAAGAAAAAAAAAAACTTAACTTCAAAGGGAAAAATGGTAATTTTTGTAAACTTATTGCCAGATATTTGTTCTTGTTTTAAGCAAAAGCTTACTTAATTATAGGATATTTCTGGAAAATCTAGGCATTTTGCTTCTGAAGTAAATGTGTCTTGATTTAAGGATGTTTAGATATTTGTACTGGAAATCAAGACAAAAATACTAAGAAAATCATTTGAAAAGCATCTGTCAAATGCATGAATGTAAATGTGAATCACATTTCCTAGATCATTTCCCCTTTAGGAAAATTTATTTTTCTATTATAGTATGTTTTATTATAGTTTAAGTGCAGTAATTTGTGGTGATCATGGTTTAACTATAGTAACTAGGGATGCACGATATTGGATTTTTGCCGATATCCGATATGCTGATATTCTTCAACTCATTTTTGCTGATAGCCGATGCCGATATATTTCCTTTTTGTTTGGAAACAACACCAAGTTTCTCCTGTGTGGAAATTGTAAACAAATTCTTTTTAATTTTGGTTAGTTTTTAAGAAAAACTTGTTTGTTAGAATTGAATAAACAATTTAGTTATTTTTTTTAGGACAGTACATATAAAGCTTTGAAAATAATCATAAATCAACTATATATCAGTCTCTGCATTTTGTTTTATTGTTTTTTTCAGAAAGATGCAGTGGTAACCTTAAAATATTTTAAGATTTAACAAGATGGTCTAAGGCAAAAGAGTTGTAAAAATTCTGAAAATCTTTTAGAGCTCATAATTTGTAAAAAAAAACAAAAACAAAATAACATATTACATAGGGCTGGACGATTCACCTTGAACGTGCATTCACAAATTAAATGCAGCGATCCAAAACAGTGAATCTAATTATCATTTAGGCAAAAGTTCACTTCAAGAATGACCACACTGCTGACGTGATCTAATCGCTAGCACACCCTGAGCACATGTGAGTTAATCTTCTTATCGGCAAGACATATCGGCATAATTTTTCAAAACGGGCCGATGCCGATATTTACATTTCACGATTTTTTACATTTTATGATTCCAATATCGGTCCGATAATATTGTGCATCTCTAATAGTAACCATAGTTTTTTTATTAGGTTTTATTTGTAGTAAAACCATGGTTAATTTTTCTAAAGGTTGAAATGCACACAAAACTTCCTCCAGCAGCAAAATTTTGAGATTTTAAATGTGTGTGAGAGAGATAATGAGAAACTGAACAAAAGCAATTTGGGCCCCAAACTGCATGAACCAACATGAATCTGGATGAGTGAATAATGCATGTTTCTGCACAGTTCTGGAAACGAGCCGGTTTGTTTTGAGGAAATGACTCTGGGTCTGGACGAGGTCCGGCGTCTCTCCACGCAATCCTCCGTTCTCCTGCCCGGCTTCGCCCTCACCACCTGCTGGAGCTGGTTCTGGAAGAACGAGTACAACCAATGGATCCAGTACGCGTCGATAGTATGTCACAAGTCGCACTGGTCTGTTTTTATTGCGTGTGATCAGGTAGGATCTGCTGATGATGCTGTTCCTCTCAGGCGGAGATGCACCGGATGTCTTCGGTCAACAGCGAGCAGCTGGAGCACAGATATCAGGAGTATCTGCAGCAGGAGGACGCTGGGATCAAGTTTAGCGTGGGAAACCGCTTCTATGAACTCCGCTTCAGAGGTTTGTTCTGTGTGGAGATTGTATTCAGATCTTGACTGATCCAACATGCCTATCTATTAGGGATGTAACGATATCAAAATCTCACGATACAATAATATCACAGTATGAATTCCACAGTACGATGTTTGTGATTATTTAAAAAAAAAAAGACAAATGAAGAATTGGGAAAAAAATTACAATTTTATACATTTTAAAGTTATTCTATCTAATGCACTTTGAGAGTTCAAAATTAAGAGCTCCAACCTATGTTCCTAAAAAAAACTTAAGTCAGGAAAAAAGTCAGTGAATTTTAATAGACTGAATCACGCAGTGAAAGAACACACTCTATGCGCACTCGCACTAGTCTAGACTTCACGTAATGTATGGGTGTTTTGAATGGTTTTTGCAAAATACTCGATAATGTCAAATCGCACATCGTTAAAACAACAATTACAATATTATCGCAGACGACATATATCGCACACCCCTAGTTTCTATGGGCCGCTATACGTAAGCCGTCCATCATATTATAATGTTCAACTTGACATCATTCACCATAGTATCCAATGAATATTCGAAGATGCCACAATCCTGCACAGCTGATGGTCTGTGAACCCATAGTATGGTGAATGACATCAAATTGACCATTCCAAGATGGTGGACACGTCTACGTGCTTGTAGCGGTTGAATGGGGCACCTATACATATCTATGAAGAGGTCCCGGGTTCAAATCCCGGACGAGCCCCCATTTGTTACGATCTCTTTTCTGAATTGCAACAAAATAAGGGAGTCACCACACACCACAGCCAATTGTTAAGTGAATTTATTTATCCATGTAAGACAGAACAACATAGAATGTCAGTATAAATGGTAATCAGTGTGTCAGCAGGTACATGTAAGTATGTAGCATTTATGAAAGACATCAGACCAACCAAACACAGTCCACGGAACCTCCAAAGACAACAACCATCCCAAAGGTGATAGATCAAAGGCGGCGGTGATCTCCCGTATCCCTCACATCTCATCAGTTCTCCGATAGCCTCATGAGCAACCCAAAGTACAGAGCAAACAAAGACAGCCCAAGCTCCGCACAAGCTCAGCCCACGCTCAGCCCACGCTCACACTCCCTTCACCATCTCTGTCCCAGTCTTTTATAGAGTGCCATGATTACATTCAGGTGTGCAACCACTCCCTTCAGCCAATCACCTGCAACTCAGAAATAACCGGTTACTCACTGGAACCGTCACACTAGCAACATGATAAACATGTTAGAAACAATCTAATTCATGCTCGCAATGTGCTTAAAATGTTAGCCATGTGTTAAAACATGCTAGAAACATGTTAGTGTTAAAACAAAAAATAAATAACAATTGCTTACATTTATATAGCGCTTTTCTGGGCACTCAAAGCGCTTTACATAGAAGGGGGAATTTCCTCAACCACCACCAGTGTGCAGCATCCACCTGGATGATGCGACGGCAGCCATATTGCGCCAAAACGCCCACCGGCATGTTAACATAGTGTTAAAACATGCTATTAATGTGTTAAAACCTGTTAGCAATGTGCTAAACATGCTAGGAGCATGTTAATTCATGCTAGCAACTTGTTAGAATCAGAATGAGCTTTATCAGAATGAATCAGAATGAGCTTTATTGGCCAGGTATGCTTACACATACGAGGAATTTGTTTTTGTGACAGAAGCTCTACAGTGCAACAGAAAGACAGCAACAGGACAGGACACAGATAATAAAAGAATAATATACAAATAGGCAATGTACAAATAGCAAAAACAATATATAATATAGACAATTATGGTGTACAGGTCTAATATGTGCAAATCTGAAATGAAAAAATAAGTATGTGTGTTGAATAAATAATTTATAATAGTGTTGTGTGTTCCACTTTTAATGTCAAGTGTTCATGAGATGGATTGCCTGAGGGAAGAAACTGTTCCTGTGTCTGGTCGTTCTGGTGCTCAGAGCTCTGTAGCGTCGACCAGACGGTAACAGTTCAAAGAGGGAGTGTGCTGGATGTGAGGGGTCCAGAGTGATTTTGCCAGCCCTTTTGCTCACTCTGGATGAGTACAGTTCTTGGAGAGTGGGGAGGGTTGTACCAATGATTCGCTCAGCAGTCTGGACTACCCTCTGTAGTCTTCTGAGGTCAGATTTGGTAGCTGAGCTGAACCAGACAGTTATTGAAGTGCAGAGGACGGATTCAATGATGGCGGAGTAGAACTGATTCAGCAAGTCCTGTGGCAGGTTGAACTTCTTCAGCTGGCGAAGGAAGTACAACCTCTGCTGGGCCTTTTTCACAATGGAGTCTATGTGATTGTCCCACTTCAGGTCCTGGGAGATGGTAGTGCCCAGGAATCTGAATGACTCCACTGCAGTCACAGTGCTGTTCATGATGGTGAGTGGGGGGAGTGCAGAGGGGTTCCTCCTGAAGTCCACGATCATCTCCACAGTTTTGAGCGTGTTGAGCTCCAGGTTGTTAAGACTGCACCAGACAGCCAGCTCCTTAACCTCCTGTCTGTAGGCAGACTCGTCACCGTCCTGGATGAGGCCGATCAGTGTGGTGTCGTCTGCAAACTTCAGGAGCTTGACAGAGGGGTCTTTAGAGGTGCAGTCGTTAGTGTACAGGGAGAAGAGCAGTGGGGAGAGAACACAGCCCTGAGGAGCTCCAGTGCTGATCGTACGAGTGCTGGATGTGTATTTTCCCAGCCTCACTAGCTGCTGCCTGTCTGTCAGGAAGCTGGTGATCCACTGACAGACGGAGGTGGGGACGGAGAGCTGAGTTAGTTTGTTCTGAAGGGTGTCCGGGATGATGGTGTTAAAAGCGGAGCTGAAGTCTACGAACAGGATCCTCACATAAGTCCCTGGTCTGTCTAGATGCTGCAGGATGAAGTGCAGTCCCATGTTGACTGCATCATCCACAGACCTGTTTGCTCTGTAGGGAAACTGCAGGGGGTCCAGTAAGGGTCCAGTGGAGGACTTCAGATAAGCCAAAACCAGTCTTTCAAATGACTTCATGACCACAGATGTTAGAGCCACAGGTCTGTAGTCATTAAGTCCAGTAATTTTGGGTTTCTTTGGGACGGGGATGATGGTGGAGCGTTTGAAGCATGAGGGGACTTTGCACAGCTCCAGAGATCTGTTGAAGATCTGTGTGAAGATGGGGGCCAGCTGGTCAGCACAGATTTTTAGGCAGGCTGGTGACACACCGTCTGGGCCTGGTGCTTTCCTTCTTTTGTTCTTCCTGAAGACCTGGCGCACCTCATCTTCGCTGATCTGAATTGCAGGTGTGGGGGAGACGGGGGTTGCTGGAGGTGTGAACGGTTGTGTGGAGAGGTGTTCAGGGCGGGTGTGGGGTGTTTTTTCAAACCTGCAATAGAACTCGTTCAGACCGTCTGCCAGGTGTTGATTCTCCAGAGTGCTGGGGGATGGTGAATTAGAAACAAGCTAATTCATGTTCGCAATGTGCTAAAAATGTTAGCCATGTGTTAAAACGTGCTAGAAACATGTTAAATCATGCTAGTATAATGTTAAAACATGTTGGAAACATGCTAATTCATATTAGCCATGTGCTAAAACGTGTTTGCAACATTCCAGTTCATGTTAGCATAATGTTAAAACATGCTACCATAGTGTTAAAACATGGTAAACATGCTAGAAACGTGTTTAGACATGTAAGCAATGTGCTAAACATGCTATCAGCATGTTAATTCATTCTAGCAACATGTTAAACGTGTTAGAAAAAAGCTGATTTATGCTGGCAATGTGACTCGGGTCCCAAATCAGCACAATATGGCCGCGCCCTATTGGGACGATGGTGGCTTCACTTTTCTTCAATGTAAGTGAGTGAAGGCGCGTCGTCCATCTTTTTTTACAGTCTATGGTTAAAACATGTTAACAACATAACTGATCTTAGCAATGTGTTAAAATTAGTGGTGTCAAAATTAGCGCTTCAATGCAGGCGATTAATTTTTTCAGTTTAACGTGTTAAAAATATTTAACATAATTAACACAGGGGCGGAGCTAGGGTTGGCCACCCCACTCACAACTGTTGCTTCTGTCACTTTTTTTTCTTGTCAAGAAGTGCATTTATTCAGTCGCAGAACGTCTTTACGAGCACATCAAACGGGAGATGTTTCAGACGTGCTCCAACTTCACTTCAGCGGCAGGCGCGAGTCAAACGAGTGCGGAAACTGTACTGTGCTCAGAGCGCGTGATCTTCAATTGCACGCACAAAGGCGCTAGCGCACGCTTTAGCCTGTATCTTTTCATATCAAAGCACGAAATAATCTACGTGCATGCAATGTCGTGGTCAGTTAAGTCATGAAGTTACCAAAAAGGCGATTAAAGCTGCCTTAAAACTGTGCATGCATGTAATATATTTTATATGAGTCACATTTAAGAACATGTCTCTGAAATGGTTTTCAAAACTGTCCTGGAACCCAGCACTGTCTCCCTCATCTAACGCACCCGATTCAACTTGTCAGCTCATTAATAGAGACTTTAAGACCTGAAGTGGGTCAGAAAAGGTAAAAATAGTTGAGAGAAAATATGATGCGTGTCAGAACCGCGTCATGTTTAGCAGCGGTAGCTCTTAAAGTAATAGCAGCCAAAACAACCTAATAACCGGCTGCTGTGATGTCTATTAATCAAAGAACAAAAGAAAAAAGAGGAAATAAAGAACTTTTATAGCTTTAAGGATTCATCTATATTTAATTTAGAATTTTGTGTTTGATAACTTCAATTTCAATTTCTGTATATTTCTGCTGAATGGCACAGGTAAATATGACATTTGTTATAATGGGTTTATGTGAAGATTGTTTTAAGTTCACTTAAATTAGAAGTCATTTTTTTAAGTCTAATAAATTTTAAAATTGATAGCTCTCAATTATACTGTAATGTTGAATGGCTATAGTCAATGGTTAAATTTTAAGGGGGAAAAAAACCTTTATGGAGACATCAGTAGTATTGGTATCAGTAATACTGGCCTTCAGTCATAAAAAAAGGTGCCATTAAACAAATATTAAAAATATACTGTCTTTGTTGTTTGTACATTAATTTGCAGATTGAATGTGAAATTATTGCAATATAAAAGTATATTTAAAATCTTTAATGTTAGGTGGGATTAATCGCAAATAATTTCAGAAAAAAATTAGTTTTTTTTTAATCGATTGACAGCACTAATTAAAACATACTAGAAATGAGCTAGCAATGTGCTAACACATGCTAGCAACATGATTAAAAATTCCAGAAACATGCTAGCAACATGTTAACTCATGTTAGCACCATGTTAAGTGATAGAAACATGCTAATTCATGTTAGCAATGAGCAAATAATTGTTAGCCATGTGCTACCACATGCTAACATAGTGTTAACGTGCTAGCAACATGCTAATTCATGTAAGCCATGTACTAAAACATGCTGACAACATTTCAATTAATGCCAGCAACATGTTGTAACAATCTACCTTTGTGTTAAAACATGTTAGGAACATGTTAAATCATGCTAGCAATATGCCAAAAGATGCTAGCAATGTGTTAAATCATGTTAGAAACATGCTAAATGTGGTAGTAACATTAACTTTACTTCTCTGAGTAAAACCTTCAAACTTAAAGTATTTTAAACATTCAGACCTGTGTTTTTGTCAAGCCAACATCACAAGTTTGTCGTGAAGCTTTACTCATCTAGATACTGCTAATCTTGTTCACAGACATGAAGCAAAGAAATGAGGTGAGCGGAACAGAGAGGCCTGTCAGGCGCCGGCCGGTGTTTGTCTCGTCGGTCGACGTCCAGATCGCCAGAGCGAGGTGACGACACTCTCCAGCGGCTTTATGTCAAGATTCTGCCTGTTGTTTTGCGTTATTCTGACTGATCTTGTTTTCCAGATGTTGTGGCGCCATTAAGACTCGCTTTTCTAAAGGCGTTCCTGGATTTTGGGACCAAACTGCCGTTCCTGACTTTGGATTTCAGGTTGGGATTTGTGTGTTGTTTTTGTTTGTTTAATATTAGAAAAAAGATCTGCACACTGTTATTCTCCCTTTATTCAAAAAAGTTAAAAGTGGCAATGTTTCGGTCAAAGACCTTCGTCATCAGCATGTTAAAACCGTCAGTTATTGGTTGTTTCATCATTGCTCACCAGAGCGTTACTGTATTCTAATTACTTTTCCTGATAATGCAGTATTGTATTGCGTTACATTTTAAATTTATGTAATTTGATTAGTTGCTAATGTCAATAAAATTACGTTACTTAAGTTACAAATGCAGTAAAATAAAAATCATGTTTTGTGCGTCAATATGTCTTTTAATAAATCACCGGAGAGTGCAAGCTAAAATGCAGATGAGTTGTACAATATTTTGATGCAGTGAAAGGTTGATCATATTTCAAAATGTTGCACTCGATTTCACATATTTTAGTCTGGCATTATAGTTTGGAAAAAAGTGTAACTACTAAATGTGTACAAGTTTATGTCACAATAACACTAGTGTAAGTGAGAATAAATGACTTATCAGAATGAGATCCTTCGCCGGATCTTCGCGTCTCACGTAAATGATGGCAGTGATCACATTACAGATAATGAGCTCAGACGGGAAAGACTGGACCTCGCGTTGGTTTCATACCGATTACTTCATCAGAGAATATTTGTTTTAGATATGACTTACTTAATTTAAAAATAGACACTTCAAGCTTTCTTTAGATATATTTCTCATGTCTGTGTGTCAAGTATTTGCTGAGTTTTCGGTAATTTTTGTGGCGTGTTTTAGAAAGAAGTTCAAGGAGACCAAGACGGCAGAAAGTGCACCCTGTTTGTTTTCTTTATTTTACAAAAGCACAGTGTTTTGTTGATATTGCCAGTGTATATAAATAAAAGTAGACCTTTTACCGTTTCAAATGTTGTATTACTCTTATCTGTACGATCAAAAATGACGGAACATTATAAGTTATTTTCAGGAAAAATGCAAGTGATCGTTCAAGTTGCTGTTTTGATACTTATGTAATTTTCAGTCAATATTAAATTACTGAAAGAACGATGAGTTTCACTTTGTAGTGAATTTTTTTTTAGGTTTGATAACTTGTAAAGTAAACTTGAAAGTAACTTGGAAGTAATTAGTAATCTGATTACTTTTTAAATGCAGTAATCAGTAATGTAATCAAATTACTATTTTAAAGAAGTAATTAGTAATTTGTAGTGGATTACTTTTTTTTTGAGTAACTTACCCAACACTGGTGCTCACTGATACTACAGGTCTCATGTTTATCTGCAGAGAGTCTGTCTTCGGCCGTCTCACAGGGATTACGTGAAAGTTCACGAGCGCTTCAGCCAAACTCTGAGGGGTTTTACCGTCCGTCGGATTGAGCGTGTGCAAAACAGGGAACTCTGGGAAGACTTCATGATGTGGGTATCAGAACTGATCGTCTGTCGCAAATCCTCCAACTTTTAGTTTGCATAAACATGCATTTTTCCACAGAAAAAAGGAACGAATGAAAATTACGAACAAGCAGGAGAAATTTGGCGATCGGCTTTTATTCCACACCACCGAATCCTCTCTCGTCGAAGCTGCATGTCTGAGAAACTTTGAGGTGTCGGAAACAGCAGCGTATGGACAGGGTGTGTTTCTGATTCCTGAAGATGACAGATCGACTGTACTCTGCTGTTCAAAAGTTGGGGATCAATAAGATTTTTAATATTTTTTTTTAAAGAAGTTATGCTCATCAAAGCTGCGTTTATTTGATCAAAACACTGAAAAATAAATGTAATATTGTGAAATATTATTACGATGTAAAATAACATTATTCTATTTTAATATACTTTAAAATCTAGTTTGTTCCTGTGATCAAAGCTGAATTTTCAGCATCATTACTCCAGTCTTCAGTGTCACATGATCCTTCAGAAATCATTCTAATATGCTGATTTATAATCAATGTTGGCAACAGTTGTGCTGCCAAATATTTTTTTTGAATCTGTGATAACTTTTTCAGGATTTTTTTAAAGAATAAAATGTTCAAAAGAACAGCATTTATTCAAAATAGAAATATTTTCTCTTTTAGAAACAAGCTAACTCGTTTCTAAAATACACACTACTGTTCAAAAGTTTGGGGTCAGTAAATTTTTATTCTTTCTTTTTTTTTTGAAAGAAATTAATACTTTAATTCAGAAAGGATGTTAAATCGATAAAAAGTGATAGTAAAGACTTATCTGAATTAAAGTATTAATCCTTTTTGAATTATAGTATTAATTTCTTTCCAAAAAAAAAAGAAAGAATAAAAATTTACTGACCCCAAACTTTTGAACAGTAGTGTGTATTTTAGAAAAGTTTAGCTTGTTTCTAAAAGAGAAAAGATTTCTATTTTGAATAAATGCTGTTCTTTTGAACATTTTATTCTTTAAAAAATCCTGAAAAAGTTATCACAGATTCAAAAAAAAATATTTGGCAGCACAACTGTTGCCAACACTGATCATAAATCAACATATTAAAATGATTTCTGAAGGATCATGTGACTGGAGTAATGATGCTGAAAATTCAGCTTTGATCACAGAAATAAATATTTTAAAGTATATTAAAATAGAAACCATTATTTTATGTTGTAATAACATTTTGCAATATTACTGTTTTTTTTTTTTGTTTTGTTTTTTCTGTATTTTTGATCAAATAAATGCAGGCTTGATGACCACAAGAGACTTCTTTAAAAAACATTAGAAGTCTTACTGAATGGCAGTGTATGTACAGTTTAAGCTTTGTGTTAGCAAACTGATGTCATTTTCCTTCTTTCCGACAGGGATTTATTTCTCAAAGGACCCCAGGTACTGGATTGAGCGGGCTGACGGTTGTGCGGTGAGGCTGATGTTCGCGTGCAGGGTGTTGGTTGGGTATTACACCAGAGGAGCGGCTCATTTCCGCCACCCTCCGGCCAAAAATGCTGAAGGAAATCTGTATGACAGCTGTGTCGATAATCCACGTGACCCGTCCGTTTTTGTAGTGTTTGACAGGTGTCAGATCTACCCAGAGTTTCTTATTACCTACGAGGACACTAACAAGTGTTCACCGTCTGATATCGCTCAGGTGGATGCAGAAGAAACTAACCAAACTCCTAAAGCCACAGAACCAGAGCAAACCTCAGTTATCTTCACCAACTCCAGCAGGTGCACAAGCTCCTCCAGACGAACAGAGCCTCTCATTACGCTCTTAAGTTCAACATTAGACACAACTGTGGGCGTCTCCACTGCACTTCCTGTCTCAGCTGAACACATTTCTACTGCACTTCCTGTCTCAGCTAAAAGTGTCTCTGCTGCACATCCTCTCTCAAGTGAAAGTGTCTTGAATGCACTTCCTGTCTCAGCTGAACGCATTTCCACTGCATTTCCTGTCTCAGCTAAAAGTGTCTCTGCTGCACTTCCTGTCTCAACTGAAAGCGTCTCCACTGCACATCCTCTCTCAAGTGAAAGTGCCTCGAATGCACTTCCTGTCCCAACTAAACGCATCGCCACTACACTTCCTGTCTCAACTGAAAGTGCCTCCACCGCATTTCCTCTCTCAATTGAAAGTGCCTCGAATGCACTTCCTGTCTCAGCTGAACGCATTTCCACTGCATTTCCTCTCTCAAGTGAAAGTGCCTCAAATGCACTTCCTGTCCCAACTAAACGCATCTCTGCTGCACTTCCTGTCTCAACTGAAAGTGCCTCCACCGCATTTCCTCTCTCAATTGAAAGTGCCTCGAATGCACTTCCTGTCTCAGCTGAACGCATTTCCACTGCATTTCCTCTCTCAAGTGAAAGTGCCTCAAATGCACTTCCTGTCCCAACTAAACGCATCTCTGCTGCACTTCCTGTCTCAACTGAAAGTGCCTCCACCGCATTTCCTCTCTCAATTGAAAGTGCATTCGAGGCACTTCCTGTCTCAGCTGAACGCATTTCCACTGCATTTCCTGTCTCAACTGAAAGTGCCTCGAATGCACTTCCTGTCTCAACTGAACGCATCTCTGCTGCACTTCCTGTCTCAACTGAAAGCGTCTCCACTGCACATCCTCTCTCAAGTGAAAGTGCCTCGAATGCACTTCCTGTCCCAACTAAACGCATCTCTGCTGCACTTCCTGTCTCAACTGAAAGTGCCTCCACCGCATTTCCTCTCTCAAGTGAAAGTGCCTCGAATGCACTTCCTGTCCCAACTAAACGCATTTCCACTGCACTTCCTGTCTCAACTGAAAGCGTTTCCAATGCACATCCTCTCTCATCTGAAAGTGCCTCGAATGCACTTCCTGTCTCAGCTGAATGCATTTCCACTGCATTTCCTGTCTCATATGGTTCTAGAAATCCCGCTCAGAGTCTGTCTCGCTTGTCGAGCTCTTCATTGCTTTCCTCTCATCAGCGCATCCTTCCACGCGATCGCACTGGAAACTCTTCAGCAGACGCACACAGAAACCCACGCAAACCTGCAGCGCAGAAGAACAACTGTGCTGTCATGTGATCGGTTCCTGCACTGCAAAAAATTTTCTTACTTAGTATCTTGTTTTCTAGTATAAATATCTGAAAATTCTTGAATCAAGATGAATTTACTTCAAGTAAAGTGGCTTAAGATAAGTCTTGTTTTAAAAAAAACAACAACATTAGTTTTTAGTTTTTAAAACAAGCAAAAAGATCTGCCAATGGGGTAAGAAAATGTGCTGGGCAACGATTAATCGTGATTAATCGCATCCAGAATAAAAGGTTTTGTTTATATAATATGTGTGTGTACTTTGTATATTTATTATGTATACTATATATAAAGACACACACACATACAGTATATATTTTGAAAATATTTACATATATTTATATTCATATAATTTATATTATGTATAAATATATTTAATATTATAAACATAACATTTTTCTTAAATATATTCATGCATGTGTGTGTATTTATATATACATAATAAATATACACAGTACACACACATATATTATGTACGCAAAAACTTTTATTTTGGATATTAGCACTAAAAATAAACTTAATTCAAAGGCTAAACAAGATTATTTTTCTTGCCCCATTGGGAGATATTTTGCTTGTTTTAAGCAAACACTAAATTTTGATGATTTTTTTTTTTTTTATAGAAAACAAGACTTAATATCTAAAGCCGCTTTACTTGTAAAGTAAATGCATCTTGATTCAAGAATGTTTAGATGTTTATACTAAAAAACAAGACAAAAATACTAAGAAAATCTTTTTTTTGCACTAAATTAATGCATTGTTCAATGAAAGAAATAATATTGAGTTCAAAGGTGTAAGGTATTAATGGAAATGGATGTTTATGCAGTTCATAGAGACGTAAGAGTTAATTATTGATCTGGCGGAACAGATACAGTGCATGTCACACTGATACTGAAAACCTTTCCTGATGATTATGTGAAGAAATCATCTTATAATCTAGTCCTATAACTGCATGATCTCATGACAGGCACAGCATTTATAAATGTGCAGTATAATCCTACTAAAAACACTAAGGTTTTGTTGTAAACTTCTGATATTTAGTTCTGTCCTGGTCAGATTTGGTTTGGTTTCTGTCAATTCGAATGGAATAAAAGCTGACACCAAACAGCTCTCTGGTGACTTTGGTCTTTTTATATTTTACTTTACACGCATGCATTTGTTAGATGCTTTTATCTAAAGCGACTTGCATTTGAGGTACACATTTGCATTTGATCAGTTCTTGTATCTTTTCTTGAAATAATGCGTTTGCATCCTAATAATTTCATAGTTCATAAGATTTTTGGTACATATTATCCCTGTCGGAAGGTGTCTAGCATTAATTATAGTTTTTAATTAGATAATTTTATAACATAATTATTAAATTTTTATATATATATATATATATATATATATATATATATATATATATATATATATATATATATATATATATATATATATATATATATATATATATATATATATATATATATATATATATATAAAATTATTATTATAAATTTAATTAAATACATAATTATAGCATCAATTAGTTGTTATAGAATGAGTAAACAATAGTGCCTGCTGGGATAATACAGTGCAGGTATACACATAGATATACATACATGGGTATGTACATCCAATTGCAGCTATTAGTAAAGGGTGCGCTAAAATGCTTATGCAATGACAAAGTTACAGTGAATATTGCACTAAGTTCAAATGTTACAAATGAAGTTACAATTTTGATGTTGTAATACTTAAAGCACTAACATATTTTATGAAGCAGCAATTTTGAAATATGTTGATGGTTGCATTTTTTGTCATTATTCCTATCAGTGTTGTATAAGCGTTTTTAACCCTAGAATGTGATGAAACAGTTTAAAATAGCTGGGCTGAGATATATAACAATACAGAAATATGTTAATTCTGGATAGGCTACACATTATCCTTTCACACACTTTTCCAAAAAATTGGCAAAAAATAATTATTGATTATTTCAAAGGGTTACTAATGACACATGATTTGGACATTTTCATGTCTGGGAAAAAGTTGGGATTAAATGGGTTGACGTTATGCATCATTTGGTGTCGTATAATCAGCATTTGGCACAGAATCAGTTTCTGAACAAGTCAGTGCTCAACAGGTGCTGCTTTTGTATTTCTGATTATTCACTGATTTACAGTAGCTTTTTTTCTCTCTCTTCTCTAGATTAGATCTATCTGTCTATCTATAATTATAAATATTTATTTCTTTTTATACAGTGATTTTTATTTTTATTTTGTATAAGCTTGTTCCTTGATTTTTTATTTTTTTTTTAAATTATTTTACAAAAAAATCCTACTTTATTTAAATTGCAACAATGATAAATGTTTATTTATTTTTTTTACATAGTTCTTTTTCAAAGCTCGTACATTTTGTTTTTCCTGTATTTTCTGTATAATTTTACCAAAAAATATTTTTGTTTATTAAGTTATTACATTTTTGACTAACAACAATGTTTATTATTTTATTTCTATAGTGCTTTTTCAAAGCTCACGGACACTTCACTGATTACTAGGACATGCAGAAGTATTTAGTACAACAGAATCAAAACGAAATAAGCAAATAATGCAAACTAAGCATTAAATAAATGTCAGATTATTCACTGATTTACAGTTGCTATGTGTGAAATCTGATGCAGCACTGCGCTCTGATAGAGGAGTAAACACTAAAATACAACTATAAAACAGAAAAAGAATAACACATGGTATTGTAATGAAGCTACTTATCTTGCTAATCAGTCGTATTTCACTAATGTAATCGATAAAGATTCACATCTATTCCACTGGTGCAGATCCTGAGCAGCGCATTCATCACAGCTCTGCGCATGCGCACGTCTCATTAAATATTCATGAGGAGAGACCGCTCGTCCAATCGGATACGAATGAATTAATGCGGACCGTGACGCACCGTGAGCACGAGCGCTGCTGCTGGAGTCGGTGTTGCACGAGCGCGGACGTTACTGAGGTAAATAAACCAAATCTGTTTTAAATTATTACGTTTTTTATTCATTTATTGCCTTGTCAGTACTGAGTATTACAAGTTCGCGAGGGGAAATCTGGTTAAGACCCCGGATATTGTGTTTTTTTCTCTCCAGGTTTTGATGGGTGGATATTTAAAGATGTTGTGTGGTAATAAACACATCTAAATTAGGGATGATTATGAAAACGTCATGATTTATCTGTAACTTAGATATAAGCGTTGCTGTGATTGTTATAATGGATATTGATATTGCTGTCGGTGAGGGAATCCCTTCATATATCGATCTATTCTTCCTCGAGCCTCACAGCTGCATTATTATTCATTTCTGATTTATTTAATCCTTCCTTATTAATTATACATTATGAAAATATCTGAGCACTTGTTAGTCTTGTGTCCAGTGTGAATAAACGAGCGTAGCTGCGCATGCGCGCTCGCTTCTCTTTTGATTCATGAGCTGTCAATCAACCGCGACGCGTCCGTCAAAATCAGCGTCGTGACGTCACTGCGTCACACTCCAGCTGGTTATCATGTTCTAGTTAGTCTAGTTAGCTGTGGGTGGGTGCTATTGTTGCGCGTGTGCTGGAGCTGTACTGACATGCTGTGTCCCCAAGCTCATTCCTTTGACTTTCTCTCTTCTCTGGATAAAAACAACAACAACAAAAAAACTGTAATTCATTTTCTAAATAATGATAAAAGTTTAGAGTTTTTTTAGAGGTCATTCCTCTGGCTCATTCCTTTTTCTTTCATTTTTTATTCATTTCATCTATATCTATCTATCTATCTATCTATCTATCTATCTATCTATCATTATAAATATTTATTTCTTTTTATATAGTGATTTTTATTTTTATTTTGTATAAGCTTGTTCCTTGATTTTTCTCAGTTTTTTTATTTTACAAAAAACCCTACTTCATTCATTCATTCATTCATTCATTCATTCATTTATTTAAATTGCAACCATGATAAATGTTTATTTTTTTTACATAGTTCTTTTTCAAAGCTCATACATTTGGATTTTTCTGTGCTTTCTGTATAATTTTACCAAAAAAATACTTGTTTGTTTGTTTATTAATTAATTAATTAATTAAGTTATTACATTTTTGAATAACAACAATGTTTATTATTTTTCAAAGCTCATGGACACTTCACTGATTACTAGGACATGCAGAAGTATTTAGTACAACAGAATCAAAACGAAATAAGCAAATAATGCAAACTAAGCAATAAATAAATGTCAGTTTTTGTGACTTAATTTTTCATATTGCAGACAGGATAATCAAACAGAAGGCTTTGGTATAAGAGTGTGAGTGTTGATAACACTGGAGAATCTGAGCTCAGAAGCTGTATCTGGAGTCCTGCAGTGCTCAGTATATTTAGTTGTTCTCTGTAATGAGAGCAGCATTAATACTGCAGCCTAACGGGACGAGAGAGAGAGAGAGAGAGAGAGAGAATTGAATTTGAATTTGAAAAATACATTTTATTACAGTCAACAAAAACAATTTGTATTACATTTCTTCAAAAAAAACCTCAAAAAGTTCCATATATATTTAAATATATATGCATAACACAAATACAAACACTTGCAAAAAAAAAAAAAAAAAACCTTCACAAAAAGCTCCTTTACTGCAAAAAAGATGCAAAAAAAATCATCCCTTCATAACATAATACATTTCTACTACACCATTTCATTTCAAACAATGACAAATCATTCATCGCTTTGAAAAAATTGAAATCTATAATTACTCTTGATTTAATTAAATTGGCAAAAACCATCAATACATCTTGTCCTGAAATATTTTCAGCCTTGTTCTTTCTACTCACATAAATTGCCATTTTTGATTGGCCCAAAACAAAATTAAACAGTTGACACTCAGAAGCCCTTCTCCTTACATATTTAAAACCACAAATAAACATTTGTATAGAAAAATCCTCATTAAAAGATTTGAAGAAATTTTCTGAAACATTAAAGGTCTTAGTCTACAACAGTACATAAATGCATGAAAAACTGTTTCTCTTTGGATACAAAAAGGGCAATCAGAACTGATCTCAGGATTTAACACAGAAATAAAAGCATTGACAGCTATTACTGCATGCAAGATTATCCATTGAATATCACCTCCTCTCTTAGGTAACGGTGGCTTGTATAGTGCTCTCCATTCTGGTTTACAATCCATACTAAGCCCAAGAACACTATGCCAAGGTGTATCACTCCTGTTATTCAAAACCTTTCTATTAAAAATAGGGATGCACGATATTTATCGGACCGATAAATTATCGACCAATATGGGTGAAAATGACATCATTTTTATTGCTCTGATAAATAAATGAAATCCGATAACTAGATCCGATAAAGTACGCTTGCTGGGGTAAATCAGTCAATCAGTCAATCAGTCTGATTTACAGTGGGGCAAAAAAGTATTTAGTCAGCCACCAATTGTGCAAGTTCTCCCACTTAAAAAGATGAGAGAGGCCTGTAATTTTCATCATAGGTATACCTCAACTATGAGAGACAAAATGAGAAAAAAAAATCCAGAAAATCACATTGTAGGATTTTTAAAGAATTTACTGGTAAATTCCTCGGTAAAATAAGGTAAAATTTGGTCACCTACAAACAAGCAAGATTTCTGGCTCTCACAGACCTGTAACTTCTTTAAGAGGCTCCTCTGTCCTCCACTCGTTACCTGTATTAATGGCATCTGTTTGAACTCGTTATCAGTATAAAAGACACCTGTCCACAACAGTCCAACTCCAAACTCCACCATGGCCAAGACCAAAGAGCTGTCAAAGGACACCAGAAACAAAATTGTAGACCTGCACCAGGCTGGGAAGACTGAATCTGAAATAGGTAAGCAGCTTGGTGTGAAGAAATCAACTGTGAGAGCAATTATTAGAAAATGGAAGACATACAAGACCACTGATAATCTCCCTCGATCTGGGGCTCCACGCAAGATCTCACCCCGTGGGGTCAAAATGATCACAAGAACTGTGAGCAAAAATCCCAGAACCACACGGGGGGACCTAGTGAATGACCTGCAGAGAGCTGGGACCAAAGTAACAAAGGCTACCATCAGTAACACACTGCGCCGCCAGGGACTCAAATCCTGCAGTGCCAGACATGTCCCCCTGCTTAAGCCAGTACATGTCCGGGCCCGACTGAAGTTTGCTAGAGAGCATTTGGATGATCCAGAAGAGGATTGGGAGAATGATGAAACCAAAATAGAACTTTTTGGTAAAAACTCAACTTGTCGTGTTTGGAGGAGAAAGAATGCTGAGTTGCATCCAAAGAACACCATACCTACTGTGAAGCATGGGGGTGGAAACATCATGCTTTGGGGCTGTTTTTCTGCAAAGGGACCAGGACGACTGATCCGTGTAAACGAAAGAATGAATGGGGCCATGTATCGTGAGATTCTGAGTGAAAACCTCCTTCCATCAGCAAGGGCATTGAAGATGAAACGTGGCTGGGTCTTTCAGCATGACAATGATCCCAAACACACCGCCCGGGCAACGAAGGAGTGGCTTCGTAAGAAGCATTTCAAGGTCCTGGAGTGGCCTAGCCAGTCTCCAGATCTCAACCCCATCGAAAATCTTTGGAGGGAGTTGAAAGTCCGTGTTGCCCAGCGACAGCCCCAAAACATTACTGCTCTAGAGGAGATCTGCATGGAGGAATGGGCCAAAATACCAGCAACAGTGTGTGAAAACCTTGTGAAGACTTACAGAAAACGTTTGACCTCTGTCATTGCCAACAAAGGGTATATAACAAAGTATTGAGATGAAATTTTGTTATTGACCAAATACTTATTTTCCACCATAATTTGCAAATAAATTCTTTAAAAATCCTACAATGTGATTTTTCTGGATTTTTTTTTCTCATTTTGTCTCTCATAGTTGAGGTATACCTATGATGAAAATTACAGGCCTCTCTCATCTTTTTAAGTGGGAGAACTTGCACAATTGGTGGCTGACTAAATACTTTTTTGCCCCACTGTATCTGAGATTCATCCGCTTTCTGCTTTCCAAGTGCAAGTGACTACAGCTTTAAACTGCAGTGACTCTCAGCTTGTGTCGCGCTCATTACATCATCATCTGTGAACATGTCTTTGCCGGTCTGGAAGTTTTTCTTGGTGGCAGAGGAGGACAATGCCATTGCTATTTGCAGCACATGTTCAGCAAGGATTCCGAGAGGAAGAAGAAAGGTTTCAAGTTTTAACACAACAAATCTTATATCTCACTTGAAAAATCATCATCGCGGCGAAGCTGTATTAAGAGAAAATATTATTAGGGACTTTAAGCAACGGCATTCCAACGTCATATTGCGCGTTCGCGACTTCAGCTGCTACTTCGTGGCGTTCTGTAATCCACGAAGGCGTTGCCTCTTTTCGGTTTCATTTAAAATATTAATAGCCACAAAAATGTGGTTCATGCAATGTGTACACGCATTACAATAAAACGAAATGATATCAAACACCAATGCCATTTCGTTTTCTTCAAAATATAAAACACAACCCTCTTTTCGTTTTCATTTTAAAAATATAAAACATTAATATGGGGTTTAGGTAATATGTGCAAATATACTCTGATTCACTGTATGTATAATAAAATTAAATATGACAAGCACAAGTATAAAGTATAAGAGACTTAATGTAATAGGAAATAAAGACAAAAGCAAACAATTCAGCTGTTGCTTAAAGTCCCTATATAACTTCATCATCCTCATGCACTAAAAAGGTTGAATAGATGCATTTCTTTATGCATGAAATACTTGAATATAAATTTGTTGTTAATGAGTTGTTAATTGCAGATAAACCATAGTTCTGTCATAGTTCTGTTAAACTCTTTCTGTTACTAAGTATTGTGGTGCCTTACACAAAAAATAAAAACATTTGAAGAGTCAGGACTGATGTTTGCTATTATAGTTAGGCCAGAGCTACTAAAATATCAGTTTCATCAGTGCATCCTAGATTTTGTGTTCTCCTGGGTGCACAAACTACAGATTATATGAAAATTATAATATAAAAATATGAATTTATTGGGTATTGGTATCGGTATCGGTTAAATTTTTCATATTGTGCATCCCTAATTAAAAACTTTAACACAGCTTTTATACACCTCTTTCACGTTAAATGAATCAGCACTAAAACATATCTTTTTTTTCCAAAAATGGACCTTCACATTCATCCATTTTAGGTGACAAAATTAAATTATGAAAGAGGTCCTCTTCATTAGGTTTTATGAAGCCTCAACAAAATTCTGAAAGGATTATTACCTCTTCTTCTTTTAAAGCTGACCGCCACTTCATTAACATTTGACGAACCAACCTGATAGATTTAAAACCCAACTTTGCAGCGGTCTCTCCAATGTTTTCAAAGCTCGGAACAGCAGTATTCACTAAATGTCCAAGTGTCGTAAATCCTGCTTTGATTAATCGTCCAGCATTTGCAGGAAAAAAAAACATTTCCCACTTCATCAAAACGGGTTCCATAGATCAGAGGTTCATGAAGCAACCAAAAAAGTGACCTTGCGTTTTGTCCAATAACAGCACCAAATAAGTTCCAAACTTTAAAAATGTTCTTATAAAAAATTGGTGCATCTGATGTGTCTACTTTTTGAGGGTCCATCAAAAAAAGAGACTTATCGAGACTTTAGTCTCCCAAACTCTTCAAAATCTCACATGCAACAGCTTTCCAATTTGAATGAAATGATCCATGTAAAAAACGATGTATAAAACGCATACGAAAAGCTGCAGTTCAGCTTTGCACATTTATAAGACCCTGTCCTCCCTCATCCTTTGATAAATATAACACACTTTGGGAAACCCAGTGTAATTTTTCCCAGAAGAAATCTATTAAAACATTCTGGATATCAGACAGTAAACACACAGGAGGATCCACACAGGCTAAACGATGCCACAAAGAGGAAGCCACAAGGTTGTTAATAATTAAAGTGCGCTCCCTGTACGACATTTTTGGAATCAACCACTTCCATTTGTTTAACCTTCCTTTTATTCTTTCAAGAACATCATCCCAATTTTTCTTGACAATAAAATCATCTCCAAGAAATGCACCAAGATATTTAAAACCTCCTTTAGTCCAGGTTAAACCATTTGGGAGCTTTGGTGCAGCCCGTAGCCAATGACCAACCAAAATCGCTTCACTTTTGGCCCAATTTACTTTAGCTGATTATATTTCTTTAAAATCATTTAAAATTTTTACCAAAGTATCAATATCTTTTTGATCACTAATTAAGACCACTACATCATCAGCATAAGCTGACAGAGAAACATTTTTACTAGAAGATGGTAAACACAAACCATTAATAATTTTTCGAACCTTGTGTAAAAAAGGTTCTATGGCTACAGAGTACAACATACCAGACAAAGGACAACCTTGTCTTACACCTCTTTTCAATTTAAATGGAGCACTTAAGCCACCGTTAACCTTAATAACACTTTCAGTATCATTGTATAAAACTTTAATTTTATCCACAAGATCTTTTATAAAACCAAAAGCTTCCAGAGTATTTAAAAGATATTGGTGTTCTACCCTATCAAAGGCCTTCTCCTGATCTAAAGAGATTAGGCCTACATCAAACTCGTTCATTTTTGCAAGGTCAAAGATATCACGAATAAATGATATGTTATCAAAAATAGACCTCTGAGGAATACAATACGTTTGATCAGACTGAATCACTTGCTCTAGAACTCCTGCAAGTCTATTGGCCAGGGCTTTAGAAAGTATCTTGTAATCACTACACAATACTGACACTGGTCTCCAGCATTTTATATCTGTGAGATCTACTTTTTTGTGGTAAAAGGGTAAGAACAGCTCTATGACAGCTTAAAAGGCAAAACACCTTTTACAAAACTGTCATTTAAAACCTCAAGTAAGTCTTCCCCCAACACAGACCAAAAAGCTTTAAAAAAACTCCTGAAGAAAACTACCTGAGGCTTTCCCAGGTTGCATACTCTGAAGTGCTTTTTCCGGTTCTTCTATCCGCAATGCACCACCTAAATCTTGATTAGATTCAAAAGAAACTTGAGGTAACTCTTCTAAAAAATAATTACTTATGTTTTGTTTTATTTTGAGCTCACTTCTGTACAAACCTTTATAAAAATCAACAATTATTTTGCGAATTTCATTGACATAAGTCAACATTGTCCCTGACTCAGACCGCAATGAATGAAAAAATCTTTTTTGGCCATTCTTTTTCTCAAGGCCAAAAAAAAATTTAGATGGCACATCCATTTGATCAACCCTTTGAAAACGTGACCTAACCAAGGCCCCTTTTGCTTTCATCTCCAATAAATTATTTAATTTGGATTTTTCCTCTGAAATACACCTCATAAAAGTCCAATCACCAGTAGATTCTAAAAGTTCCTCGAATTTAATAATTTCCATCTCCGTAACTTTCATTAACCTATCTATATTTTTAGTCACATTTCTTGTATACTGTTGACTAAACTGTTTAATTTGGGCCTTTCCATAATCCCACCACTGTTGTAATGAGCTAAAAGTTGACTTTGTATTTCTAAAATCCTTCCAAAAAAATTCAAAAATATCTTTAAAATCTTTATCACTCAAAAGAGCATTATTAAAGTGCCAGTATGCACTCTTTGGTTTCACAGAGCTCAAAAATAAAGAACATTGAACAATACAGTGGTCAGAAAATGAAACTGGAGTAATACAACAACTTCTAAAAACATTAGACTGATGTTTAAAACAATATAATCTATCTAGCCTTGCCAAAGACACAACCTTATCGCGAATATGAGACCATGTATATTGTCTACTATTTCCATGAAAGATCCTCCAAATATCACTAAGCTCATGGGTTTTAATAAGTTGTATCAGCCTCTTACGTGACATCATATGAGGTTCAAGATGGTTTCTATCAATATCTTGCTCAGTACAATTAAAATCACCACCAAGAAATAAATAATCATCAATACATTTTTGCAAAGCTAAACATAAAATATCTAAAAAAAAACAATTCTATCTTTAGTTGCAGTTGGAGCATATACACATATAAAGACAAAAATCTCATTTTCAAAAACAGCTCTAATCTTTAAAATTCTTCCTTTTAAAATCTCATCCACTTCATATGAGACAGGGGTGAAATTTTTAGAAAAAAGAACAGCAACTCCTGCACTAAGTGAATTATTATGACTCAAAAAAGAGAGCCCATTCCATTCCATGGCCCAAAGAGCTATATTTTTTTCATCACTATGTGTCTCTTGTAATAAAGCAACATCAATACTTCTTTGTTTAATTAATTCAAAGATCTCTGCACGTTTTTTGCAATCCCTTGCACCATTGACATTCAGGGATGCAATATTGATGTTACTCATGCTTGAAAGAATAAACAAACAAAAAAAAAAAAAACCAAAAAAAAAAAAAAACCACCCCATACAAGCATCATAGCAGGAAGCATAGAGATCGACATTTTAAACACTATCATTGTTGCTTAAATCTATGCTAAGTCTTCTCACAATTTTCTTCAGTCGATATACCTCTCTGTCAGTAAAACACCCCTCGCTCATCAAACTCCTTGATCTTTCCACCAACAACTGAGTGTTAGGGAAATAATTTTCAACATTTACATTCCTCTTATTTTTTGTAATCTTCAGAAACTGTTTAATGTTATGCACATCATAACCAGTAATTTGATACTCAGTCTGAGAAAACACACTACTAGTGTAACGTACTGCTCTGAGACTTGACAGGTTGGAGATCCAAATGCAGCTTTATTGGGACAAACCAGAGACGTGATCCAAAATACAGGCAACAGGTCAAAACACAGGCAGGCAATCCAAACAATAGACAAGGCAGGAAACTCAGGCAAAGGGTAAATCCAAAAAACAGGCAAGAGATCAAAAAACCAAGAAACATAAATCCAGGGAGAATGCTCAGAAATGCAGTAACAACTAACAAGACTTCGCAAAGAATAACAAACTAAACCAGGCTTATATAGAGTGAGCAGACAGGGTAAATGAGACAGGTGAAAACAGTGAGTGCTGATGAGATTGGGCAAAGGATTATGGGAAATGAAGTCTGTGATGGAGTGGCATGTAACAGTCTGTGTGGTGTGAATATCTATGTAATTGGAAGGCGGCCTCTGGTGGTGAGCAGGTGAAAGATCACGGACAGGATTCATGACAACTAGAGTCTAGGGCTGCAACAACTAATCGATAAAATCGATTATTATCGATAATGAAAATCATCGACAACGATTCTCATTATTGATTAGTCGGGTCTGCCCACAGTGCATGTCCAACTTCAGCCAGTCGCGTCAAATTACAGCACTGAATAACGCATTTCTGTGGACAAAATGCATCTAAAAATAGTGGAGCAAACAGAATGAGATGCTGCGGGAGAAGCACGTGATCCAAGCTGCACAAAACATGAGAATTCTTTATTTTAAGCTTTAAGCTAATGCTTTAGCGTAATGGCTTGCCCTGTCAGGC
>CM077228.1:1081839-1114339 GCA_039654775.1 Spinibarbus caldwelli | reverse complement strand
CAATTATTTATTCACTAATTTTTTATTTTCTGCAACTGTTTATTTTAATTTCAATTTTCCTTTTTTTCCCCATTTTTAATTGAATTTCTGTTTTATCCTGTTCTGTTGTATTCTGTTACTATTTTATTGAATTAATTAATTTATAATATTCTATTGCATTATTAAATTACAGGTGCATCTCAATAAATTAGAATGTCGTGGAAAAGTTCATTTATTTCAGTAATTCAACTCAAATTGTGAAACTCATGTTTTAAATAAATTCAATGCACACAGACTGAAGTAGTTTAAGTCTTTGGTTCTTTTAATTGTGATGATTTTAGCTCACATTTAACTCACATTTACAATGAAAAAAAAAAAAAAAATGATGATTTTAGCTCACATTTAACAAAAACCCACCAATTCACTATCTCAACAAATTAAAATACTTCATAAGACCAATAAAAAAAATAAAAAAAAACATTTTTAGTGAATTGTTGGTCTTCTGGAAAGTATGTTCATTTACTGTATATGTACTCAATACTTGGTAGGGGCTCCTTTTGCTTTAATTACTGCCTCAATTCGGCGTGGCATGGAGGTGATCAGTTTGTGGCACTGCTGAGGTGGTATGGAAGCCCAGGTTTCTTTGACAGTGGCCTTCAGCTCATCTGCATTTTTTGGTCTCGTTTCTCATTTTCCTCTTGACAATACACCATAGATTCTCTATGGGGTTCAGGTCTGGTGAGTTTGCTGGCCAGTCAAGCACACCAACACCATGGTCATTTAAACCAACTTTTGGTGCTTTTGGCAGTGTGGGCAGGTGCCAAATCCTGCTGGAAAATGAAATCAGCATCTTTAAAAAGCTGGTCAGCAGAAGGAAGCATGAAGTGCTCCAAAATTTCTTGGTAAACGGGTAGAGATCGACCGATATGGGTTTTTCTATAACCGATGCCGATGCCGATGTTTAGAGGTCAGGGTCAGCTGATGGCCGATATGTGCTGCCGATTTTATTGGCCGATTTTTAGGGCCGTTATCTTGAAGTTTTCCCCTTCATTTGCATGCTAAAATGTCACACTAATAATAAGTGGATGCACAGCATTTCTAAACTTAACATCATTTATTGAACACTGACTTGAACCATCTCTTGAATCTTAATTTTGTGCACTGCACGATATTAAAATAAAAATATTTATCCAAAGTTAACCAAACAAATCAATAAACTGACCAAGTATTAAATATATAAAACAGGTAAAATAAAAAAAAAATAAAAAAACTGTCAATCATTTACATAAAAGTTTTAGAGCATTTATCAAGCAGAATTTTTCAAGTTTGTTGGAACATAAATGTAAACTTAAATATACATTTAAATAAAATAAATTCAACAGGGCTTCAGACAAAAAAATCGAGTAAGTAGCCATTGGCTCCTATAAGAAAAAAAACTTCGGTGCCAAATTATTTTTTTAGGTGCCACAGAATAAACGTGTTTTATTTATTTTATTATTATTATTATTTTTATTTTTTATTTTTTTTTACATTTTAACATTTCAACTATCATGTTTATGTCTCATTTTTTCTTGACTTTATCAGCATTTTAATCCATCTTGTAGATGACCTGGGAACTAAGGTTCACTTACAGTGGGAACTAAATGTCTTTTCCTACTTGAAATATACAGTCACAAAGAATTGTTCATTACACAGAATCTGTACCAATATCATGGACCATAAGCATCACTTGGCCACTGAGTGTAGTTTGGGCTCCTCCTCAATGCATCATATAAATGTTGTCATACAATCTTAAAAATAAAGGTGCTTCACGATGCCATAGAAGAACCTTTTTTTTGGTTTGGTTTAGCTTTTTTTTTTTTTAAATGGTTTCATAAAGAACCTTTAACATCTGAAGAACCTTTCTGTTTCACAAAAGGTTCTTTGTGGAGAAGGTTCTTCAGATTATAAAAAGTTGTCAGTTCTTTAAAGAGATGGTTATAAAAAGAGATGGTTCTTTAAAGAACCTTTGACTGAATGGTTCTTTGTGGAACCAAAAATGGTTCTGTGAAGAACCTTTTAAGCACCTTTATTTTTAAGAGTGTATGTCTTTCACACTTTCAGTCTGTTTTTCTTAATTAGTAAAATACAATTTTATAGGAGAAGTTGAATCATGTAGACAACAGGTTAAGTAAAAATATTAATATGCAATAGCGCATAAATATAGCAAAATGCTCCTCTTTATAGTTATTTTTCTAGCTGACTGATGAGTTTATGGACACCAAATGGTTATTCTGAGGTAAATGTATATTACGTTGCAATGTTTACAAGCTTTACACGTTTCCCGCAGTTTGAAACACTAAATGAGCTTTTACATGAGACATTTTAGTAAGTTGTACTGTAGTTGGATGGAAACCCGGCTATTGTCTGCATCAAACCATGCTTCCGAATAGAGGTCTGCGCTGGACTGTTTTTTAAGTCCCGCTCCAGCGAGGTTATATCCCGCACCCACGATATATTCACTCTTTGTTCACCCCGCTGTCCACTTTGAATAATTTTCTTCCCGACCCAACCGTTCCTGCTAAATTTAGATCTCGTTTCCAGAATCTCACATTTAAATTTCCTCTACTGAAAGAAAGAGAGATAGGCTAACAAATAAAAGTGTAGTATGCACAAAATTGTATTTATTTTATTCGTCTTGTCAAGTCTTTTATTGACAAAATGTAAAAAGAATTTTGTAAGACACAAAATTCGTTTAACATTTTGCTGCCAACACAGTAGGAAAAAAAATTGTAACAGAGAAAATAAAAATGTTGTACAAAAATTGTATTCCTTATTTTTATTCGTCTTGTCAGGATACAATTCGTTTAACATTTACAACACAATAGGAAGTGTCACAGAGAGAAAAAAAATGTACAAAAATGGCCTATTATAATTTTATTCGTCTTGTCAAAATACTAAATTTGTTTAACATCTTGCTGTAAACACAGTAGCCTAGGAAAAGTGTTGCAGAGAATAAACAAATAAATAAATAAATTCGACATCTGTCATTTAAAAGTTATAGGCTAAGCAAAATATAAACAAAACCGAGTTGAACATTCTTTAAGGACAGCGCATCCACACTTTGCTCCATCCTTATTCTGCTCTGTCACTCATCGACAACCTGCCTGTTCTGTCTGCGGGCCGTATATTCACCACTGGTAGACCTGCTCTGAGGACCGTTATGCACATGCTGTGCACAGACCTCGCAAATAAAAACGAAGCACTTCATACATGCAGCGTGCACATAAGTGCAGGCTGTACCGGTGCTTGATAAGAATAAAGTGCAGATATGCTATTCTGAAAGGACGTCGGGAACGGGATATTGTTAGACCGCCCGCTCCCGTTCAAATTGCACCAGAGTTACCGACCGCTACCGCGTTTTATTCGGGAATTTAATCCCACGTCGCGAGAAATCTGGTTGGGTCCCGCGGTTCCCGTGGGACAGCCGCGGGAATGCAGACCTCTACTTCCGAACAAATGTCATACACTGTTCTGGGCTGCTCCAGGACAGCTCTGTGTCTCCGAGCACGGTGCTGTCTGTGAGCGGGGCGGAGTAACGTAGCCCTCAATCACGCTGCAGTGTTTGTGAGAGCTACCGCCTTCTCCACCCCACACCCAGAGTGAAATTCTCCGACTCGATACAGGAAAATAAAACAGAACTTTTAACATTGGGGCTAATATGTTAGCAAGCAAGCTGCTGATAGTTTTCGACTACAGACTAAAGTTAACTGCAAGTAAGCGAACCTTCAACCAGCTGTAGCATTATGCCAGTTCCGACGGTTCTATGCTATTCGTTTTTTCTTTCACTAAGTGAAGCAACACTTCATAGTTTACTAGTAATATATAGTAAATATATGGCCATAGGACTTTGAAATATCAGAATTTAAGCCTTACCTTTATCTCCCAAGACTGTTGTTGAATCTTCCAAAAGTTTTGGCTTGGGGTCCTTCACATGCGGCAGCAGCACGTTCCACTGCACCAATAACACGGAGCTGCCCGCGGACGTGCCTGACTTTAAATCGGCGCTAATAAACACGAATATCACCTGATGCCGGTATATTAAAAAATGACAAATATCGGCCCAATATATCGGCCGACCGATATATCGGTCGGACCTCTATAAACGGGTGCAGTGACTTTGGTTTTCCAAAAACATAATGGACCAACACCAGCAGATGACATTGCACCCCAAATCATCACAGACTGTGGAAACTTAACAGTGGACTTCAAGCAACTTGGGCTATGAGCTTCTCCACCCTTCCTCCAGACTCTAGGACCTTGGTTTCCAAATGAAATACAAAACTTGCTCTCATCTGAAAAGAGGACTTTGGAGCACTGGGCAACAGTCCAGTTCTTCTTCTCCTTAGCCCAGGTAAGACGCCTCTGACGTTGTCTGTGGTTCAGGAGTGGCTTAACAAGAGGAATACGACAACTGTAGCCAAATTCCTTGACACGTCTGTGTGTGGTGGCTCATGATGCCTTGACCCCAGCCTCAGTCCATTCCTTGTGAAGTTCACCCAAATTCTTGAATCGATTTTGCTTGACAATCCTCATAAGGCTGCGGTTCTCTCGGTTTGGTTGTGCATCTTTTTCTTCACACTTTTTCCTTCCACTCAACTTTCTGTTAACATGCTTGGATACAGCACTCTGTGAACAGCCAGCTTCTTTGGCAATGAATGTTTGTGGCTTACCCTCCTTGTGAAGGGTGTCAATGATTGTCTTCTGGACAGCTGTCAGATCAGCAGTCTTCCCCATGATTGTGTAGCCTAGTGAACCAAACTGAGAGACCATTTTGAAGGCTCAGGAAACCTTTGCAGGTGTTTTGAGTTGATTAGCTGATTGGCATGTCACCATATTCTAATTTGTTGAGATAGTGAATTGGTGGGTTTTTGTTAAATGTGAGCCAAAATCATCACAATTAAAAGAACCAAAGACTTAAACTATTTCAGTCTGTGTGCACTGAATTTATTTAATACACGAGTTTCACAATTTGAGTTGAATTACTGAAATAAATGAACTTTTCCACGACATTCTAATTTATTGAGATGCACCTGTAAATGGTAAATCAGACAAAATTCTTTTCAGCAAAATTCAGTTTTATTCTGTAACTATTCTACTGAAATTCTATTCTGTATTTTATTGAATTAATCTTTTTTATTGCATTGTATTATTATATAAAATAAAAGATAAATTATAGAATTTACAGATAAAATTGCAAAAATTGTTTCATTCTATTATTTTCTACAATTTTTTATGATACTCTGTTTAATTGAATTAATCTGTTATATTCTATTGAAGCATTAAATAAAATAAAAGATAAATTAGATAATCTTATTGTTTAATTTCCTTCCTAGAACTATTTATTTTAATAAATTTTTTTAATAATTTTTAATTTTATTTTAATCTGATCAGTTGTATTTGATAAATATTCTACTGTAATTCTGTTCTTTATTTTATTGAGTTGATATTGAGTTCTATTACATATTTTGAGTTTATTGATATTAGATAATCTCATATTTTAGATCTTTTTTTTTCTGGATCTATTTGAATTTCTGTTCAATTTGTAAAGTTGAATTTCTGTTGTATTCTGTTCTGTTGTGTGTCGAGTTCATGAATCTGTGTTGAGTGCTGACGTAGCTCATTATCTGTGATGCATCTGATGCTAATCATCCGCTCTCTGAGGTCTTGTGATCAAGCAGAAGCGGTTGCTAGGCGACTGCTGTGTTAATGACACTGCTGCTGCTTAATTAAGATGATCTGCGGATCTTGTGGTGTTCTGGTGTGTTCTTCAGTGGTTATGTAAGCCTGAGAGTTTATTTCTCTGCTGTCGCGTTGATCAGTGAACTGGACATGTTTCATTAGCGTCTGTTGTTGATCCCTGCAGTCAAACGCTCGTTATTCTAATGACTGCAGCGCTCGTTAAGCCTTTCTTACTTCATCAACTTCAACTTTTATTGAAGAACAGAATTCAGTCTCTGGAAAACCTGGATATATGAGAGAATATGTGATTACTAGATCTGGAAAAGAATGAATCAAATCTGACAAATAAGTTATGGAAATTAATAAAATCTGACAAAATGTGTGGAAATTAATTAAATCTGACAAAATATATGAAAATTTATCAAATTTGACAAAATGTATGGAAATTAAATAATCAAATCTGACAACATGTATGGAAATTAATTAATTAACAAAATCTGACAAAATGTATGGAAATTAATTAATTAATACAATTTGGGGAAAATATGTGGAAATGAATTAATTGATAGAATCTGACAAAATGTGTGGAAATTAATCAAATCTGTCAAAAATTATGGAAATGATTAAATTAATTAAATCTGACAAAAAATATGGAAACTAATTAACAAAAATCTGACAGAATGTGTAAAAAAATTAATAAAATCTGACAAAATGTATGGAAATAATTAATTAATTAAATCTAATTATTAAAATATTAATAAATTAACAAAAGTCACAGAATTTAATAAAATCTGGAAAAGTCATGGGAATTATTAAAATCTTACAGTCATTGAAATGAATGAAATCTGAAACAGTCCTGAAAATTAATAAAATAAAGAATTAAACTCACTGAGGTTTGTGTGTGTGTGTGTGTGTGTGTGTGTGTGTGTGTGTGTCTGTCAAGTTATGGAAATTAACTAAAATCTGTCAGAAAGTTATGGAAATTAATTAATTCAATCTGACAAAATGTATGGAAATGAATTAATTAACAAAACATAATTAATAATGAAAATAAAATCTGGAAAAGTCATGGAAATTATTAAAATCTGACAAAAGTCATGGGAATTAATGAATAAAATGTGACAAAATGTATGGAAATTAATTAATTAGCAAAACCTAATTAATAAAAAAATAAAATCTGGAAAAGTCGTGGAAATTATTAAAATCTGACAAAAGTCATGGGAATTAATTAATTAAAATCTGACAAAAGTCATGGGAATTAATTAATATCTGACAAAATGCATGGAAATAAATTAATTAAAATCTGACAAAAGTCATGGGAATTATTAAAATCTTAGTCACTGAAATCGATGAAATCTGAAACAGTCCTGTAAATGAATAAACTAAAGAATTGAACTCACTGATGTTTGTGTGTGTGTGTGTGTGTGTGTTTTTCAGGTGAGTCATCATGAATTACCTGCGCAGGCGTCTGTCGGACAGCAGCTTCGTAGCCAATCTGCCCAACGGCTACATGATGGACCTTCAGCGTCCGTCCAGCTCCAGCAGCTCTCCAGTGTCTCCGGCCACAGAGCGCCGCCCGGCCCCGGTCCCGGCCCCGGCCCCAGCCCTGGCCCCGGCTCCGGCCCCCGCGGGCTTCCTCAGCTCTTTCTCCAGCGTGGTGAAGACGGCTCAGATCGCCAGCGCCGTTCAGGCCAAAGCCTCCGCCGCTGCACACACAGACGCCGCTAAACCTGCTGCACGCAAACCCAAAATCCTGCTGGTCATCGACGAGCCGCTCACAGACTGGTCAGAGACTCCACACACACTCATATTTCCGTCTTTCGGATGAGACGTTAAACCGAGGTCCTGACTCTCTGTGGTCATTAAAAATCCCATGGCACTTCTCGTAAAGAGTAGGGGTGTAACCCCGGTGTCCTGGCCAAATTCCCACCACTGGCCCTCGTCAATCATGGCCTCCTAATAATCCCCATCCACTTGATTGGCTCTATCTCTCTCTCTCCTCTCCACCTGTAGCTGGTGTGTGGTGAGCACACTGGCGCCGTTGTCCTGTGGCTGCCGTCGCATCATCCAGGTGGATGCTGCACACTGGTGGTGGTTGAGGAGAGACCCCCCACATGATTGTAAAGCGCTTTGGGTGTACAGCAATACACATAAAAGCGCTATATAAATGCATCATTCATTCATTCATTCATTCATTCATTCATTCATATTTACACTAGCAATCGTGAGCTGACGCTGACGCTCACACATCGGATCTAAACTACAACATAACATGCAGATTTAACTTATTCATCTACAGCACGGTCTCAAGATGACTTAAAATAAGAACAAACAAGCTTTAAAATAGGATAAACTGTTCAAAACAAGATTAAATTGTAATTTTCCCCTCAACAACTGCTGTTTTTATTTAAGAATAGAATTGTTTAATAAAGATGGATAAATAAAAAATGAGATTTCTAGACCTGGAAAAGTCATGGAAATTAATACAGTTTGGGGGTAAAAAAGCATGGAAATAATACAATCTGAAAAAGTCATTAAAAATATGTAAAATATGTATAACTCATCGAAATTAATAAAATCTGAAAAAATCATGAAAAGTATTAAAAAATGAATAAGTCGTGAAAATAATTAAATCTGAGAAAGTCATGAAAATAAAATCTGAGAAAATTATGTAAAATCGATCAAATTCACGAAAATCAATTAAATGTGAAAAATTCATAAAAAATTAATAAAATCTGAGAAAGTCATGACAAATGTATGTATGTATATATATATATATGGAAATAAAATCTGGAGAAATAATGAAAATCTATAAAATTCATGACAATTAATAAAATCTGAAAAAGACATGAGAATCAGAAGTCATGAAAAGTAATAAAATCTATAGTCTTATAAGATCTAATAATCTAAAAAAAACTTTAAAAAAGTTTATATTATTTATATATATATTACTAGTTGTCTAGCTAAGTTGAAAGTGTAAAAGTCATATAAATATATTATTAACCCTGAAGAACATTACATTATTATATATTAATAATTTTAATATAAATTAATATATTTTAGTATGTTTATTTTTTTTTTAAAATTATTTTAACTTATTGAGGTGTGTTTAGGACGGTGGAGCTGAGCTGAAGCAGTGACTGTGTTTGTCCACTAGAGGGAGTCAGAGTGTTTCTCTCCAGACCGCAGCGCTGATGAAGGTCAGATGCAGGAGGAGAGCAGATGCTTTCTGTCTGTCTGCTCCTCTGTGCATTCCTGAGCGCAGTCTGAGGGTCTCTGGGAGACGACAGGCCCCTGACGGACGGGGCCTCTTTCCCAGCGCTGCTGCTCGGTGTGAAGAGACAATCACTCCACAGACCAGCTCCGCTTCTGTCTGTCAGCACACACACACACACACACACACACTCACGCACACGTGCACTCACGTACACACACACACACTCACTCACATACACACACTCACACACACTCACACTCACACACACACACACACACACACTGAGAGACTGTAGTATGTAGCAGTACACTAGTGTGTTATTCTCTCACATTCATGTTTCATTTTCACAGAACAAGCACACACTCATTTGCATGTAGATTAGCCCAGAGTCGTTATCATCGGTGACTCTGACCCTGAAGCACAAAAAAACCTGTAGCGTTAGAGTCAACCCTTGCAGAGTTAGGATTAGTTATAGTACAATTATTCTTTATATTTTATTAATGAATTATTAGTTATTATATTTGCATTATTTTAATGTTAGTATTATTTATTATATTCTCTGTTCTTCAAAAATAATTGATTTAATTATTATTTTACAGGTATTATTATTATTATTATTAAATACACTATTTTTTTATACAGTGATGAGTGTGAGTGTGTGTGTGTGTGCGTGTGTGAGTGTGTGTGCGTGTGTGTGTGAGCATGTGTGTGTGTGAGCGTGTGTGTGTGTGAGTGTGTGAGTGAGTGAGTGTGTGAGTGAGTGAGTGAGTGTGCGCGTGTGTGTCAAGTCAAGTCACCTTTATTTATTTAGTGCTTTTAACAATACAGATTGTGTCAAAGCACTTAACAGTATCAAATTGGAGGATAGAGTGTCAGTAATGTATAATGATAAGATTAAACACTCAATTTTCAGTTAAAGGCATTTCATTATTGAATTCAGAGATGTCATTGTCTAGCTCAGTTTAGTTTAAATAGTATCTGTGAAATCAAATTGATGATAATCGTTAGAAATTAAGTGTCCCCAACTGAGCAAGCCAGAGGCGACAGCGGCAAGGAACCAAAACTCCCTCTGTGACAGAATGGAGAAAAAAACCTTGGGAGAAACCAGACTCAGTCGGGGGCCAGTTCTCCTCTGGCCAGACGAAACCCGCAGTTCAATTCCAACCGCAGCCATGTCAGATTGTGGTAATTTCTAACAATAATAGTATTATGTAGTTAGGTATTTTATTATATTATAGTTATTTTGTTTAATTTTTAGTTTTATTGTATTTAAGTCGAGGTCTTCACTGGGGATATGTCCCCGGGGCTCATCCAGGTGTCCGGCCTCCGCCGACGATCAGGGTCGCAGACATCATCTCCCGGCGCCGATCCACCATCTGATCCGGACACGGACTGAGAAACAGAATAATAAAGAAACAGACAAATATTAGCGTAGATGCCATTCTTCTTACGATGTAACGAGTACATCGTGTGTTATGAGGAGTGTTCCCGGTTCCGGTTGATCTAATTAATGCAGCCTAACAATCCTTTAACGGATTTGAATAATAGAAGTGTATTAGTGTGTTATGTGTAAGCCAGGTTAAAGAAATGTGTCTTTAATCTAGATTTAAACTGACAGAGTGTGTCTGCCTCCCGAACAGTGTTAGGTAGATTGTTCCAGAGTTTGGGCACTAAATAGGAAAAGGATCTGCCGCCCGCAGTCGATTTTGATATTCTAGGTATTATCAAATGGCCAGAGTTTTGAGAACGCAGCAGACGTGGAGGACTATAATGTGATAAGAGCTCGCTCAAGTACTGAGGAGCTAAGCCATTCAGGGCTTTATAAGTAATTAACAAGATTTTAAAATCTATCCGATGTTTAATAGGGAGCCAGTGCAGTGTTGACAGAACCGGGCTAATATGGTCATACTTCCTGGTTCTAGTAAGGTACTACAACATAAACATGGTTTATGAGGACACTTCCTGTGTCCCTGTAAAACAAAAGGCTTTAAAAACATACTAAACGGTGTTTTATGAAATTCAAAAATTGGCAGTAGTTTCCTGTAAGGGGTAGGTTTAGGTGTAGGGTTGGTGTAGGGTGATAGAAAATACAGTTTGTACAGTATAAAAACCATTATGCCTATGGAGAGTCCCCATAAACCACAAATTCAAGTATGTGTGTGTGTGTGTGTGTGAGCATGTGTGTGTGTGTGTGTGTGTGTGTGTGTGTGTGTGGCAGGAAGAGTGTGAGTGGGCGGCCAAAGAAACGAGATCAACAACGAAAAAACATAATTCTTAATGTTTTTCTGATGCGAGACTTTTATTTTAAAAGACGTGCATAAAAGCTGTTGACACTTCTGTCAGATGCAGTTTAAGTAAAGAATGCCTGAGAAAAACGTGCTATCAGTATCTGCGGTCAGATAAGATGTTGACAGGCTTAATGTCAGTGTCATTATTCTATCGTTATTTTCGTAACTTGTTATGAAATAAAAAGTCTCTCACCTCAGAAAAATGAACTATCCTGTCCTGTGTTCGTAGCGCGCACTCTTCAACAGCACGCGTGAACGGGGCGCCGCGCTGTATATCACTTCACTAAAGCGCTGAAACTACGAGCATGCAACGCATGAAATAAGTACAGTACCGATCGATCACATACTGGTACTGCGTGTGTTAGCTGGGAAGGATTTGCATGAAGGTATGATATTCATTGTATTCAGGTTTCCACATTTCATTAACAGTTCATGTTAGTATTGTATATTCACCATGGTAACTGTTGTTTCCATAACCCAAAAATACCATGTTATTCTCACTTTGTGCCATTTTGTATATGTTTAAATGATTGTGGTGGCTCATACCAGCTTAATTATATTAACAAAAACTAGTTTGGGACTGCTATTTAATAGCCTTACCTTATGGGCTGTTTATTCAGTATTAGTCATATTCTTAACAGTCTTAACTTAATTTTTATATATATGTATGGTAAGTGGGAAAACATGGGTCCCAAGGCCAAACCAGTTGAGAACCACTGCTCTAGAGTCGTGTAGAGCAGATCCAGATGACCCAGACCTGTCTGCTGCTTGAGTAACGAGGTTCCTGTGCTGTTTTTCAGGGTGAAGTACTTCAGAGGACAGAAGCTGAACGGCGAGTATGAGATCCGCGTGGAGCAGGTGAGTGTGTGTGTGTGTGTGTGTGTGTTTCCAGCCCAGCGTCTAGACAGCCACCGTTCCAGCGCTGATAGCATCTCTGACTCTACATCTGTGAACCATTGTGTGCATGTGTGTGTGTGAGAGTGTGAGTGTGTGTGTGTGTGTGAGAGTGTGTGTGTGAGTGTGTGTATGTGTGTGTGAGTGTGTGTGTGAGTGTGTGTGTGTGTGCGTGTGCGTGTGCGTGTGCGTGTGTGTGTGTGTGTGAGCGTGTGTGTGTGTGTGTGTGTGCGTGTGAGTGTGTGTGCGTGTGTGTGTGTGTGTGAGCGTGTGTGTGAGTGTGTGAGTGTGTGTGTGAGTGTGTGAGTGTGTGTGCGTGTGTGTGTGTGTGTGAGCGTGTGTGTGAGTGTGTGTGTGTGTGTGTGCGTGTGAGTGTGTGTGCGTGTGTGTGTGTGTGTGTTTCTTGAGCTCTGTTGCTGCTGTGTTTTGAACTGTGCTGCTGTTAAGAGAAACAAACACACACATCATCATCATCATCATCCTACTCCTTTAACAGGCAGATGATAGTTTTAGATCAGTGTTTTTCAACCAGCAGCTTATATATATTAGTGGTGTCAAAATTAGCGCGTTAACGCAGGCGATTAATTTTTTCAGTTTAACGCATTAAAAATATTTAACACAATTAAAGCAGGGGCGGAGCTAGGGTTGGCCACCCCACTCACAACTGTTGCTTCTGTCACTTTTTCTCTCGTCAAGAAGTGCATTTATTCAGTCGCAGGACGTCTTTACGAGCACATCAAACAGGAGATGATTCAGACGTGCTCCAGCTTCACTTCAGCGGCAGGCGCGAGTCAAACGAGTGTGGAAACTGTACTGTGCTCAGAGCGCATGATCTTCAATTGCACGCACAAAGGCGCTAGCGCGCGCTTTAGCCTGTATCTTTTCATATCAAAGCACGAAATAATCTACGTGCATGCAATGTCGTGGTCAGTTAAGTCATGAAGTTACCAAAAAGGCGATTAAAGCTGCCTTAAAAATGTGCATGCATGTAATATATTTTATATGAGTCACATTTAAAAACATGTCTCTGAAATGGTTTTCAAAACTGTCCTGGAACCCAGCACTGTCTCCCTCATCTAATGATTCAACTCGTCAGCTCATTAATAGAGACTTTAAGACCTGAAGTGGGTCAGAAAAGGTAAAAAGAGTTGAGAGAAAATATGATGCATCCACGTCATGTTCAGCAGCGACAGCTCTTAAAGAAAATAACAGCCAAAATAACCTATTAACCAGCTGCTGTGATGTCTATTAATCAAAGGACAAAGAAAAAAAAAGAGGAAAAATAACTTTTATAGTTTTAAGGATTCATTTAGTATTTAGTGTTTGATAACTTCAATTTCAATTTCTGTATATTTCTGCTGAAGGGCACATGTAAATATGACATTTATTATAATGGGTTTGTGTGAAGATTGTTTTAAGTTCACTTAAATTACAAGTTATTTTTTTAAAGTCTAATACATTTTAAAATTGATAGCTCTCAATTATACTGTAATGTTGAATGGCTATAGTCAATGGTTAAATATTGACTATGGGGGGGGGTTTATAGAGAAATCAGTATTAGCATTAGTGATACTGGCCTTCAGTCATAAAATTAAAGATGCCATTAAACAAATATTAAAATACTGTTTTTATGTTGTTTGTGCATTAATTTGAAGATTGAATGTGAAATTATTGCAATATAAAAGTATATTTAAAATCTTTCATGTTTGGTGGAATTAATCGCGATTAATTTCAGAAAAACGTGCGATTAATTAGTTATTTTTTTAATCGATTGACAGCACTAATATATATATATATATATATATATATATATATATGTGTGTATATATATATATATATATATATATATATATATATATATATATATATATATATGTATATATATATATATATATATATATATGCAGTGTTCATTTTTTTTGTTCGTTTGTTTATTTAAGTGGACTTATTTAAGTCAAGATTTTACTTTATTTATTTATTTATTTATTTAAGGATAAGGGTTATTTCAGGTAATTTATATTTATTATTTTGTTTATTAGTACTCTATGATTATTTAATTAGTCTCTTTAAAGTTTTTATATATTTATTTTAGTTTATTAATTAATTTATATTTATTATTTATTACTTTATGATTATTTAATTGGACTTCTTAAAGTTTTTATTTTAATTTTTTGTTTATTTTTATTTATACTTTATTTTAATTAATTTATATTTATTATTTAATTTATTTTTAATTTATGATTTTTTAATTGGACTTCTTAAAGTTTTTAGTTTATTTTTTTGTATATATTTGTTTACAGTTTATTTTAATTAATTTATATTTATTATTTAATTTATTTTTACTTTATGATTATTTAATTGGACTTTTATTTATTTATTTATTTTAGTTATTTAATTAATTAATTTATATATATATATATTATTTCTTTAGTATTTATGATTTTTCAATTGGACTTCTTAAAGCTTTTATTTATTTATTTAAATGAATTTATATTTATTATTTATTTTATTTTTACTTTATGATTATGTCATTGGACTATTTAAAGTTATTTATTTATTTATTTATTTAATATTCTGTAATATATTTTGCTTATTGGATTTTTCATGCCTCATATTTAATCTCATGTTTGTCTGTCATCTCCTTGGTATTCGAAAGTGGCAGAAGTGGCTGTTGTGATGGAAAAATTTCAGTGCTTAATTTCAGTCATAACGTAAAGAGTGAAACCATAATGATCAAAGTGATGATGGATTCTGCTGATGGTTTAGTGTTCGTCAGTGTTTGTCGTGCCTTATAAGGTGTCATCTGGTGCTCAGACGTTCCCTCAGTAGGGAGCAGCCAAATCACACACACAGTCAGCCTTCTGTATACTCCACACTAGATACTGCGTGTTTGTAACAGTACATAAAGCAGTACACTGATAAAACACACAGATACACAGCTGGACTTCAGCCTCAGTCGACCTTCATCTGGATGCTGTGGGTCTGAGCTGATCTCCAGATGAGCTTCGTTATCTGAGGCTCTTAATAACACAACCACAGAGCCGCAGGACTCACAGCAGACGCTTTGTGCTCTCTTTGCCGATGGTGTGTGACGTCAGTGCTGCGGTAGCGTGTTTACAGTCTTGTGAGGTCCTGCTGTTTGTCCTGATGTTCTGATGGAAACATCTGTTCAGCAGAGCTTCTTCTGCTGCTGGACGCTCCATGTGTTTGTCCTGCCATCCATCAGTCGTGTCCTCATGACCTCAGAGCAACTCAAACTAAAATTAAAACCATAAAAACTAAAAAATCATGGCCTGATAAAAATTGTTTATTTATGTATTCATTCATTCATTCTTATTTTGATGAAATTATATTTATTATTTATTATAAGAAAATAAAATGCAAAAATGTAATAATAATAATAATAATAATACTTTTTTTTTAAATTATTCATTCATTCTTACTTTGATAAATTATATTTATTATTTATTATATTATGACTTTATTTATTTGGACTCCCAAAAGATTTTAATGAAAATTCTAAAAAGAAAAAAAGAAAAGAAAGAAAGACAAAAAAAAAAAACACAAATTTAAATAATAATAATAATAATAATATATTTTTTATTATTCATTCATTCTTACTTTGATGACATTATATTTATTATTTATTATATTATTACTTTATTTATTTGTACTACCAAAAGATTTTATGAAAATTCTAAAAATTAAAATACAAAAAAGAAAGAAAGAAAAAAATTAAATAATGTTATTATTAATAATAATAATACATGTTTTTTTAAATTATTCATTCATTCTTATTTTGATGAAATTATATGTATTATTTATTATATTTTGACTTTATTTATTTGAACTCCCAAAAGATTTTAATAAAAATTTAAAAAAGAAAGAAAAAATGCAAAAATTTAATAATAATAATAATAATTTTTTTTTAAATTATCCATTCATTCTTATTTTGATGAAATTATGTTTACTATTTATATTATGACTTTATTTATTTGTTTATTTTATTTATTTATACTCCCAAAAGATTTTGATGAAAATTCTAAATATTAAAAAAAGAAAAGGAAATGAAATTACAAAATTGAAATAAATAAATAAATAAAAATTGAAAACTAAAATAAGTAGTTATATCGGTGCTGATAGCATATTATTTAGAGATAGAGTTTACAGTATGATGCGGCATCGATGGCTCATCTGTGATCCCTCGCTCTCGGTTTGTTTTATAAGCTGAAACCTGATTGAGATTCAGAGAAGATCTGAGAGACACGAACATCACGAGCATCAGGAGCTTGATCCGTTCCACACTGACACACAGATGATGAGGAGGAGGAGGTTATTTTGTCCTCTGTGTGTGTGTGTGTGTTTATGAGTGCTGATCATGTGATCGGGTGAAAGGCACCTTGCATTCTTCACCCTAATGACACCCATTAGCTTCAGCTCCAAAAATACCTGCCAAATTCCAGATGGGATCACGATGCCAGAGCAGAGCGTGTGTGTGTGTGTGTGTGTGTGTGTGAGAGAGAGAGAGTGAATGAAAGAGATTGTGTGTTTGTGTTTGTGTGTGTGTGTGTGTGTGTGTGTGTGAGAAAGAGAGAGAGAGAGAGACTGTTTGGAATGACAACCGTTGGTCTCAGACTAATGTTGAAAAGTTTAATGTTTTGGAAAGAGTCTTTTGTGCTCACCAAAGCTACATTTATTTGATCAAAAATACAGTAAAAATTGTGATATATTATTGTAATGTAAAACATCTGTTTTCTATGTGAAAATTTGTTAAACTGTAATTTATTTCTGTGATCAAAGTTGAATTTTCAGCATCATTACTTCAGTCTTCAGTGTCACATGATCCTTCAGAAATCATTCTAATATACTGATTTGCTGCTCAAGAAACATTTCTGATTATTATCAATGTTGAAAACATTAATATTTTTGTGGAAACCGTGATGCATTTTATTTTTCAGGATTCACAGATGAACAGAAAGTTCAAAAGAACAGCATTTATTTTAAATAGAAGTCTTTTCTAACATTATAAATGTCTTTACTGACACTTTTGATCAATTTAATGCATCCTTGATAAAAGTATCAAAACACTTTCGAACAGTAGTGTATGTTCACATCATTATGTTGAATCACTAATGGTAGTTACAAAAAAATTACTGAGCAGATTTGCCTTTCAGATTACCTTTCAGCCAATTTAGGGCCTTATTTAATATAAATGAATATATCATGAAGAGTAATTAGAATTTTTGAATTGCTCAAACATCTGCATGAGAAGTGATGATCAGACGTGAGTTTCAGAGGAAGGAAGCTTGTTTGTCTCTTGGACTTTCTCCTGTTTTCTTTCCCAGCGACCTGAATGCGTTACACGGAGCGTAACCATGGCAGCGTGAGTCTGGCACCAATCCCGCACTCTCGCTCCATGCCACCGGCCAATAGAGCTCCACCTCCGAGTCAGCAGCCAATCAGAGCATCCGATACGTGTGTCCTCTAGAGCTGCTATTTGTCCTTTAAACACTCTGAGCGCAGACGCACTTTCCAACATTGATAATAATCAAAAATGTTTCTTGAGCAGAAAATCAGCATATTAGAATGATTTCTGAAGGATCATGTGACACTGAAGACTGGAGTAATGATACTCCAGAAAATACAGCTTTAATCACAGAAATCAATTACAGTTTAACAGATATTCACATAGAAAACAGCTGTTTTACATTAGAATAATATTTCACATTTTTTACTGTATTTTTGATCAAATAAATGCATAATTGTACCAATCCCAAACTTTTTAGTTACTGTATTTATGAAACTAAAAGTCATAATTTTTTTATTTAAAAAAGCTTTTGATGTTTATTATTTTGGTGTTTTATAAATATAAAAATGCCTCTGAAAGTCATTTCCGGGGGTAAATATTGTCCCTTAATGAAGTGAATGTCTGATGCTGGCATCATAATAATGCATTTGATCAGATCATACTATATTGTTGTTGATTTTGTGGTTATGGACTGTAGAAATCTATAATTCATATCTGTGATTTAGTGCCTTCAAAATGCTGGTTTATAGTTTTACTTTTTAAAATGAACAAAGTGTTGAAGTTCAGCTGGAAGAACAGACCAATGGCGTGAGTTTGGGGGCGGGACTGTCTGTTTGACTGACCAATGGAAACCTGTTATTAACGCTCATTATTTTTGCACTTTTAATTTTTCACTGTTTTCATTCAACTCAGTCTGATCTCATCCAAATCTCAGACGTGTTATTATTATATTATGTGTTTGTGTTTGATAGAGTTTAAGTATATTTTCTGTTTTCATTTTAACTTTGTGTAAGGTTTTAATAATCTTGTTGTGTATTGATCATTTTTATTAGATTTTGTTGTTGTTTTTAATGTCTATATAGTTTTTATTCATTTTATTTTAGTTTTAGTTATTTTAGTATGTCAAGTTAAACTAAATGAAAATGAGAAATGTTGCCTCGGCAATTAGCTGAAATAATATATATAAAAAATATATAATTAAATATATAAATATATAAGCTATATCACACTCGTAGACGTGAGATATTGCTGAATATCGGCACGGCTGTGATTTGGCCGTAGGTAATCACAGCGTGCCTATACAGTATATAGCCCTATCTCACATCTATGGGTGTGATATTGCATTTATACAACAGTTCGACGGCACGAGTGTGTAAATACATAAACAAAATAACAACAGAGTGTCTTTAAAAGGCCTCTTTTGTGCGCAACTACTTCCTTCCGCCATGGATTCAAATCTAAAGTTGACAATTTAACAGCTGAGCCCGAGCCTCCGTTATTAATTACAAAACATCACTTTAGAACTAGTAACGAAGGAACGTTGAGTTGCTTCATTGAAACCTTATTGTAGTATTGTATGAAAGTTTTGCTGTATTATGTAGAGTATTATGAGAGAGAGATTGACTGAGCGATCGTGATTACCTGCATCTGATACAGCATTCATTCTTCAGATCAGTCTCATATTCACAATAAAACATTAGTTTGACTATCTGCTGAGGAAAGCGATATCTTTGTCGTAACCTTAATTAATATCCTCTCATCTGTTAAGGGTGATTTTGCTGCTCAGTGCATTTGTTCGCTGCATCAAACTGTTGTTGAAACTAAAAATAACTTCCGTTTATAGCGTTTATAACTTTTCAATGTAAAAGTCTTTACTGCTGACTCATAAAAACAGTCTCTTGTCGCCATCTAATAGCGGAACAATGTAACTAAAATCACCATCACGAACACGCACCGTTTCTCAATACTAAACACTATTATTAAATACTATTATTTATACAAACTATTATTTATTGAATAATAATATTTAATAAACAACAACAGCCATCATAAAACTTGCTAGGCAATTCAGTCAAAAGTACAAAGGCAGCACTGTGATATACAGCATTGAATTTACATAAACATGAGATTTTGCCAAAACTATCTTCTCTGGAACAAATAATAGATTAATGAGACGAAAGACAACCGTTAGATTTACTCAAAACGAATTATATCTCATGTTTAACCACTACAGAGACATCAGAGCCAGTGATAAATTCCAGAAGATCTGGCCAAGGTGAGGTGCTCTCTCTGTTGGTTCATGAGCGCAGAACGGCCGCTGACGCTCTAGAGCTCTCAGCTCTGAAAACGTCGATGCAAATTTTCAAATAGACGTTATCTTTATTAACAAACTGCATATTTGAACTATAAACAAGTACATTCTCGCCTGAAAACCTCTTAAAACTACATTCCGTGACACAAAAACAGTAATAATTAAAAAATTATACTGGATTTGGGAGTCCGCCGTGATACAATTACAAACTGTGAAACACACTCTATCGCACTCTTATCAGCCAATCAGATTTGAGGACCAGAAAGAACTGTTGTATAAATAAGTAAGTAAATAAATAAATATATATATAATTTTTATTTCAGTTGAATGTATTTAATTATATTTTTATGATTATAGTGGTAGTTAAGTAAAATGCTCTGTTGTGTGTTTCAGGCTGAGTTCTCTGAGATCAATCTGGTGTCGTATGTGAACTCCGGCTGTACGGTGGACATGCAGGTGAACCGCGGAGGAACCAAAGTGGTCAGGTGTGTTATTTGTCACCAAGATACTATTTATTTTTAGAGTTTCAGTTTGTTGTTTTATTTTAGTTAAAGTTTTACTGTTTTTCTTTATTTTTTAATATATGTCTATATAGTTTTGTTGATATTTTTAATTTTTTTTTATTTTTATAATTTAACTTTTTTTTAAATTTCAGTTAAAGTTTAGTTAATTTTTTAATGACTATATAGCTTTATTATTAATTTGAATTTGTCTTTTTTAAATTTTTTTTTTTTTTTTTTTTTTTTTTTTTGTATGTCTGTAGTTTTTATTAACTAATTGTTAAGTTAAACAAAATGCAAATGAGAAATGTAGGAGTGACCCCGAATAGTCGACAATGCGATGCTTCGATTCGAGGAGCCTGATTCGACTCCCAATCTCACAGTCGAATATTCGCGGGGTGTTATGATCATGCCATTTTGGCTATATGGGGGTGCTCAATGTCTGATTTCACACAGAACTACCGATTTTCTCCCAATAAGTTAATATACAGCCTATTAAAATAATGCTGTAAATAAGAATCTGAAAAGAAGGAAGCTTTAAATAAATATTTTAACGTGCGTGAATAAATCCAACCGCCCCTATAGATTTAAGTTTCACTTTCCATAATCCGTGACCGACAGAGCAGCATCTTGGCGGCAGGGATGTAAATCTTTAACAAGACTCAAACTGACACAGGCAGAGTGGAATACTGGATTTTTTCGATCAGGTAGGGTACGAGTGATTTTAAAACATTTCAGCCGGTTTATAAATATGTCGTGTATATACTATTTATCTCGTATAAGATGCATTTGGTTGACTCTTGATATGTATTTTGGCCCCGCCCCCAAATATATGATTCGACTATCAGTCGACTATTGGCAAGATTTGAAAATTCTGATTCGACTATGAAAATCCTTAGTCGGGGACACCCCTAGAGAAATGTTGACTTGGCAAATGGCTGAAATAAAATAAGTAATTTTATTGAATTTCGTTTATTTTATTTTGAGAAACAAGTGTTTTTCTAGTTGATTTAATTTTAGTTTTTTAGGTGTGTTTGTTCAGGTTCAGCTCTAAAACACAGATGGATCTAAATGTGCGTTTGTTCAGGTTTAAGTTGAATGTGAATCAGTGTGACGAATGAATCACAAATCTCAGCTCTGTAATTCCAGACTGTTTTTCCAGTGTTTTCAGCGTTCAGACTAGAAACACAAGCCTTTCTCCATCACTCAGTGTGTTTTGGTGGTTTTTAGTGCATGTATGAAGTCAGTGTGTAGACAATCAAATTAACTAGCAACATCATCCACCAACTAACCACAGTCTAACACAGCACTGTCCATCTGTAATGTGGATTATATGTGATTCAAGTCTGAAGCAGCGGCTGGTTTTCTGTGTGCGGCTGAAGAGCAAATAAAGCGTGTGATTTGATACGCTGTATTAATAAAGCTCATCTTAATGAAAACAGCACGGCTGTAATGGAGCCTGCAGAATGTACTTCCTGTCTGGGCCTCTCACACTCGCGCCAGTCTCGGCTTCACATGTCCATCATCTGCCAAACACATGGAGATTATTTATACCTGCCTCACTTAAGCAGACATCTTATACTAGCTTAATAAAAGCCACTATTAATAGTGTGTGTGCGCATGAGCTGAACCGGCCCTTTAAGAAACACACACTTACTGTCTCTTCTGCTCACCAAAGCTACAGTACAAATTTTGAAATAGTATTATAATTTAAAACAGCTGTTTTCTATGTGAATATTTGTTAAACTGTAATTTATTTCTGTGATCAAAGCTGAATTTTCAGCATCATTACTCCAGTCTTCAGTGTCACATGATCCTTCAGAAATCATTCTAATATGCTGATTTGTTGCTCAAGAAACATTTCTGATTATTATCAGTGTTGAAAACATTAATATTTCTGTGAAAACTGTGATTTTTCAGCATTCACAGATGAATAGAAAGTTCAAAAGGACAGCATTTATTAAAAAAAACAAAAAAAAAACGAAATCTTTTGCAACATTTTAAATGAATTTACTGGCACTTTTGATCAATAAAAGTATGAGTTCTTTTACACAATCATATTAACCCCAAACTTTTGAACCATAATGTACAAAAACTTGTGCTTTTGTTTTATTTTCCAGCTAAAATATCTAAAAATCCCTGAATAAGACTGAGAAGCAGCACCACATACAATCTCAATACTTGTTTTCATAGACTGTATCTTTAATATCAGTTTTGTCCTTCAGATTATTCACTTGTTTTTAACTTGTGACATATCTGTGCAAGTCTGAATATCTAAAGCAGTGTAAATGCCTCTTGCTTAAAAGATGATTTTTAGAAGTTGTTGATAACTGCACTGCAAAAAATTGATTTTCTTCCTTAGTATTTTTGTCGTTTTCTAATATAAATATCTAAAAATTCTTGAATTAAGATGCATTTACTTGACAAGTAAAATGACTTAAGATATTATGTCTTGTTTTCTGAAAATATTATGCAAATTATTTGCTTAAAACTTGTAAAAAATATCTGACAGTAGGTTAAGAAAAATAATCTTAATTCAAAGGCTAAACAAGATTATTTTTCTTACCCCATTGGCAGATGTCTTACTTGTTTTAAGAAAAAACGAACAAAATTTGGATATTTTTTTCAGAAAACAAGACATAATATCTTAAGTCATTTTACTTGTCAAGTAAATGCATCCTGATTCAAGAATTTGTAGATATACCAGAAAACAAGACAAAAATACAAAGGAAGAAAATCTTTTTTTGCAGTGTGAACACATGCTAAACAAAGACAGAAGAGCACGATGTTCTTCAGCACACGTGTGAGTGTTTTATGAGGGAACATAAAGATGCCAAAGCATTCTGATGACTGGAGAGAATGTGAACGGGTGTGTGTGTGTGTGTGTGTGCTGTGATGTTCCTCCAGGAGCGTTCAGTCATGTCATGAAGACGATGATATACACACACACACTCTTCCAGCTTCTGCTGTTTCTGGATCTTCAGAATGTGTGACAGATGTCCGTCCTCAGGGTTCCCGCGGGTCCTTAAAAAAGTCTTAAATTTAGTTTTAGCAAATTTAAGGCCATAAAAAGTCTCAAATTGTACAAGAAAATCTTAATTACAGTTTCAAGATGTCTTAAATTTTGGGACGGGAAGACCAGATTTGGTGATATGGCTTAATGTGATGATTAAACTTCAAAAGGTTATGATTTAATTTAATAAACATGAGCGCTGCACGTTTCAAAGTCCAGTTCTGCGTTGCTTTGTTTACTGCCGTTACAGGAAAACGGCTATATTTCTGCTGTTCTGAAAGTGCCACCTGCTGGCAGAGAAATAATGTGCATTTTCAATAAGCCCACCTGCTGTTTTTGTTCAGACCAATGCGAAAATAGCCCCATATTTTTATCTTGCAAACACGCAGAGATGTAAATGTGAACTAGTGAATCGATAAGAAGATAATTCGTTATAAAAATCTAAATAGTAAAATGTATTTATATGTCTTTTTTATTTCTTTTTATTGAATTTTAACTATACACATGTACATATAAATTTCCATGTAACAGAAAACACACACACACACACACACGCACACACAAAGGGCTTCTCAGTATTTTACATTAATATACAGCACATACACATACATTAACATATCAACACATTTCCAACTCCACCACATTTTAAAAACAATTTGAAAGGTCCCCAAACTCCATCAAAAATTATTTATTTATCTCTTAATATAAGTTATCTTTTCCATTAACATATTTGTAACCATTTCTTTCAGCCAACGATTTATATGTCATTTAATCAATTTATTGATAATAATTGTTTCAATTAATATTATAATTAATACTTTTGACTTTCTTAAAAATGGTTTAAAGGCTGAAATGTGATGTGTATAATTTTATAAACTTTTTGTTTTTGTGAAAACTGTAAATCATGCTTTTTACAGTCATTTTACAGTTTAATATGTTGCTATAGACATTGCCCTACCCCGCTCTTATGCTATTAATTTTATTTGTGCAGTTCTTAAAAAGTCTTAAATTTGAGCTTAAACATCCTGCAGCAACCCTGGTCCTCAAACACACAGAGGTTCTGCAGTAATCAAGTTCTGTGGCTCTGTGTTTGTCTCTGTAGGTCGTTCAGGCCAGATTTTGTTCTGATCCGCCAGCACACCTACAGCATGACCCCGGGAGAGGACTTCAGGAGCCTCGTGATCGGCCTGCACTACGGCTCCGTTCCCAGCGTTAACTCGCTCTTCTCCATCTACAACTTCTGCAGCAAACCCTGGGTGGTGCGTCAAACCAATCTGAAGCCCTTACTAGTGCACAAACACAGTCTGAGTAGTGATACTCGTTATAACAGACGACCAAACAACAACAGATACCAAATGCATTAGTTTTTCTCAAATTGTATTTATGCTTTGGTTTAAACCTCAAATTCTGCTTTAATATTAATCCAAAATATTTATTTTCCCAAAGACAAAAACATTCTTACAGTGTAAAAAGATTATTCTGTTGTTATAGATAGCTAAAACAAAAATTAAAACTAAAACCATAAATATTTCCCCAAAGACAAAAACATTCTTACAATGTAAAAAGATTATTATTATAAAAACCATACGTGATTACATTATTCTATTGTTATAGATAGCTAAAACAGAAATTAAAACTGAAACCATAACAATTTATTGCTTGAAAAAAAAAATTAAAATAAAATTTAATAAATAATAAAATATAAACATCTCTAAAACTTATTTTATTTTACTTGTTTTATTTTCACTAGTTCTTGTTTTAAGTACAAGATAACTAAAACTAAAACTGAAATAAAAATGATTAAGAACTATATAGACATATTAAAAAAAAAATAAATAATAAAAGCACACAAGTAAATTACTAAAACTTTAAAATGAAAACAGAAAATATACAAAAAATAAAAAATAAAGTATACCAATACTGTAATCATACTAAAATAACACTGCTTAATCTATGTATTTTCTTTAGGCATGAGCCAAAATGCTATTTAATTTAGGTCAATATTATAATTTTTTGTGTTAATGTAACCATAAATAAAAGCTAAATTAGCTATAATCTGATAAAACTAAAACACTTTGTTAGTCAATGCTTAGTTTACTTACTATAAATAAAGACAACTTTAAAAGATCTTAATGATTATTATGATTGTAAAATATGCATCATACCTTCAAAGACACAAGAGAAATGAATAAAACCCACAGTAAGTTCTGCAGTCAGTAAAGCTAGTCAGTATGTATACCACAAGCCAAACTCACTTCTCTTTTATTTTAGTTTTTTCTATTAGAAGTATTACTTGCTTTTAGACAAACTGAATAAAACAGGTTTAAAGTGAAAAGCATGGTTTTGTGATTCACTCTGTGGGTTGTTTCAGTGCAAACTCAGACTAAACTATTCGTGAAGAAGACAAAACATTCTGCGTTATCAGGACTGTTGGTGTGTTTGGGACTGAACTCATATGATATCGCTTTACAGTACTTCTTTAATGCGTTATATGCAGAGGAGTATTTTTACTCTGCTTTAAAAGTACTTTTTAAGTGTCTGTATCTTATCAGTGTTTTTCTATAGAAAACTTTTACTTCACAACATTCTAAAGCATAATATTGTAGTTTATACTGCACTGTTTCATATTAAATATCATTTAATACTTAATTACATTAGAAATCTAGTACTTTCTTTCTTTTACTAAAGTAAAATTCAAAGTTTTACTTGAGTACAAGAAATTACTACACTTTTTAATGTTCTTAAGTATTAAAGGTAAAAACATTATTCAAGAATCGGCTAAAAACACATTCTATCTTTATTTGACTCTCGAACTCTAGCACTTTCTATTCTAATTCTGTTCTCAAAAACTCTATTCATTTACTAACTGCTTGCTTGCTTAAAAAAAAAACAAAAAAAACAAAAAAAAAACCTAACACTAGCTTCTCTATTTTTTTGTATTCTATCTATTTCTTTTCTTTTTATTTGCATATCATTGCTCTTTTGTTGGTTTTGAATGCTTCTGTTGTCCTCATTTGTAAGTCACTTTGGATAAAAGTGTCCGTTTTAATGACTAAATGTAAATGTAAAAAAAACCAAAAAACTTTTATTTATGAAATGTAGTGTAGTAAAAAAAGTACAACATTATGCTTTGGAATGTAGTGAAGTAAAAGAAAAACAGTCTTATATTAAAGTACAGATACTTTTTGAATTCACTTGAGTAAAGTAATAATACTTCACTACTGTCCGCCTCTGGTTATATGGCCTTCAATTCAACTCATTTTTGGAGTTGAGTGAGTTTTGATGCAAGAGGATGAAGACAAACGTTGTGTTCTTTATAATAATGAATCATTCATGTGTCTGTGTGTCTTGATTCTGCAGTTCTCTCACATGATCAAACTCTACCAGACTCTGGGTCCAGAGAAGTTCCCGCTCAACGAGCAAACCTTCTTCCCCAACCACACGCAGATGGTGAGTCTCTGCGCTAGCTGTTCACTAATACTTCACCTGACAATGAAAATGACTCACCCTCAGTTCATCTGAGATCAGGAAGAGTTTGTTTCTTCATCAGGTTTGTAGAAATGTGTCACTGCATCAGTGTCTCAGCAATGGATGCTCTGCAGTGAATGGGTGCCGTCAGAATGAGAGTCTGATAAAAACATCACAATAATCCACAAGTAATCCACACCACTCCAGTCCATCAGTTAACATCAGTTAACAGCATTAAGACGTTTTTAACTAAAATATGAGTCCATAATTCATAATAACGCTTCTGGTCTGAATCAGGAGAGAAATCTGCACAAGCGTATAAGTCTTTATACAGACTCACTTGTTATGTGCCCAAATATGCAGGGTTTTTCTTTTGAAAGACTGAAGCTATTTGATTTTTGATTTCTGAATAAACGTCTGTATGTGTATCCTAAATCAGTTTTATATTTTGCCAAGTCATGTTTTTGTCGTTTTAATTCAGTTTTCGTTTTAAATTCAGTTTTAATGGGTGAATTTTAGAAATTGGAAAGCATACATAATTCATTTACTGTAAATCATGAAATTTGCCGCAATTTAGCAATTTATTAACTGTTTATCAAAATATGTATTTTTAGGGCGCTATGAAATCCATTTTATTTTTTCCCCAAATTTCATTTTTTTCTATTTTAATTTTCCTGTATTTAATTTTTTCTGTTTAAACTTTGTTTTAATGGTTAAATCAGATCATAATAAAAATACAAAAATTATATTTTTAGGGCCTTATGAAATCCTTTTTATTTTTTCCCAAATTCTGTTTCCTGGAGTCCATTATTAAAGTTAAATTAAATATTAATAATCAAATAATTATTGTATTAATAATGTCTTAATTACAGTCCAAAACAGCTCTAAACAAATATGTGGCTGGATTTTGATGCGAGAGACTCCTGATTCAGACCAGAAGTGTTATTATGGATTATGGACTCTATGGTATTTTAGTTCAAAACATCTTAATGCTGGATTTGTTTCAGCTTTTGTCTTCTCCAGATGTTAACTGATGGACTGGAGTGCTGTGGATTACTTGTGGATTATTGTGATGTTTTTATTAGATCTCATTCTGACGGCACCCATTCACTGCAGAGCAAGTGATGCAATGCTTAATTTCTCCAAATCTGATGAAGAAACAAACTCATCTACATCTCGGATGAGCACATTCACAGCAAATGTTAATTTTTCCCAGAATAATAATGACGAGAGTCACAGAGCCGTTTTCACAATGTTTATTATAAAAATATAAAACAAAGAAATTAAAAATTGAATCGAATCGAAATGGTCATCTGTCTCACACACACACACACACACACACACACACACACGAGCGTTCAGTCTCTTCGGTGAGAGTCAGACGGGTCTGATCTGAGCAGATGTTTGTGTTACAGACAGAATATGTACATGTTATAAAAACAGGAGCCGGAGGCTGAGACTCCAGCGCAGGAATGGAGCAGAAATCAACAGGAGTTTAGTGGCAGAAAACAACACTGATCTGATTCACATCCATACCTCCCGTTACAAACGCATTTTAGACACATGTACAGAAAAGACGTGATCGATCTACCATTTATAATCTTTGCTTTAAAGTAATACAAAAATACTAAATCACAATTTCATAGCTTATATCATAAACAGCAAGAAGGAAAATAATAATTTCTCTGCGTTTGTGCCAGAGCGAGCTGAGCGATTCGGCACGATCATAAATAGATATTGAACAGTATAAATCTGGCACACGCACATATACAATAGCAGGTATCATATTGATGAAATCATGTTTAAAAAGCAGTACATCTCTATAAAAGAACAGGGTTTATTGCGTTCATAAATTACTTCATATTTAATCTGGTTAATGCGGACGGCTCCTTGTGCTCGATGATGTACACTACCAGTCAAAAGTTTTTGAACAGTAAGATTTTTAAAGGTTTGTTAAAGAATTCTCTTCTGCTCACCAAGACTGCATTTATTTGATACAGCTGGAATATTGTGAAATATTTTTACTATTTAAAATAACTGCTTTCTATTTGAATATAATTTAAAATGTAATTTATTTCTGTGATCAAAGCTGAATTTTCAGCATCATTACTCCATTCTTCAGTGTCACATGATCACATTTTTTATTATTATTATTATTATTATTATTATTATCATCAATATTTAAAACAGCTTAGTGCATTTTTCAGGATTCTTTAATCCAGCATTTATCTGAAATAAAAAGCTTTTGTAACATTATACACTATACCCTTCAAAAGCTTGGAGTCAGTATAATGTTTTGTTTTGGGGGGGGGGGGGGGGGGGGGGATTATAGAAATTAATACTTTTATTTAGCAAGGATGCTTCAAATTGATCAAAAGTGATGATAAAGACATTTCTCTATTTCAGATAAATGCAGTTCTACTAAACCTTCTATTCATCAAAGAAACCTGAAAAAAAAATCTACTCAGCTGTTTTCAACATAATAATAATCAGAATAATAATCAGAATATTAGAATGATTTCTGAAGGATCATGTGACTGGAGTAATGATGCTAAAAATTCAGCTTTGAAATCACAGGAATAAATTACATTTTAAAATATATTCAAATACACTGAAAAAAAAAAAGATTAATTTAAGGTAAGTGGTTGCAATCAATTTATTTTAGCTACATTTAAATAAAATTTAGTTGACTAACTTTTAACTTTTTTTTTTATTTAAATGTAGCTAAAATAAATTGTTTGCAACCACTTACCTTAAAAAATTTTGTATAAATTTTTTTTTAAATAGTAAAAATATTTCAGAATTGTACAGTTCTTGCTGTACTTTGGATCAAATAAATGCAGGCTTGGTGAGCAGAAGAGACTTTTGTAAAAAACATGAAAGATCTGATGGTTCAGAAAGCTTTGTCTGGTGGTGTAGTGGTTTAAGGCGGGTTCTCAGGGGTCGGTGGTGTTGATGATGAGCTTGTCGCGAGCGCTCATGCCTCGGTACCAGCTGCAGTAGCCCTCCTTCTGCTGGATGCAGGCGTAATGACGCGACTGATAGCCGGGGTAGCCGAAGTGCGACAGCATGTCCGTCCACAAGCACTCGTTCTTGGACGTGACGAAGCAGGGCAGGTAGTGGCATGGCTTGATCTGCAAACGCAGGACAGATGAGCGTTTATTCAGCTGTGCTTTATCAATCCAGGTGTTTGATGAATGCAGAAGCGAACGCTCTTTCACTCCTGAGAGCATCATGAGCGTCTTTATGCAGGACGCACTTATGTGCTTAAACATGCAGGCTTTTCTTTTCAGATCGGATGTATTTAGTGGTGAAAGAGTGAAGAGGTTCATGTTCTGACTGTACAGCACAGATTGGTTTGATTTGTGCTTGTCTGTATGTGTGTCAGCATCAGTTCAAAGTCCTGATTTAATTCCATATATTTTAGTCATCAAAAAGCATGCCTAATTTATTTAAATCATGAAAATTATGCAATTTAACAACTTTTAATTAAAAGTTTATCAAAAAATATATATTTTTTTAGGGCCGTATGAAATCAATTAATTTTTTTCCCCCAAATTCAGTTTTTTCCGAGTCCATTAATAATGGTTAAATTCAATTAAAATACCGTAATAATCAAAAAGCATGTTTAATTATTTGCAATCATAAAAATTGCACAATTTAACAACAATTTATTAAAGGTTTATCAAAATATAGGCTATATTTTTAGGTCCCTATGAAATTTATTTTATTTATTTCCCAAATTCTGTTTTATCGAGTCCATTATTAATGGTTAAATTCAATTATAATAATCAAAAAACATGTCTAATTAATTGCAATCATGAAAATTGGACAATTTAACAACAATTTATTAAAATTATCAAAATATATATTTTTAGGGCCTTATAAATTTCATTTTATTTTTCCCAAATTCTATTTTTGTGTTCCTTTTTTTCTCATTTTAATGGTTAAATTAAATCTTAATCATCAAAAAGCATGTCTAATTAATTGAAATCATTCAAACTTACACAATTAAACATTATATTTTAGGGCCCTATGAAATCCAATTTATTTTTTCCCAAATTCTATTTAATTTTTTTCTGGATTCTGTTTTAATGGTCAACATGATTTTTTTTTTTTTTACTAATCAAAAAACATTTCTAATTAACTGAAATGATGAAACTTACACAATTTAACAACAATATATTAAAAATTTTACAAAAATTTAAATTTTTAGCGCTCTATGAAATCCATTTTATTTTTCCTCAAATTCAGTTTTATTTTTTTTTCTAAATTCTATGTTTTCCATTTTAAATTTTCGGGATTCCATTTTAATGGTTAAAATAAATTTTAATAATCAAAAAGCATGTCTAATTATTGAACTCATAACAACAAATAATTTATTAAAATATTTACAATAATTATTTTTACAATAATTAATTTTTTTTTCATAAATTCTGTGTTTGTTAGATTTTTTTGTTCTGATTCAGTGTTTGTTTATAACTTTAACTTGTGTTTAGTGATCTAACGCTAATGACAGCTGATGTTCAGACCCAGTGATCATGAGTAGGGCTGCAACTAACGATTATTTTGATAATCGGTTAGTTGACCGATTATTTTTCCGATTAATCGAATAAAAAAAAGTTCCATTTTCTTTTTTTTTATTTTATTGATAAAAACGCTTCCACATTCTGCCCAATGTCCTTCAAACAAATGTGCTAACTGAATGCTATGAAAACATACAGTGCTTAATTTATTAGACCACCTGTCATAATAAAGAGAAAACACAAATATTTTAGGAATCTGTCAAAGAATTGTTTAAATCTAAAAATGTTATTGTCATTTATTGGGCAAATAACAAACAGAAACAACTAAATATTTATTCACATAATAAAAAAATAGCCTCCTGCCTTTCATAACAGCATGCATTCTTGCTGGCATTGTTTAGCTACTGTTTGACTGTAATTGGGTATCTGAAAAAATCTTTCATAGATCTTTCATTCTTTCATAACAGCAATAATTATATTATAGAAATAGCCTACTGTTACTAAAAAGCTTATGCATATTAGAGGACTAACCAATACAGATAGCTAAAAAATGATTTTAGTAAACACCAATACTGTTAGTTTAGAGCAGCAGTGGCACAAAGCTTACATTATTTGATATAAACCTTAAATACATTTTTTAAGCACTGTAGCCTATTTAAATCACTTCATCAAAAATTAAGATATAATAAAGATAATAAAGATGAATAAAAACACAAACTCAGTGTTAACCAACTTTTTGATCACAGTCACGTTTACTGTAATTTCTTTATCCTGTAAAAGGCGGCTATGAAGCGTCTGATATTTATATTCAGACAACTATACGCGGTTATCCCTTTACAGTTCCTACTCTCATAAAATATGTGCACTACCTGCTGACTTTTAAACCTTAATTTAACAGATATTTAACAGATATTTTAGCACAATGAATGTTTTGCGCTGAATATTAATCCCTCTCTGACGTACGGTGCGCCGGCTCTCATTCAGTAAAGATTTAAACTTAACGCAGACTGTCAAGACGGAACTTTATGCAAAAATGGAAATGCTCGCGTGAATTTGTGACATTTACAGATAAGAATATGACCGTAAACTGAAAGTGTTTGCGCTGAGGACGCACACGCATCTGTCAAAGCGCCTGATGCTAATGCATTAGCTTAAAGCTGAAAATAAATAAATAATTCTCATGTTTTGTGCAGCTTGGATCATGTACTTCTCCCGCAGCATCTCATTCTGTTTCCTCCACTATTTTTAGATGCATTTTGTCCATAGAAATGTGTT
>CM077228.1:1039339-1076839 GCA_039654775.1 Spinibarbus caldwelli | reverse complement strand
ATCACCTGCTCCGACTGGAACGCTGCTTATCTTCCTCTGCTGGAATTTCCTTCCCAGAATTCTGTGAGGCTCACATTCCTCAGAGTTCATTCCTGACATTCACTCGCATTTATTCACTTAATGCTGCACTTTCACACACATCAGATCCAAAAACAGAAGAACCATCCCCCAAATCTCTCTCATACGAGTTACTATTCTTTACTACAACTGAAAGCATTTTTTATTTGCAATAGTAATTAAATAATATTTAATTTAAATAAAATAAAATTAAATTAAAATACAAAAAATGTTAATGACTAGTTGTAAAGGAAACGCTTCTCATTATCTCTTAGTTTTGTAATTTTATGTAATAAAATAACTAAAACTGAAATAATGAATATAAATTCTACAGATATTAAAAAAAAAAAACAAATACCAATAAAAAAAAAATGACAAAAACACTCAAAAAACTAAATTAACTAAACTTTAGGTAAAATGAAAATGAAAAAAAAAAAAAAAAATAATAATCTAAAGCTTCTAAAGAGTTAAAAAAGAAAAAAGAAAAAAAAAAAAAAAAACAGTAATAGAAACGATAAAATCTAATCCAAAATATTAATCTAAAGCATTCTCAAGATTCTAAAGCATTAAAAAATAATAGAAAAATAAATAGTCATAAAAATGATAAAAACTAATCCAAAATATTAATCAAAAGCATTGAAAAAAAATAAAGTAAAATTATAAAAACAAATGATAAAATGATTTTAAAAAACTAAAATATTAAAACTTTAACTAAAAATGAAAATGAAAAACTTAAAAAATAAAAACTATAATAACAATGAAAATACTTCTAAAGCATTTATTGCTTAGTATTTTAGTTAAAGTACATTTTAACATTTACTAATACGTTATTAAAATCAAAGCTTTTATCTGTTAATATTATTTAATAGACCCGAGCTAACATGAACTAACAGTTGTGTTTTTATGAACTAACGTTAACAAAGATGAATAAATACTGTAGCAAATCATCATTAGGTGATGATGCATTAACTAATGGGCCAAACGTTTTTCACTGTAAATGCTGTAATAAAAACACGACGGACGTCTCACACTCTCATGTTCCTCGGTTGCTTACAGGTTCGACCCTGAGGTCAGCTCTGGGGTTCAAAGGTCATGTCACTGAACTCCAGTGTGACGGTGTGGAGCTGCACTCTGATTGGCTGTGAGCCGCTCTTCTGGAAGTCTCGGTTGACTCGACCTCGCTGTTCTGAGTGTTTATGTAACCCAATTCCAAACTCAATGCACCTTAATGAAGAGTTACTGTACCCTGAGTCTGGCCCGTGGCATCCATCCGTCTCTTGCGGCTATATTTAAGAGCGTAACCCCCATAAGCCCCGTGAATCATAGATGAAAGCCCCGCTGTGACTCATGCATATTCATCAAGCACACTGAGATTGACTTACATTTCAGAAAGTAGGTGGCCGATCTGAGAGGTAAATGGGTTAACGCGCAAAAATCCTCCTCTGCAGAGAGTGATTCACTCAAGAGCTGACAAACGTGTTGATTAGAGCTCATTCTGCTTTCTTTTTGCTAAAAATGCTGGTTTATGTTTTCAAATTGGATTAAAACCTACTGGCTTCTCACACAGGGCATAACAACTTCACAAAACATTTAGATTATTTTATGTACTTTTTTGGGATTTATTTCCCATCTTGTTACACTACACCAAAAATGACTAGCCTACATAAAAGTACTTATACATTTCTCATTATGCTATATGTGACTCTGGACCACAAAACCAGTACATCATACTTCATGTATGTAAATAATATCAGCTTTCCATTGATGTATGGTTTGTTAGGATAGAACAATATTTAGCTGAGATACAACTATTTGAAAATCTGGAATCTGAGGATGCAAAAAAACCTAAATATTGAGAAAATCACCTTTAAAGTTGTCCAAATGAAGTTCTTAGCAATGCATATTACTAATCAAAAATTAAGTTTTGATATATTTACAGTAGGAAATTTACAATTATCTTCATGGAACATGATCTTTAATTAATATCCTAATGATTTTTGGCATAAAAGAAAAATGGATAATTTTGACCCATACAATGTATTGTTGGCTATTGCTACAAATATACCTGTGCTACTTATGACTGCTTTTGTGCTCCAGGGTCACATATTAATATCAAAGTCTTCGACTGAATCATTTTGTTAACTTATTTTCTTTCTATCAGCACAGGTTTTATATTTATTTTGTATATTTGAGTTTTTGAGAGAATATTGACAAAATGATCCACAAATAATGCTGTTTTCACTCAGAAAGTGAGTATTACCAAAAATTTCCACAAATATTGTCAAAATAATCCACAAATAATGTTTTTTTACCCTCAAAAACAGAATATTTTGTGAAAATTATCCACAAATATGAAAATGATCCAGAAATGTTTTTGTTTTTTTTTGTTTTTTTCCACTCAGAAACTGATTATTGGCAAAATTGATCCAGAAAGTGTGCTTTTTTCATTTAAAAACCAAGGAGCATGAGCTCAGATCAATGAGGCCTACAATCAATCAGCTCCAAAAAGAAACACGAAACCTGTGCTGACTGAAAGAATACAAGTTTACAGAACGATCGAGTCTGATATTTGGTGATAATATACAGCCCCAATTCCAGAGAAGTTGTGACGCTTTGTAAAATGCATTATTAGAAATCAAAATTTGTTCATATTTACAAAACACATATACGCTGGTAAATGAAAACTTTGGAAATCTTTTCTCTGTGCTTTTGTAAATTAAAGTTAAAGAGAATTAACAAAATCACAGATTCTTGATTTTATTGCATTTTACAAAATATCCCAACTTCTCTGGAATTGGGGTTGTAGCATAATGAGAGATTTTAAGCAACTTTTGCACTTTTGCCCAGGACGCCAGATTAGGTAGAGGCACAGAAACAGGAGCGTTCGACCCGAGCAAGCTGTGATTGTTCGTGTTTGAGTTTGAGGCCAGGCCACCCAGCGCTCCTCACCCCATCGCCACGTCAGATGGGAACCAGACCTCCGCTGGCGGGATATTAGACTCCAGGGGCCAAAGTGTAGGGCAAAACACTAATCTGGAGCTTGAAAGGCCTTTAGTGCGGCGCTCCAGAGTGAATAGAGCATTTCAATTGCCTTCAAAAGAGCTGCCAACTGGGGCTACATGCAGGATCGGCGCTGCTAAACTCATTCTGGAGGCCACATTGGTAGAAAATTGCTCTGCGACGGCTATAATGGAGCTGGAAGCACATGTTTAATGTGTGGGTCTGAAGCCATGATGCTTTTTCACAGTTCTTGCATGTTGTTTCAGTCTCACATTTTTGCATTAGTGATTCATCTCCCGTGAGTTGATTACAGGGCGCGAGGTGCTTAAACACACGAGTCATCTTCCGCCCCGACGCTTTGAAGTTAAATGAAAGAAACGAGTCCCATCGGACAGGTACAGCGTCCTAAAGCTGATCATACAGGGAGATGCACTGAAAGTTAGCCAACCGAAACTATGCAGCTATCAACAAAAGAAATTAATTTTATGTTTTGGATGAAATTTTTTGGTAAATGCACTGTATGCTACTTATTTGTTATGATTTACTTAACCTGTTAGTGCTGTTTTTATCATTTAATGGAAAAAACTAATATTTTATTATTTATTACTAGTTATATACTTAAAAAGTGGATATAAAATGCCTCAACTCAAGTTTTTATTTTAGTGTTGATTATTAAATAAACTTGATTGAATTTATTGATTGATTATAATTAGCATTCTTTTCTGTTTCAGTTTTTGGCTGAATGAAAATTTTAATTTCGGTTTTAAAGCTTCAACAATGATTTGGAGTAGAAACAATTATATCATGAAAAAGCATAAAAACAATTTAAATGTTTGTATATGATTAAAAAAATGTGATTAATTGATTATTAAATAAGCATCATTTTCTGTTTTAGTTTTTAGCTGAATGAAAGCTTTCTTTCGGTTTTAAATGTTTGTATTTCAAAATCAAATTGGAATAAAAACAATTATATCATGAAAAAGTATAAAAATAATTTAAATGTTTGTATACAACGCAGGTTTTATTTGATGGTTTAATGTTAATTAAATGTAATTAATTAATTGATTATTAAATAAGCATCACTTTCTGTTTTAGTTTTTGGCTACTGAAAACTGATTTCAGTTTTGGTAAAAAATTGATTTTGGTGCAGTAATTGCATACAGAAACAGTTTTGGATGAAATTAGTTAATTTCATTGCTATGAAAAAACATTTTTTAAAAATATGCATTATATTACATATTCTTTATGTCTTCATCTGTCATGAAAACAGATTTTTATTACAGCTGCCATTTAAATGTTTATATTTCAACAACAAATCGGAGTAGAAACAGTTTTTATTTAGTTATTTTACAGTTTATATTTGAGTATTGATTAATACACTCAAATTAGTCAGTTTTTGGCTAAATGAAAGCTTTTATGTTAAAATAATAATTTCTGTGCATCATTAATAATGGGGCACAATGTAGGAGCATATGAGTGGAGTGTCTGGCCTCGTATCGATGTGAAGCCTATGTTCTACAGCACTGGCCTCCTCTACAGCTCTTTGTTACCCAGCAGCCATCAGTCCATCTGATGCCCCTCGAAATATGTTACACATGGCAGCAGAAAGCAAAGTAGAACTCGAAATCTGGTGCCCAGCCAGCGATTCAGACACGCTCACAATAGCAGCAGTCTTTGCCTTTCATACAGCATGGATACCAGCACAAAGCCAAAGTCACATTTTATGGGACATCTCAATATCTAGTTTATCCACAAACACATCATCAGTATGCAAGTCATACATGGCCTCTTAACCAGACGCTCCGACTCGGGTTTTGAAACGGGATTTGGGGGTGTCACTGTCGCTGCGACCCATGATGAGCTCAGATGAAACCCAGCGTGAGAGGCGTTAAATGCATTCGCTCCGAGACGATGTGTTAAAGGGATAGTTCACCCCAAAATGAAAATTGTGTCATTAATTACTCACCCTCATGTCGTTCCAAACCTGTAAGACCTTCGTTCATCTTCGGAACACAAATTAAGATATTTTTGATTAAATCGGAGAGCTATCTGACCCTCCATAGACAGCAACGCAACTGAAATGTTCCCAGGTCCAGAAACGTAGTAAATACATCGGTAAAACAGGTCCATGTGACATCAGTGGCTCAACTTCAGTTTTGCGATGCTACGAGAATACTTTTTTTGCGCAAAGAAAACAAAAATAACAATTTACTCAACCATTCTCCTCCCCCGAGTTACGTCTTCCGCCATTTTAGAGAGTATCACGATACATATACATGCTTTACCTTAAGCATAAACAACGCTTATTACGCAGATTATACGTTCATGCGCGCTTTCCCCCCGAACGTAAATAACGCTGATTACGTCAAATACGTTCTTGGGTACTCTCCAACAATATCGTTGGAATCACTTTCAGAGCATTTTTTCTAGCTAAAGAATGGTAAAAACAGTGGCAGCCAATCAGAATCCATCTGACTTTAAAGCGCACACTGCAGTTATGTTGACGGAATGTAACTCCAATGCGCAGTTTTATTATTTTGTTTTGTCCGTTGGTGTGGATGCTACTTAGGTTATCGTTGTAGTTATCGTTCTAGCGTGAATGGGTCATAACTCCAAGAGAATAGAAAAGTCCACACTACAACTATACCGATAACGACACAGAGAAACAAAATTGTTGGAATCACTTTCTGAGCATTTCTATTGGATGAGGTGAACAATAAAATCATTAACACCCAATCAGAATCAAGTGCGTACTGCAATTATGCTGACAGAACGTAACTGCAGTGCGTTTAGAGTAAATAGAACGTTATCGTCAGTTGATGTGGATGCAAATATAGTTATTGGTATTGGTATCATTTTTGGGAGGAACGATACCGTTGGAATCACTTTCATAGCATTTTTTTCTAGCTAAAGAGCCAATCGCAATCCATCTGACTTTAAAGTGCAAAATGCAACTGAAGTGCGCTAACAAACCGTTATCGTCCATTGGTGTGGATGCTAATAAAGTTATCATTGTAGTTATTGCTCTAGCGTAAACAGGTCATAACTCCAATAGAATAGTGAAGTCCACACTACAGCTATATATAGTATACAAATATAGTTATCGTTCTTGGAAGGAACGAATACGCAATGATACGTGATAAAAACATTGACGGCCAATCAGAATCAAGCGCGCATTGCAATTATACTGACAGAATATAACTGACGCGCACTTAGAATAAATTGAATGTTATCATCAATTGATGTGGATGCAAATATAGTTATCGTTCTTGGAAGGAACAATAATGTTGGAATCACTTTCAACGATACGCAATAAAAACATTGACAGCCAATCAGAATCCATCTGACTTTAAAGCACGTACTGCAATTATGTTGACAGGGCATAACTGCAGTATGCGCTTATAACAAAACGTTATCGCTCATTGGTGTGGATGCGAATATAGTTATCGTAATAGTTATAGTTATCGTTCTCAAAATAATCGTGATCATTGGAAGTGCGTACTGCAATTATGTAGAGTACGTAACTGCAGTGAGTGCTTAGAATAGACAGAACCTTATCCTTTGTTGGTGTGGATGCAAATATAGCTATCATTACCATTATATTTTTCGTTCTTAGCGTGAACGGATCTTAATTCTTTTACTGAAGTCTGTCTAATGACTCACAGAGAGCAGTTTGAGCAGCACTGCACTCAAGTCTTAATAGTTTTCTGCTGGTTTCTACCATTTTCCAGGGTAGTTGTGCTGCTGTGATTCAGATGTATTACTGCTGTGGTCCTGAACTCGTCAACATCTAAATGATGCTCTTCAATGCACAAAGCATTGATGGCCATTACTGAGATAGTTATTATTATTTTTAATTAAATTTTATTTTAATATTTTATATATTTTATGTTTTTGTTTCATAGTGTTTAATAGTGCTATATTTTTCAAATTTTAGTAATTGTCACATTTTTTGTCGCATTATCTCACCCACCTGCCTTCATTTAACCCTTCAGAAAGACTCCTAAATTGAACCATTAACCCCAAAACAACTCTTTACTAGGAAGATCTAGTCTGAAGAAAACGCTCCTGTTTATTTATCCAATATATGACAGAAGAAAAGGAACAGTGTGGAAAAACAACATCTCTTGTAGCGTTCAGCGTTCTCACGCGTTTGTTGCCATGGATACTGCGAACTCTTTCTTCGCGAACTTGAGTGAAAGCGCGCAGTGACGCACTTGACTTCTGGTTGTTTCTATTTGATGCACTGTTCATGTGAAGCTATAACGCAACGAAAACAAACGGGAAAGCGGACGATAACGAAGCGAACGCTCGCCGCGCTCGCGCTTATGTTGAGAACTGTTACATAATGTCATCAAACGCGTGCATTAGGAATAACTCATGCTTAACTGTAATCGCTGACACACACACACACACACGCGTTTCTTACCGATGTCGGAGTGGCAGTACGCGTCCTGTGGATGAGACATCGCGCATGAACACGCGTCCGACGCTTGGTACATCAGACAGACGAGAGAGAACAGCAGGAACGCGAGCACAAAACAAGGCTTCATTCTAAAGTGAACGCGGCGGCTGTCAGACTAAACACTGCTGTCAGCGCGCTCTGGACGCGAGGCACATATAGTGCGCCATTGGGCGCGTCACTGGCGAGCGCTGCAGCCGCGGACCAATCACAGCGCGCGCCGATTAACATTACAGGCGCATGACGTAATGGAAGTGACCTCATAATGATGTTTTTTTCGCCTCTGTTTTGAGGTTCGCTCCAGCAGACGCGCGCGTTCACTATGAGGCAGCAGGAAAATCGAGTCTTTGTGGAAAGAGCGCATGAATAACATCTTCTGACGCTGTGGCTTTAGAGGAAAATTCATCAAAACCAACCCCCCTAAAAGATCTCAGTGACTCAGATTCAGGGAATGGCTTTAGGTCTCTTTCATCTGCGATGCCAGTCTGAAGTTTCTTTGTTATTATTAGTATGGAATTTGAAAATATGAAAATATGTTTATTTTCAACCTTCATAGACAAAAAAATATTTCAGGGTCAAGAAAAATCTTCAGGGTCAAGATGTTATAGACATCACGTTATATATAAATTAAAAAAAGTTTTTCTTCAAATGTGCCATATATGAATGTATTTTATTGGACTGAAATATATGGAGGGCAAAATAAATATATTATATATATATAGTTTTTTCATAGTTTTTGTTTTATAGTGTTTGTGTTATTTTTTATTCCCCTTTATATTTTCTTTTAGAGAATAGAGAATATATGGGAGGGAAATATATATATTTATTATATATATATATGCATTAGTTTCTATGTTCATGTTTATTTTTCATTCATGATGAATGCTGATGTTTTTAAGATCGTACGAGTCTGCTGATGTACATACTCCTGCGCTTCGCTCATGTTTTCCTTGTGGTTTGTATTAAATTCGTATTGCATGATGACTTGATTAACAGTAGACACCCAGTGCAAGTATTTCATCATTTTACAAATATTTAATTGGGATTATGTCTGTGTGTTGTCGCTTGCTGCTGTGTGTGTCGATTCAGTTACTCAGACTTTCTTTTGCTCTGTGATGGAAACTACAGCAAACTGCTGTGTAAGTGCATATCTGTGATCTGATGGGGTTGTTGGTCAGAAGTGCCAGTGTAAGGCCAGTACACAATCCCATAATCCTCCAGTGCGGCTCTGAACTCATGAATTAGCCGTGATAATCTCGATCTGGTGGAGATATTGCAGGCTGAAGGGCTTGTGTACATAGGCGTATATCATTACAAGCAACTCTGTGTCTTGAAAATAATATAATGAACAAATACTTAAAATAATTGTGTAAGTAGTAAAACAAAATAAACGCAAAAAAACCTTTTAAGTTCAGAAATGTTTTGATTCCCCCCTCCCTTGCCTCACAGTGGTTTGGTCCACTGCCTCGAGACACTCAGGACACGAGTCCGGTGGGAGCAGTGTTGCCAAGTCCGCGGTTTTACCGCGGAATTGGGCTACTTTAACGCTCTTTCCGCAGGTTGTTTTTCATGTCCGCGGGTTGGAGCGACCCCAATAACGTGATATTTAGCCCCTGGAAAGCGACATTTATCAGGGGAACTCCACCAAAAAACGTGTATTTTACCCCACCGGAACGCGATTTTTACCGGAAATCCCCCCCTGAAAAGCGATTGGGCTAGTTTTGGGCTAGTTTTGAGTAGCAATTGGGCGGGTTTTGCTGTGAAAACCTGGCAACTCTGGGTGGGAGAGAATAGATAATATAATCATTATAATATGAGCGCGTGGTGAACCATATGAACCGAACTCATATTTAAACACGGTCTCCATGCTGTTTACACATGCTGTGTATCTATCCTTACAAGTACAATTTTGGCTGTATTATTTGTGTCCCCTTCAAAAATTGCTCTTGAGAAATTTTATGTTTCTTGTCCCCCCCTACTGTTAGATGAAATTTACGCCCCTGATTGTGTAAAGAAAACCGGCCTTGAATGAGTGACAGGACATGATGAATCACGATGAGAATCAGAAACACACGGCCTCTTTCCATTTGAACTGATGGCCGGAGTGTTACGCAGTCTTCACACAATCTGCAGCATCACTTTGAATCATTTCTTATCTTTTTTACTGTGTAATGCGTTCAGACTGTAAAAAGCGTATATGCAAAATTCCAAAAATATGAAATATACTGCCTCAAATGTCTCTGCTTGTTAGTTGCGTCCATGCAAATGAGAGGAAAACATTATAGTGTGAATGTGTTTTAGCACATGCAACATCTAAATGATGCTCTTCAATGCACAAAGCATCGGTGGCCATCACTGAGATAATTATAGTTTTTATTCATATTTTAAATTAAATATAAAAATAAATATTTTATATTTCATGTTTTTGTTTCATAGTGTTTAATTGTGTTATTTTTATATTTTCTTTTATATTTTCTTTTTAATTTTAGTTACAGTTTAAGTTAAAGTAAATTAAGTTAAAGTAAATTACTTAACTTAGTAATTTTGTTATGCTTATGTAATCTTTTTATTTTTTTTAATGTGCCTATATAGTTTTTCTTAATATATGGAGTTTTATCAATTTTAGTATTTTATTTTATTTTATTAATATAGTTTTATTTTAATATATTTTCTGTTTTCAATTTAAAGTTTTTGTTATTTTGTTGTGTTTACACATTTGTTGTGCTTTTTTGGTTTTCATGTTAGATTAGTAATTTTTTTTTAATTTTTAAATATGCCTTTTTTATGAATTTTCATTTTATTATTATTTTATTATTATTTTTCAAGTTAAACTAAAGGAAAATGAGAACTTGGCAACTAGCTAAAATAAAATAAGTTTTTATGTTTTATTTTAACAAATACGTTTTAACAAATATGTTCTGATAACACTTTACTCAAAGCCTTTATATATAATGTGTTATAAAAGTATTTTTAATGCATTAATTATACCTTGTAATGCACCTAATAATGCATTATATGATGAAAATAATGAATAATTATAATACTTATCTATTCAGAGAAAATATAATGCATTAAAACATGACAAGCAGCCAATTGTAACAAGGAATCTGAAAACATTATAATGCATTTTAACTTTGATTACAGTTATGAAAATGTTTAATGCATTGCAACATACATTATGAACTCCTTTCTAATGCATTATACATAAAGGCTTTACATAAAGGCTCTTATTTTGAACTATAGTAGCTCTGGCACAAAGTGTTTTTCCATGCACCACAGATCTAAATAAGCATCATTTGAGGAACATTTTTGTCCGTCTGAATCTAGACGTCTCCAGGGAATAAACAGGAAGAGCTGAGATGAGAGTCCACGGCTCTTATACAGCGATCACTGTGCTGGAATGCCAGTGAATCTGAACACAGCATGAAGATGTGAGGTGTGACGGGATCTATAAACGTCCATCACTAAGAGGAAATGCCTGTGTTTTTATAGAGATGCAGATCCCTGAGTCCAGCGGGGTCTCCGACCGGATGACCCAGAACAGTTCAGCAAACTCTGCTCTTACTGTATAGTGTCCATAAATAGGCAGATATTCTTGAAGATTGTAGAAGAGTCTCTCTCCACATGCTCAGGGTTTACTGTAAATGAGGTAGTTTCGCAATAAAGTAGCGCGTGTGACTCAGCGGTCCGGTCCGGTCCGAGTCAGAGGTCAGAGGTCAGAGGTCGTGTGTGTCAGTGCTGGTGGGTGGAGGAAGCTGCAAGCAGAGTCTCTGCAGGGCTCCAGCTATAAATACACACACACTGATGAGAACATGCTCTCATTCACGACGCTTTCCTATCAAACTGCTTCAAAACACACAGTCTCACGGTGCAGATGGAGTAGTTTAGTTTAGTTTCGAGATTTATTAGTTCCCTTCGAGCAATTAGTTATGATCAGCGGCGTCGTATATACGTTCTCATAACGTTGTGAGAAAATGTTCTGAGATCAGCATTCTCGGAACGTCCTTATGCACTGATTTTCTTCCTTAGTATTTTTGTCTTGTTTTCTAGTATAAATATCTAAGAATTATTGAATTAGGACAAGTAAAATGAGTTAAGATATTATGTCTTGTTTTCTGAAAAATTATCAAAATTTTGTTCGTTTTTTGCTTAAAACAAGCAAAAATATCTGCCAATGGGGTAAGAAAAATCATCTTAAATTAAAGGCTAAACAAGATGATTTTTCTTGCCCCATTGGCAGATATTTTTGCTTGTTTTAAGAAAAACTAATACAATTTGGGTAATTTTTTCAGAAAACAAGACATAAAATCTTGTCATTTTACTTCATTCAAGAATTCTTAGATATTTATACTAGAAAACAAGACAAAAATACTAAGGAAGAAAATCAGTTTTTGCAGTGTGATGTTATTTGTACTTGATAAATGTTCTAAGAAATGTTTTTGTAACCTTTAAATAACACTTTAATCACCACAAAACTGGATATTTTAATGTTCTTAGAATATTACAAATAACACTACATTTTGGGTGAAATTTTAACTTTTTAGTAACATTTCAAAACAATGTTCCCACAATGATTTATAATCTAAATTTATTCCATGTGTTACCGTATACAGACCTGAGAATTATTTTCTCTGACGACATTTCATAAATAATGTCATGTGTGTTTAATGATTTGCGTTAATGCATTTAGCAGATGCTTTTATCTAAAGCGACTTACAAAGCGATTCGTCAAAGATTCGTAATATACAATACCTGGACAGCTAGATCAGGAAGCAAACTAGAATCAGAGCTAGCAATGCCACATTCATCAATAAATCAGTCTTTAATGTGACAAACTGGTTTGCAGTGAGGTCTGAATTTGTTCGCGAATCATTTGGACAGTTCAGTCATGCACTGAATCGTTTGCAGTGGATTCTCACACTGGAATGAAGTGGAATTTACCCAGCAGGCACAAAACAGGCACACAACGTCATAAGACGTTGATATTTGGTTAAATTTTGGTTGCGACGTCGGGTGACCAAAATTCAACGTAAATTCAACGTCTAATGTCAATGTTAAATTGATGTCCAATACCGACGTCAGCTGACGTTGAGATTTTGTTGTTTTTAGGTTGTGCAACCAAAATCCAACGTTAAGTCAACATCAAATTGACGTCAAATATTGACGTCAACCCGATTTTCATTTTCAACCAAAATGCAACGTCTGTCTGACATCATGTCCAACGTCAACCTGACGTTACATAGACGTCTGGTGCCTGCTGGGTACCTACAGTCCATTGTAGGAAAGAAAACACACAAATATCTTTGATTTGATTCGTCAGCAGCAATGAATCAGCCCGACTATTTACTATTTAAGTAACAGTGTCCAAAAAAAAGAGTATCAAAATATTTGGAACTAAAAGCGACTCTGGTTATGACTAAAGTGGTTCTTCACATAAATAGACAAACACTGATTAAAAACAAATTAAAAAAAATCTATCAATTATATTTGTTACAAAGACAAAAGGCTTCAGACACAAAAGTATATTTAAAACTGTTTCTGAACGCCGCCCAACTCAAAATAAGAGCAAAGCGTGTATTGTTTCCTTGTGTTTATGAGCACAAGATCCACTCAACCTCAGCATGTTGGATTTCTTCTGAGATCTTTTGCATAAAGCTGAAGTCCTCAGTGGTTTGGTCAGCTCTGACCGGCGGGTGTGTTTGAGGTGAACTGGACGGAGCGCTGCGGGTGATTCCTGACACACAAACAAACACAGTCTGTTACTGAAAGCCAGCTGTTATTTACATAATGTGGCGCGTTCTCGAGTGAAAATGGATAGTTAACCCTTCATGTTGTGTTCAGGTCATTTTGAACCAGAGAGAATCTAAAACCTGAACTGGACACCTGAATTAAAGAATCATGCAGGTGTGAGTAACAGGGTTTTATAATGGCATCAGTAGCTGTGAATGCTGTAGCGTAAGGGACCGTTCACACACAATGCATTTTTTCATTCCAATCCGCTACTTTTCCATTGATTTATATTTAAACGCACTAGATGGATGTATATTACCTTTGCGCTCACGTCTTGCATGTTTTGTGGCATGTCACATACAAGTACTGCGTTTTTAAGGCGCTCAAGTTAAAGTTAAATGTGTGAAGTTAAATTTCAACTGTTATAGGCAGCGCTGCTCATTAATGTCCGTGCCAAAGCAGTGGACCAATCAGAAGAGCCCGGAGGCGGGGCAAGTGTTGTTTACAGTAGTAACAGTTTTATTTGATGGCAACATGGCGGACGAGGCTTTCTGTGCTCTGCTTTTTTTAAACAATTTCTGAGCGCTTGCGAACGCAAACATGCATTCTTTGTGAACGGCCCCTAATGAAAGTCGTGACGTATTGTCAAGTATGGTGACCCATACTCGAAATTGGTGCTCTGCATTTAACCCATCCAAGTGCACACACACAGCAGTGAATAGTGAACACACGCACACACACACACACCCTGAACACACACCCGGAGCAGTGGGCAGCTATTGCTCCAGCGCCCGGGGAGCAATTGGGGGTTCGATGCCTTGCTCAAGGGCACCTCAGTCATGGTATCGAAGGCAGAGAGAGTGCTGTTCATTCACAATCCCCACCTTCAATTCCTGCCGGTGTGAGAATCGAACCGGCAACCTTCAGGTTACTAGCCCAACTCTCTAACCATTAGGCCACGACTTCCCATGCTGCATCTACAGCACTAGGGTTCACGACCCCGTCAGCAGCACGAAAACATATGATCTAGCGTTACTATGTGCTTCATCACAGAGCCTCTCTGGGTGATGAGATACATGTGAAGAGTTCATTTGCAAAAACAGATAACTCTGTTTTTAACAATTTTCAAAAACCATGTTTTTTCATTGTGCATTCCAGTTAATCTCAATTAAATTGCAGTTGGGTTATTTTGATTAGATAAAAAATAGCTAAAGAATACTAGCGCAATAAAACAACATGTTTTAACATAATAAAAAACACGATTTTTGAAAATTTATTTTTGAGTTATACGTTTTTGCAAAAAACTCTTCATGTGTAAGGGGCCGTTCACATAGAAAGCGTTTTTCCTTTCTAGTGCGCTACTTTTACATTTACATTTACATTTAGTCATTTAGCAGACGCTTTTATCCAAAGCGACTTACAAATGAGGACAACAGAAACAATCAATTGTAGTATTAAAACAACTAAAACAGATCTAAGACTAAAAGCTAAAACTTATAAATACTATATATACACACACACATTAAAAAATAAAATTAAATAAAAATGACAAATGCATACAACAAAATTTCTAAACTTAACATTTAAATGAAAACAAAATAAAGCTACAAACAATTCAAAATATTAAGAGAACAAAAGGTATAAGAATATAATAATGATTCTAACATAACACTAAGCCAAAGACCAAAAAAAAACTATGTATGTACACACACACACACACACACACACACACACACACACACACACATACATATATCCATAAATTCAATATTATTTCATTTCCATTTAGTTTGTTGAAGTACTACAATAACTCAAATTAAATAAAACTAAAACTTAATAAATAACATATACAGACATAATAAAAAACTAATAAAATGACAAACATTAGTATAACTGTAACTAAAATTAAAATAGATAACATATACAAATCAAACTACATTAGTTTAACAGTAATCCTAAAAAAATAACACTGAGCCAAACATACAAGTAAGAAATGCTTATAAAAACTAAAACAGAAGTGAAACAAGTAATAGGAAAGAGAATAAATCAAAAGCGATACTTATCCCTTGCCGGTGTCCCTGTCTGGTGGAGTCGCTCGGTAGAGTCGATGGTCTTTACACTCTTTGGTCTTCACACGACGAGGGCTTCACACGAGGGCTGCCGCGACTGCTGCCGCAGTATAATAACCTTTTACTAATGAAATCACTAATTGAATTCAGCTGGACATACTTTCCTCTTAATCACAATAAATGGCCAAGCAAGCGCAGACACTAACAAGGTACGCCATACAGTACGAGACCAAATGCGATTTCAGCACGTCTCCACTCAGTAAACAAAACAAGCGTTTCCTAGCAACGGCAACTGCGCTAAACACTAATGAGACAAGTAAATACACTTACAAGCTGCTTTAACTTCTGCTGATAGACTGCTTCTCTCAAAGAGTATTTCTTTACATTACATTACTTTACTTTACATTTACTTTTCCATTGTTTTTCTATGTAAACACGACGGACGTTTATGACCATTGCGCTGATGTCTTTCGCAGCATCTCGCACGAGCGCTGCTCATCAATGTCAGTTCCAAAACAATGGACCAATCAGAAGACCCCGGAGGCGGGGCAAGCGCTGTGAGCTTTTGTTTACAGTAGCAAGTTTTTTTTTTTTTTTTAAGGACAACAGACATTAATCAACATTTCTGTAAATGTCCTTTGGAAAGATGTTTCAGAACCCTTTAAAATATCAAGAAGAATAAACAAAAAACAATAAGACATGAGTACACTAACACAATAACAACAATCAATATTTTTACACAATTAGCCATGCAAGCACACAAAGCGACAACACACAACCTTCAGTAGGTATATGCAAGCATGCTAGAAAAACATTAACCATACATGAAGCACAACAGACACAATTATGGTTAAAAAAAAACACAGAAATTGTATTACAGCACAATATAAAAAAGCATATTAGACAATTAATTAAATGCTAATAAAATAATCCAAACATACCCAAAACATACATTTGGCTGCCTGACAGCGAGCAAAGGACATGGAACATGTTAACAGCGGGTTAAATAACATCAACAGTCATAGTAGAATGAGCAATAAACTTTTGATTTTTTAAAAGCCAGGCTTTATGTGATATGTGGTACAATTTCTTGTTTCAATTGGAAGTGTATTCCACAACTGAGAATCTCTTACGGAAAAGCATGATTGGCTAAAGGAGGTGGACCTGAAAGGAATTTCACAGTCCCCTCTCTGAGCGGATCTTGTGGATCTGTTGTTTAAATTTTTCTGCTTAATAAAAATACTAAGTGGTGGAGGAGCTTTTCCATTTAGGATCTTAAACATCAGACAGGTGTCAAAATGTTTCATATGATGGCAACATGGCAGAGGAGGCACTGTTATTTCTGTTATCGCATCTCAAGACCCTCGCGTTCTGCGCTACGCATTTTTTTTAAAAACCATTCCTGAGCGAAGTAGCACATTGGAATGGAAAAATGCTTTCTGTTCCTGTGGCTCAGTGGTAGAGCATTGCGTTAGCAGCGCAAAAGGTCGTGGGTTCAATTCCCAGGGAACACACATACTGATAAAAAAAAATGTATAGCCTGAATGCACTGTAAGTCGCTTTGGATAAAAGCGTCTGCTAAATGCATAAATATAAATGTAAATGTGTCAACAGCCCCTAAGGGTCTTTGTGTCTAAAAACGTGAGATGAAGCATTCAGGAATGGTTTAAAAAAAAAAGCGCAGCGCAGAATGCCTGCTCCGCCATGTTGCCGTCAATTAAAACAGTTGGCAACTTGCTGTTGTAAACAAAATTTCGTAAAAATAGCGCATTGGAATGGAAAAACGCATTCTGTGTGAACGGCCCCTAAGTGTGTCATTCTAGAACTACAATCAGATCGTTAATTTTACATTCAGGCTTTATGAGTCTGTTTGTGAGCGGCTGGTGTTTTGCTCCTTCAGGAGATACGAGCAGCTGTGGAGATTAAAAAAAAACAGTTTTTTTCAATCTTGAATGAAGTCTTGAGACCCTCACGTTCTGCGCTACGCATTTTAAAAAAAAAACATTCCTGAGCGCTGTCTCGTGAGCAAAACAATCATGCACATGGAAAAGTAGCACAATGGAATGGAAAAACGCTTTCTGTGTGAACAGCCCCTAAGGGTCTTTGCGTTTAAAAACACGAGACGAAGCACTCAGGAAAAAAAAGGGTTTAAAAAAGCCATGTTGCCGTCACAGTTACCGTGGCAACTTGCCATTGTAAACAAAATATTGTAAAAATAGTGCATTGGAATGGAATAACGCATTCTGTGTGAACGGCCCCTAAGTGTGTCATTGTAGAACTACAAGAGTGTTAACTTTACATTCAGGCTTTATGAGTTTGTTTGTGAGCAGCTGGTGTTTTGCTCCTTCAGCTGTGGAGATTCAAAAAACCTCAGTAGTGAAACTGAGTAGATCTACAGCATCATCCAGCTGTTCCCGGACCTGCAGCTCCTCTCTGATGTGTCCAAACCCTGACCAGAGACCTGAATGAAAGCAGATGGCAGCAGGGCCGAGCAGAGCAGACCCTTCGAGAGAGATGTTCTGTCAGTGGCCGGGGTTAGGACACATCAGTCAGGATCTGTGCTGGACACGTTCCTCACGTTCCTCAGGCTGGACATACCAGTGTTCACACGCGTGAGGAGATCCGAACCTGCGTTTGACCATAAGTGGGCATCAGAGCTCCTTGATCGGCTTTAGTATGATCTCTGTCTGTAGAGACGCCAGCTTCAATCAGACGTCAAACGCGTATGTTTCAGGAGCACATTAGGACACGTTTGTCTGTAATTACTAGATACGTGCGAACATCCATCACTCACGCTGACAGCAGATCTTATGTAACATCACTTCAGATTTAACTCACTGCAGCGTTGATGACATTCAGTTAAAAGACAGACAGTTAACATGAACATGATGAAAGATCTGCTTTAGATTGAGAGAGATAGATAGATAGATAGATGGATGGATGGATGGATAGATAGATAGATAGATAGATAGATAGATAGATAGATAGATAGATGGATGAACAGATGGATGAACAGATGGATGGATAGATAGATAGATAGATAGATAGATAGATAGATAGATAGATAGATAGATAGATAGATAGATAGATAGATAGATAGATAGATGGATGGATGGATGGATGGATGGATAGATCCAGGCGTGTGGTCAGATCATCATCATGTGTTTGAGCTCTAAATGCTTGTCTAGCAGATGAAGGTGATAAAGGCAGCAGTGCTGTTCCGGTGTGACTGACACTCGTGTGTTTCACAGCAGCGCTCCGGTTCATCAGCGTCAGCAGCGCTGGAAAGATCACTTTGACGGCCGGAGCACTGGAATCTCACACCGGAGCGTTTGGGAATCGCCCCCCCTCCATCTGTGTTTCACTATTACTCCGTCTGTTTTCACTCTTGTCTACCTGTCGGCCAGCGCTTGCGGTAAATGAGAGCGTGTTGTGAAAGCTCTTACAGATGTGCGAGTCTGCAGTGTTTGCCTCTAATCTTTCAGACCGGAAGAGCAATTCATTTCAAAGTCAAAGCATTTATTGTCACAGTGAGGAAAACAACTTTCCCTGTACAATGAAACTCTTTCTTTGCTGTCCACAGTGAATGCCAAGACAAGTGCAAAAACTATGTAAAAAAAAAAAAAAAAAAAAAAATGGAATAAAATACACATACATACAAAAATTAAGTTGTGATATATTTACAGTAGGAAATTTACAAAATATCTTCATGGAACATGATCTTTACTTAATATCCTAATGATTTTTGGCATAAAAGAAAAATTGATAATTTTGACCCATATAATGTATTTTTGGCTATTGCTACAAATATACCTGTGCTACTTATGACTGCTTTTGTGCTCCAGGGTCACATATAGACTATTTACATCTGTATGTGCATTGCAAGTGTGCAATATTGACTTATGTGCAAAACAGTACAGTAACGTGTGCAAACTGAATGCAACTAGATGATAATAATAGCAGCAGTAAAATTAATGTTGTGCAAATTGAGATGAAGCTACATGGTAAAATAGCAGCAGTGACAGATGTGCAAATGAGATGAAGCAATTCAGTCCACCTATTCTATGAGATAGATGAGACTGATCTGTGTCCTCTGGATACCTGTTTAAAAGTCTAATGGCTGAGGGAAAGAAGGAGTTCCTTAATCTGGAAGTCATTTGAGCTGCTGCTGGAGTGAATCGAGCCCTCATTAGTGTGCACTGCATCTGTTCTCATTTAAACCTGTAGTTTCACTTGTGTTTTGACTTTTGTCGTGTGTCAGGTTCTGCTCAGACATCATTGTGTGTCAGGTGTGTGACGCAGCGGGATGCTCTTCCGGTTTGTCTGGGAATGTCGAGGGATGTGGTGATGCCCTTCAGACAGAGACAGATAATTGGCCAGTCGTCTCTCGTAGAGGAAACACTGCTGTGTTCAGCCAAACCTGCCCTCATAAGGGCACTTTCACAGACGCCTGTGTGTGTGTGTGTGTGTGTGTGTGTGTAGGAGTGTGTATGTGTAGGAGTGTTTCCTGGGGAATTCCTCAGCGCTGATGCACATTTGAATGGAAAGAAACTTATTTTTATATACACCACTGTTCAAATAATTCTCAAATGTTTCTGAAAGAAGTCTCTTCTGCTCACCAGGGCTGCATTTATTTGTTCAAAAGTACAGTAAAAAAATGTTAAATATTTTTACAGTTTAAAACAGCTGTTTTCTATGTGAATATATTGTAAACTGTAATTTATTTCTGTGATCAAAGCTGAATTTTCAGCATCATTACTCCAGTCTTCAGTGTCATATGATCCTTCAGAAATCATTCTAATATGCTGATTTGCTGCTCAATGATTATTATCAATGTTGAAAACATTAATATTTTTGTGGAAACTGTGATACATGTTATTTTTCAGGATTTTTGTGAAATAATAATTTATTTATTTAAAAAACAAAAACGGCATCTATTTAAAATAGAAATCTTTTGTAACATTATAAATGTCTTTACTGTCACTTTTGATCAATTTAATGCAGCCTTAATGAATAAAAGTGTTTTTATATATTCTATGTGTTTTTTAAATCTTACTGACCACAAACTTTTGAATGGTAGTGTACTTTTTATTGTATTTTTTTATATATAATTTTATTTATATATACTTTTTTGTGGGTGGAATGCAGTAAAAGTGAGAGTAATCTCACACAGCACTAAATAATCTGTTTGTGCTAGAAATAGCTTGTGTTTATGCAGAATGTAATTGTGTGTTTAAGGACGTGTTGGGTTTAGTCTTCACAAGATAATGTTCAGTGATAATGTGCTTTGTCTGTGTTGTGAAAGCGCAGCATCATGCTCGAACCGTTGAAAAAGAGAAATGAGTTGATCTTTGTGCTCCAGCCTCATGAAGCCTCAGAGAAACGGCAGACGGATCCAGAATCTGTGTGTGTGTGTTGATCAGGTGTGTGTGTGTGTGTGTGTGTGTTCTCCAGGAGTCACTGGGCGTCTGTCTGTGGCGGTGATTCGTTTCCTCACATGGCTTGCCCAGAACATTCCAGTCATGATAAAACCAGCATCAGCCTAAAATACCTCTGCTCTCTCCTGCAGCTGCCCACCGCTTCATTCCCAGTGGTGCTGAAGATGGGACATGCCCACGCCGGCATGGGCAAGGTAGGAGCTGATGATGTCATCACACACACTGCGCTCTGATTGGGCCGTCTGTGAAGTGTGTGTGTGTGTGTGTGTGTGAGAGTGTGTGTGTGTGTGTGTATATGTGTGTGTGTGAGAGAGAGAGACAGAGAGTGTGAGTGTGTGTGCGTGTGTATGTGTATTAAAGTGTGTGTGTATGTGTGTGTGTGTGTGTGTGTTTAAATGTGTGTACTGGTATATATAGTTTACGAGGACACAAATGTGTATAATGACATGGGTACTACAACGTAAACATGGTTTATGAGGACACTTCCTGTGTCCCCGTAAAACAAAAGGGTTAAATGTAAACATACTAAACGTTGTTTTATGAAATTCAAAAATTGGCAGTAGTTTCCTGTAAGGGGTAGGTTTAGGTGTAGGGTTGGTGTAGGGCGATAGAAAATACAGTTTGCACAGTATGAAAACCATTATGCCTATGGAGAGTCCCCGTAAACCACAAATTCAAGTATGTGTGTTTGTGTGTATTTAAGTGTGTGTGTGTGTGTGTGTGTGTGTTTTGAGGGTGGGGGTCTGTTCCTCTCATGATCTCAGATCAGTGTCTCTGAGGTCTGGGTGGAGGTTATGATTCCAAAATCTTCTAGAGTGAACTGACGTTTCACAATCATGTCTTTATTTCATCACTCGTTTGCTTTCATCAGTCCGTCTTTATAGTCATCAGATGTGTAACGGACTGGCTGTAATTCAGCAGCTCTTAATCTGATCCTCCAGAGCATCTTACAGTTTATTTACAAAGTCTGATACATTTGATTTTTCAGTATTCTTTGAAAGTTCAAAAGAACAGCTTTTATTTGAAATAGAAATCTTTTGTAACATTATAAATGTCTTTACTGTCACTTTTCATCAATTTAGATGTGTCCTTGAACAAAAGCATTAATTTTTTATTTTTAAAAAATCCTATTTACTGCAAACTTTTAAATGGTAATATATCACAGTGTCCATGTATAATGGATTTTCAACATTGATAATAATCAGAAATGTTTCTTGAGCAGTAAATCAGTATATTAGAATGATTTCTGAAGATCATGTGACACTGAAGACTGGAGTAATGATGCTGAAAATTCAGCTGCGCATCACAGAAATAAATTACAGTTTAACAGATATTCACACAGAAAACTGCTGTTTTACATTAGAATAATATTTCACACTTTTTACTGTATTTTTCATCAAATAAATGCAGCCTTGGTGAGCAGAAAGGACTTCTTTCAGAAATTATTAAAAGTTGTTACACAGTCATCACACAGTGACAGAGAGTTGGGGTCACAGAGGTCACAGAGGTCATGGTCATGTTATTGTCTGTGATTACAAGAAACAAATGCTGAAGTAGTTTATCCGAAGAATTACATCAGAACACTTTCCGTTAGTGGATTTCACATAAATGACCGGTTTTGTATAAAATGATAGTACAATACATTTGTATTCTATGTATTCTTTAAAAAAAAAAAACTGTCCTTGCAGATAAAATAATATTAATGAAATAAAAGGTACTTAAAGAAGGACACTTTCATGATCATGAACACAATTTTAAAAAGTGCACTTTGAAATAATGTCCAATTACAAATACACTCAGTTTACACTTAAGTGTACTGTTTTAAAGTATATTGCTTCCATAATGTTTTTCCTAAGAATGCTAAAGTGAAGTTCTTTTTCTCAAAGGTTGTTTTCACTGAATGCTTCCTTCTGTTGCTCCAGATGGATTGTGGGTAATGTTTGACATGTGACGTGTTTGTGTGGCAGATAAAGGTGGAGACAGCGAATGATTTCCAGGACATCACCAGTGTGGTGGCCATCGCTAAAACCTACGCCACGGCTGAGCCCTTCGTCGACTCCAAATACGACATCCGCATCCAGAAGATCGGCAGCAACTACAAAGCCTACATGTGAGAACACGTGTGTGTGTGTGTGTCTGTGTGTGTGTGTGTCTGTGTGTGTGTGTGAGGCGTCCCGCCCTGCGCTGGCGTCTGCTGGGGATCGTGGGTAACCAGAGTCACCAGTGGTGTGGCACTGGACAGATGTGATGCAGCCATGTAAAAGATGCTTGACCCGTGTGTGTGTGTGTGTGTGTGTGTGTGTAGATAGAAGAATCGTTATTTTTTATCTACATTTAGCATTATTAATCAGAATGTTAAGAGCATTTTAAAATTGGGAAAATTATTTGTAGATGGCAAGGAAAGACAGCATGAACATTGAAATTACCAGTTAATTTGTTTTCTGCTCATGATGAGAGCGTTTTCATATTTAAGCTAGACTCCAGACTTCAAGAGGAAAACTCTGAACCCTCATACAATATCTTTTCTGTCACATGGCCTTCTTACATATGTATCTAAACTTATAAACTTATAAACTTAAAATAATAATAGCTTTATAAAACATCTGATCTTTTATTTTAATATTGAAATTTAATTGGGCTCGACTGATGATAAAAAAAATAATAAAAAAAAATATGTATATATATATATATATATATATATATATTCTCAGAAGCCACTGGCCTTTGGCTCTGAGAACCCAACATCCTGACTATTTTTGACTGTTTATTTATTTATTTATTTTTTGTTATTGTAGTATATATATATATCACCCCTGTTAGATCATGCCTCCACACCAGGAACATCAGATCCAGCCCGGGCACCAGATCCTGTCAGAAAATAGCTGTTTTGTCTGGTAACAGAACAACTAGTCAGCAAAATTGTGTAATACCCAAAATCTGTTAACATCAAGTCGTGTCTGGTACTCAAAACTGTATTAAGAGTCTTCTATCAGCCAAGAAGATGACTGAGCAAAGCCAGAGAGGAGCAGAAGCAGGAGACGAAATGATGATGATACAAATGGAGCAGAGTTTACTGAATAATCTTAGTTGCGCATGTTTCAGTGCTCAGACTTCATTTGACCAGCACAAATTCAACAAGTAGTGTGATACCAAACTGCTTCACAACAACATCCCATAAACCTTGAGTTTCCATAAACATCCCACTTATCTCTTATTCATGAAGACAAACAGCCCTTGAAACCCACAGTGATAAGACTAAACAACAGTGGAAAAATTATATATAAAACAATAATATGATACAAATGACTAATCAATTATTGAATCCATGAAATATATTATTTATAGTATATAAATGTTAAAAATTAGTATTATAAATGTTTATATGATTAAATAGAATAATAAATGATTAAATTGAGTGATGGAGATGATGGAGTGATGGAGGTGATGAAGGTGATGGAGGTGATGGAGGTGATGGAGTGATGAGGTGATGGATTGATGAGGTGATGGAGTGATGATATGATGGAGGGGATGGAGTGATGAGATGATGGAGGTGATGGAGTAATGAGGTGAAGGAGGTGAAGGAGGTGATGAAGGTGATGGAGGTTATGAGGTGATGGAGTGATGAGATGATGGAGGTGATGAAGGTGATGGAGGTGATGGAGTGATGAGATGATGGAGGTGATGGAGTGATGAGGGGATGGAGTGATGAGGTGATGAATGTGATGATGAGGTGATGGAGTGATGAGGTGATGGAGTGATGAAGGTGATGGAGGTGATGGAGTGATGAGATGATGGAGGTGATCGCGTGATGAAGGTGATGGAGGTGATGAGGTGATGGAGGTGATGGAGTGATGAGATGATGGAGGTGATGAAGGTGATGGAGGTGATGGAGTGATGAGGTGATGGAGTGATGAGATGATGAAGGTGATGGAGTGATGAGATGATGGAGGTGATGGAGTGATGAAGGTGATGGAGGTGATGGAGTGATGAGATGATGGAGGTGATTGCGTGATGAAGGTGATGGAGGTGATGAGGTGATGGAGGTGATGGAGTGATGAGATGATGGAGGTGATGAAGGTGATGGAGGTGATGGAGTGATGAGGTGATGGAGTGATGAGATGATGAAGGTGATGGAGTGATGAGATGATGTAGGTGATGGAGTGATGAAGGTGATGGAGGTGATGGAGTGATGAGATGATGGAGGTGATCGAGTGATGAAGGTGATGGAGGTGATGGAGTGATGAAGGTGATGGAGGTGATGGAGTGATGAGATGATGGAGGTGATCGAGTGATGAAGGTGATGAAGGTGATGGAGTGATGAAGGTGATGGAGGTGATGAGATGATGGAGGCGATGGAGTGATGAGGTGATGGAGTGATGGAGGTGATGGAGTGATGAAGGTGGTGGAGTGATGAAGGTGATGATAGAGTGATGAGATGATGGAGGTGATGGAGTGATGGAGGTGATGGAGGTGATGGAGTGATGAAGGTGATGGAGGTGATGTCCAGACCTCCGAATATCTCAGCGATGGAGTGATGAGGTGATGGAGGTGATGGAGTGATGAAGGTGATGGAGTGATGAAGGTGATGGAGGTGATGGAGTGATGAGATGATGGAGGTGATTGAGGTGATGGAGTGATGAGATGATGGAGGTGATGGAGTGATGAAGGTGATGGAGTGATGAAGGTGATGGAGGTGATGGAGTGATGAGATGATGGAGGTGATTGAGGTGATGGAGTGATGAGATGATGGAGGTGATGGAGGTGGTGGAGGTGATGGAGTGATGAGATGATGGAGGTGATGGATTGATGAGATGATGGAGTGATGAAGGTGATGGAGTGATGAAGGTGATTGAGTGATGAGGTGATGGAGTGATGAGATGATGGAGTGATGAAGGTGATGGAGGTGATGTAGTGATGAAGGTGATGGAGGTGATGAGATGATGGAGGCGATGGAGTGATGAAGGTGATGGAGGTAATGGAGTGATGAAGGTGATGGAGGTGATGTCCAGACCTCCGAATATCTCAGCGATGGAGTGATGAGGTGATGAAGGTGATGGAGTGATGAGGTGATGAAGGTGATGGAGTGATGAGGTGATGGAGGTGATGGAATGATGAGATGATGGAGGCGATGGAGTGATGAAGGTGATGGAGGTGATGGAGTGATGAGGTGATGGAGGTGATGGAGTGATGAGATGATGGAGGCGATGGAGTGATGAAGGTGATGGAGGTAATGGAGTGATGAAGATGATGGAGGTGATGTCCAGACCTCCGAATATCTCAGCGATGGAGTGATGAGGTGATGAAGGTGATGGAGTGATGAGGTGATGGAGGTGATGGAATGATGAGATGATGGAGGCGATGGAGTGATGAAGGTGATGGAGGTGATGGAGTGATGAAGGTGATGGAGGTGATGAAATGATGGAGTGTGTTTGTTTCAGGAGGACGTCCATCTCAGGGAACTGGAAGGCCAACACCGGTTCAGCCATGCTGGAGCAGATCGCCATGACGGACAGGTGTCAATCACACGCACACACACACTCACACACACACTCATCGATCACAGCAGGTGTGTGGCGGTCAGCTGACCGTCTGTCGTGTGTGTGTGTGTGTGTGCAGATATCGTCTGTGGGTGGACTCTTGCGCTGAGATATTCGGAGGTCTGGACATCTGCGCGGTCAAAGCTGTCCACGGCAAAGACGGGAAGGACTACATCATAGAGGTGTGATCTTCCCCACAGTGCACTGCATCTACCCACAATGCCCTGAATTGCCATGATATAGACATATAAAAAAAAAATAATAATAAAAAGGACAAAAGCAGCATGTTTGAATCATTTATGTCAGTGGTAGAGCGGCAGGTCTTCATTGTGTCAGTGTTGAGTAAGTGTGTGTGAGTGTGTGTGTGTGTGTGTGTGTGTGTGTGTGTGTGTGTGTGTCACCAGCGCCTCTCAGTGGACACAGATGATCACTGCAGTCTGCAGCACATCAGCTCTGTTTGCTGTGAAAAATAATCATTTTTACTTCAAATAATGTAAAACTCATCTGTAAACTACAGTTGTAAGCAGGGTAGTTATCACTGACTAAAACTAAAGCCATAAAAAATTAATTACTTGAAACAAATATGAATGTTAACTGAAATAAAATATAAAAAAACTCATTTGGTTAAATTTATATTTATTACAGCTAGTTGCCAAGCTAACATTTCTCATTTTAATTAATTTCTCCTGTAATAACTAAAATTGAAAGTGAAATAAAAATGAACATGAATTAAAAAAAAAACAAAACAAAAAAAAAACTACTAAACATGACAAAAACACTCAACAAAATTTGAACTACAATTAAATTAAAAACGGTATATAAAAAATCAAATCAAATTCAAAATATTAACAAAAACTATAGTATTATATCAATAATGCTAAAATAACATTGATTTGTTTATGTAAACATCCCAGTGAGCATTTATTACACTTTATTTTGAATGTTTTTAATAGTATTTTAAATGCTGTTAATAAATAATTGTCCACCACACAGGATAACTTTCATGACTATATTACATAAGCATTTATTTATTTATTTGTGTGTTTTTTTGTTTGAAGTAATAAGAATTTGAAGTTTAATTTGTCATGAAACTATTTATTATTTTCATTCCAATTTTCACATTTCACTCCAAAACAAATAACAATAAAGAGCAACATAATACACACCAGAAAATCATAAAAGTAAAATAATAATAAAAATATAATAAGATCGCATAAAGACAAAACCTTCATGTTTGATCTAACTCTGCTGCGTGCAATGTTATTTTAATGTTTTTCATAGTGCAAAACAACAATATTGGCTTCATTTTTATGCAAAGCCTAATTTTATATTTTCTTCTGCTTTGGTGGGTAAATCTGAGCTGTGTGTGTGTGTGTGTTTGGTCAGGTGATGGACAGCTCAATGCCTCTGATCGGTGAACATGTGGAGGAAGACCGACAGCTGATCTGTGATCTGGTCATCAGTAAGATGGCCTTCGCTCTGCTGGGAGTGACCACACCACAAACATCCACTAAGGTAACGCGGTCACATGCTCATTTACACTCAACCTGAGCATCAGTCTGTGGAGTTTAATGTGTGTGTGTGTGTGTGTGCAGACTCAACCTGGACCGCAGACGACTCAACCGAGACGGGCTCCAGGTGAACAACACACTCAAACTGCACACACCAGCCGTCAGAAGGACAGAAAGACATCTCTTCTGCTCACCAAAGCTGCTTATTTGATCAAAAATACAGTAAAAATAGTGAAATATTATTGTGACTTAAAAGAGCTGTTTTCTGTGTGAATATCTGTTAAACTGTAATTTATTTCTGTGATCAAATCTGAATTTTCAGCATCATTACTCCAGTCTTCAGTGTCACGTGATCCTTCAGAAATCATTCTAATATGCTGATTTACTGCTCAAGAAACATTTCTGATTATTATCAATATTGAAAACAGTTGTGCTGCACAATATTTTTGTGGAGACCGTGATACATTATTTAAAAGTTTGCGGTAAGAAAGAAATTAACACTTTTATTCATCATGGACACATTAAAATGATCAAAAGTGACAGTAAAGACATTTATAATGTTACAAAATATTTCTATTTCAAATAAATGCTGTTCTTTTGAACTTTCTATTCATCTGTGAATCCTGAAAATTAAAATGTGTCATGGTTTCCACAAAAATATTAATGTTTTTAACATTGATAATAATCAGAAATGTTTCTTGAGCAGCAAATCAGCATATTAGAATGATTTCTGAAGATCATGTGACACTGAAGACTGGAGTAATGATGCTGAAAATTCAGCTTTGATCACAGAAATAAATTACAGTTTAACAGATATTCACATAGAAAACAGCTGTTTTAAATCACAATAATATTTCATTATTTTTACTGTATTTTTTTATCAAATAAAAGCAGCCCTGGTGAGCAGAAGAGACTACTACCAAAAAAATCTTTAAACACTCATTTCATCTACAGTAGCTGCTCATCAGGTGTCACTAGCGCGCGTGTGTGTGTGTGTGTGTGTAGGTGGTCCTTGTTCTGGCTCTGGTTCTCCATCTCAGTCGGGTCAGGCGTCTCCTCAGCGTGCCCGATCTGCCTCTACCTCGCCCAGTCAGGCCTTCCAGCCCGGACCCATTCCCTCCAGCGGATCCGGATCCCAGAAACAACCCACGCAGCTCAAGTAAGAGCCTCGTCACGCCGGCTCATCTCTACATTAAAGTATTACGTTAAAGAGTCCTTACAGGTTTTTCCAACTGCTTACACACAAAATCCTTCTGAAAGCTGTCACTCAAACAGCAGAAGCACACACCAAATCTGCAAAACCATACACTAATTCTCAGCCTTTGACTCAGTTTTCAGTTTCATAAAACACTTTTTGCAAAACACAACACACAATTCTCTGTGTAACACACAAATCTAACAGGAATTAATATTATGGCAAATGTTTACTTTTCAGATGCGTTTGTGATATTTTGAATGCAGTGCTTCAGTTTGCAAGAGATGTGAGGCGTTTTGCATTTTCAGGCAAAGTTTGCAGCTGAAAAAGCTCAAAACTGCATGATTTGTGTCTGATCTGAGATCTGTGTTGATGAATGGTCGTTGTGTCTTGCAGTAAATCGCAGTCACTCACCAACACCTTCAGCGAGACGCTGCGTGGAAACACGACGGACGACGAGGCCAAAGCAGAAACCATCCGCAGCCTCCGCCAGTCCTTCGCCAGCCTGTTCTCCGACTAACACACACACACACATACACACACACACACACGTGTCATGTCTGTGTGTTTGATCAGTTACATCTCATTCAGTTGTGTGGCATCTGTAATAATCCGCCGTCAGACAAACATGCCTTCAACGAGCCGTCATCAGTTCTTCATATTTCATGATTTTATAGACATGACAAACCAGCGGCTCTCAACTTAAAATAAGACAAAACAAGCTTTTAAATAAGTCACGTTTATTTCTACAGCGCTTTATACAATACAGATTGTTTCAAAGCAGATTCACGGAAATAAACAGGAAAATGAGTGATGCAAACTTCATCAGAAACAGCTGTACAGAAGACAATACTAGTGTAATTATTCAGATCAATTCAGTTCAGTGTTTATTCAGTTCAGTTCAATAACAGTATCAGAGTTGCTGATGTCAGTGTTGCAATGTCGAATTTTTAGCTAATAAAAATAAACCAAAAAGACCAAAATTCAAGATGAAAACTGACATTATTATTTTTATTTATTTACTTATTTTATTTTTTTCTTTAACAACAATCATTTTTATTTCAGGGTTCTCACCATCTTGGAAAACTTGAATATATGAGGGAATTTTAAAAGTTAGAAAATAAATGTACATGTTTATAGTTACTAAAATACATATATTGAGTGGAATAAAATTTGTGAGTTAAAACTATTTTAAAACCTTATTCCATTATCACGAAAAAGTGGAAGAACCATATAATTCATTATTGAACCATGATGAACATCCAGTTCTTGAATCTTATGAAATTATTTAGTTCATTTTTCTTATATTATTTAATAATATTTATTTAATTTTACCATTTTAATATAATTATTTATTATGATTACATATAGATTATTTAATTATTTAATTTTTTTAATATATTGTCACTTCTAGCTTCTGTAAATTAAAACTTTGTAAACCAGCGTTTTTGTCATTACAGTAGAATTATCTGTTTTCTATGGAAGCCCATTCCCGCCATATTGAGAAACTTTCTCATAATATCAGCTTACTGTCATAATAATGAGAAACTTTCTTGTAATAATGACTTAACATCTCGTAATAACGAGAAACTTTCTCGTAATAATGACTTGCCATCTCGTATAACAAAAAACTTTTTCAAAATAATGAGAAACTTTCTCATAATAATGACTTAACATCTCGTAATAATGAGAAACTTTCTCAAAATAATGAGAAATTTTCTTGAAATAATAAGAAACTTTCTCGTAATAATGACTTAACATCTCGTAATAATGAGAAACTTTCTCGTAATAATGACTGAACATCTCGTAATAACAAAAAACTTTCTCAAAATAATGAGAAACTTTCTCGTAATAATGAGAAACTTTCTTGAAATAATAAGTAACTTTCTCGTAATAATGACTTAACATCTCGTAATAACAAAAAACTTTCTCAAAATAATGAGAAACTTTCTCGTAATAATGAGAAACTTTCTTGAAATAATAAGTAACTTTCTCATAATAATGACTTAACATCTCGTAATAACAAGAAACTTTCTCGAAATTAGTGCTGTCAAATGATTAATCACATCCAAAATAAAAGTTTTTGTTTACATAATATATGAGTGTATACTGTGTTTGTTTATAATATATACAGGTATATATATATATATATAAATATATATAAATAAATACACACACATACTGTACATATTTTGAAAATATTTACATGTATATACATTTATATATTTATATAACGTTTTAATATATATATATAAATATAATATATACACATAACATATTTTTCTTAAATATATACATGCATGTCTTATGTATTTATATATACATAATAAATATACACAGTACACACTCATATATTATGTAAACAAAAACGTTTATTTTGGATGTGATTATTCGCGATTAATTGTTTGACAGCACTACTTGAAATAATTAGAAGCTTTCTCAAAATAATAAAAAAAACTTTCTCGAAATGATTTACTTTCTCAAAATAATGAGAAACTTTCTCAAAGTGGCGGAATAGGGCTTCCATAGTTTTCAGATATAGCCTAGTGTTTTGGATAGTGAATGTTGAGAGCCGCTGTAATAAACTCTCTCGTTTGATTTGTGTTTGGTGATTTGGTGTGTCATGAATCAGATGGGAGTGAATCGGTGCGCTAGCGCAGATTCTCTCTCTCTCTCTCTCTTCCAGCGTGTCTAAAGCCATCGTCAGATCTGATGCAAACCAGTATCAAGCAGCAATATTCCCGTGAAGGAATAGCGCTCCGTCTTCCACCTGCCATCAATCTTCCCTTTATGAAGCGCCACGATCTACTTGAGCTTCTGTGGGTTCTTCTGCAGTATCTCTGGCTTCTGGAGCATTTCTCGGCTCGGCTGAATCTGTACCGTTCCAACGGACGTGCAGCATATATTTAATATAAAGCAATGAAACTTCAATAAAATACCACACTCTCAGCTAACAGGGAATGTTCTCAGAACGTTCTGGCAACGCTATGAACAGACGTTCTTCCAGTAACATTAATAGAACATGCGTTATCTGTTCTTTAATTAAAAACAGTTATACATTGAATGTTTTTGACTGAAATATTGTAGTGTAACGTTCATGTGATGTTTTTTAAACGCTACTGTTTGTTGTTCAGAGAACATTCAAAAGTAACACTTCCATTATGTTTGCAAAATAAGATGAAATGTTTCCTTAATAACGATTTTCTTCCTTAGTATTTTTGTCTTGTTTTCTAGTATAAATATCTACAAATTCTTGAATCGGGATGCATTTACTTGACAAGTAAAATGGCTTAAGATATTATGTCTTGTTTTCTGAAAAAATATCCAAATTTTGTTACTTTTTGCTTAAAACAAGTAAAAATATTTGCCAATGGGGTAAGAAAAATAATCTTGTTTAGCCTTTGAATTAATTCAAGAATTTGTAGATATTTATACTTGAAAACAAGACTAATGCAAAAGAAGAAAATCATTTTTTTGCAGTGTGTGGACATTCAGAAAACATTTGGAAATAATGTTAACGCGAACGTTAGCAAAACGTTCTTAGAATATATTTTTGTTAGCTGGGCTAGCATTTGAAATCGGTTAAATGAGCCGCACGCTTATAATTCTGATCTACGTTCAATGTTCAGTTTGAACCAGTGAGATTTTGTTCATAATTAATATTGTACAGTACTGTGTTTAATTTTACGTTTACGTTCGGCTTCCTGAAATGGACCAAACTCTTGAAGTGTTCTGTGAAAATGATTAGCTGTTTTTCTGGCGTGCCGTTCGCGTTCCGTTCGAATGAATCGCACTGAATCATGTGCAGCGAAGCCATAAAACAAACGACTCGCGTGATTCAAACGCTTCATGTGTCTTGATTCCTTCAACTCGTGTTTGAGATTCTTCTGATCATGTTCTGTGCCTCCGACAAACTATTAATCACACGTATTCGAGATTTTGTGATGCGGAGCCTTTTATATGATTCTTTTGATTCGTTCGGACTTGTTTTCAGAGCTCCATGTGGATCGTTGCGCAGTGTTGTTGTCGTCAGAAACGTTTGCATGAATTGTGAGAGGTGTTTTCATTTTCGTCTGAGGAGCTGAAATCAATAATCAGAGGTTGTGTGAATGAGAGCAGATGACTGAACTGTGAAACTGTGAAATAACAAGCAGCCGCGAACGGAAGAACAAAGAGCCGTGAGTTCATTTCTAATTGACTCAGTGAATCAGGTGATTTACCGCGGTAAATGTGGCATGACGCGTCTGTATATTTGTGTCTCACTGCTTCACGTGTGTCTTAATGTGTTATAAACTCTCTTCATTCTGGTTTTGATTTTATTTTTTATATTCTGTCTCTGATTAATGGAAATGCTATTAAAACCAACGGTGTTTAATACGAACAGGTGTAACTGTGGTTTAATTGCTCACTGGGAAATGTGGACGATTTCATATACAGATAGGCCTATATATAACAGTAACAGTTATAACAATAAACAAGAATTTAATATTCAGTGACTTCCATTTTAAGAACATTTTTGGTCTGATTTTGCACCATTTTGTCAACGAAAATACTAAATTTCCAAGCAAACAAAGCGGTGTTTCCTTTAAGAATCTGCGTTTTTGAACGAATCTAGTGAGTCAGTGATTCCATGAACTACCCATGAAGACAGAGGGTGCGTTCGAAATCGCATACTTCCATACTGTAGTATATAGTAGGCAAAAAGCAGTAGGCGAGTGAATAAGTATGTTTGAATCATAAGTATTCATAAAAGAGTAGTAGAGAATTAGTAGGCGAGTGCACTAATTCTCGCGAGATTCGGATGTACGTATACTTAAGTTGCGTCCTTATATGCCTACTTCCCTACTATATAGTAGGCAAAAAGAGTAGGTGAAGAAAGAAGTACGTTTGAAACCTCAGTATTCATAAAAGAGTGGGCGAGAAATCCCCGGATGTCCTACTGCTTCAGCCCAGATTCTGAAGTGTTCATCGATGGACACTTTTCTATCCCAGAAGCCCACGCGAGAAGATACGTCATCATCGAACGTGATGGAGAACAGCGACGCGGGTGTTTACAAATGTGATTATTACAAACCAAAAACACGGTTCTTTGTGTTAAAATCGCGTTTGTTGAGCTACTGTTGAATTGATTAATGTGTAAATGCTAAACAGTGCAGTTTATTTGTGATTTTGCAGTAAAAACATGTTTTATTATGTAAAGCGAACAGGGGAGCTCCTGTAGCACACCTACATCACCAGAGTGAATTTACATAAACCATATACATCTTAGAGACGATTACTAAGTGTCTATTTAATATGTGGCAGGAAAATATTGTAAAAGAATTGCATATGAGCACATCACATCATGAACAGACATCTGAGCGAGAGATGTATGTGTTATTATGTAGAATTCACTGTCAACACTGCTTTAGATGAATGTAAATAAATATACATGGAGTAACTAAACAGAAGTTATCTATTTCATTTGTGCATTAGTATTGTTGATAAATTGAGGAACATTTGTGTTGGATAAAAAGCGAGTTAACACATCAGCAGCTACAGTAGCTCAGTATGTGAATGCAGTATTGATCAGATAAATCACAGGTGACTGAATCTTGTCTGATGTTACAGGGACAGATGAGACACACGTGTGTTTATCCGCTGAAGAGTCACTGATGAAGGAATGATGCCATCAAAGCCTCTCAGTGAGTACACTACAGACATCAATTAAACATCTTTTAAATCTTAAGTTGTAGTTTATTTAAATCATTGTCATTCATTCATATTGTTATTCAAACAGAGATATTACAGCACTTTTCTGATTCTTGATTTCTGTGTCTTTGCTGCAGATGTTTTGTGGTGGAGCAGGACCTGCAAAGAAAGGTGACAGCAGCATTTGTGGAGGAAAGGAAAACCTGAAACAAAAATATAAAGTGAGATCATTTTGTTACTTCTAATACAGAGATTAAATGACATTGTTCTATTAAAGTTCATTATATTTGTGCATCTTTGTATGATCTGAAATGTCTGCAGACTGGTGTGAGCAGAGAGGATGGAGAGTCCACAGCAGCATCCTGGAAATGATCCAGTGTCATGAGACGCTCCATCACTGCACCTGCCCTCATCTGCCTCATCTGGACCGGATGCTGCATCATCATGAGCCCAGAGCCAGAGAGAACATCTAGAAAAAGACCAAAAGACACTGAGGATGTGATTTTGGTCAAGTTTGTTCGGCTGGTTTCTGTTCATACAACATCTGTCAATAGAGCCCAATTTTCAGAAGCTTCAAAGTTTCAAGTTTTACTCTGTGTAAATGTTTTACAGGTAGTGGTGCTGATGGAGAGCAGGCACACGAATGTTTGGAGCAGACGCAGCAGCCAGATTGTCCCGCACATGTTCTCCTGCTCTTCTTCAAGATTGTGTGGTTCAGGGACGTCATCATGATCTTCCTCATCCTCTCTGTTCACTCAGACGATAGCCTCGATGTCTCTTTCCCATCCATGATCAGATTCAGTCTGACAGCAGCGATGAGGAACGTGATGGACGGCAGAGACAGGTGAAGCTGGACTCGGCGGTCAGCTGCTTCATCAGAATAAAGCTGCAGAGTTGGCTCAGCTGTGTTGAGATGGCAATATATGGGTTCAATGCCTGTATATACATGATTATTAGAACAATAAGTTTGAATAAAGCTTTTTTTTTGTATTTGTAAGTTGTAAGTTGTTGAATTTGTATTTTTATTGTGATTGTTATTTTATTATAGTTTTTTACTCATTTATTAATGTTTCCTGTTGTTATCAGTAAATAAAATATAAGTGTTTCATTAACTAATGCATTAATTCATTGCTTGAATGAAAATTGAGATGTATTCACTTTGGCTGTATTTGTCTGGTGTGTATTCCTGCATACCTATGGCATATGACAAAATTATTGGTCAGCATTTATCATTATTATTGTAGTGTTGGGGTGAGCTAGTAATGCATTCTGGGGTAATCATCTTTTTTAAGTAGTAATACTTACATTTTTCCAGTATGAAATCAACAGTCTTCTCTAAATGCGAGCTCTTCCAGCAGCTGTGCTCTCAGTGCTATAGGGTAGTGTTGTGGAGTCACTGATGCTGTGAGGTGTTAGTGCACCTGTCCCTTTTATCTTTTTTATTTATTGCACAGCTTAATTGCATACAAGATCAGGGAAAGATGGTTGTATCTTTAACAATAAACAATCATAATGACCAAAAAAATGAGGAAAACATAAATACAATGGGTTTGCGTACATCATAGTATGAGATTTACATACACAGAAAAAAAGCACAATGACGAGGTTAAATATATTTGAATAAACATAATATTCATATTTAATCATAATGCATCAAAAATTGCATTTGATGTTGTTGTTGTTAATATTATTTATAAGCCTGAGGGATGAAACGATACTTAAATTTAACAAGAAACATCAAAATATTTACAGATTTAAACCTGAATTAAACCTGTCGCTCGTTTCTTTTAAGTTGTTGCGCTTGTTATGACGTCATAGATCACATGACACCGTCAACATGGCGGATCACATCCATACTTAACGAGATTTGGCTGATGAGTACGTACTCTTTTAGCGCTCGATAAGTAAGTACTTATTGAAATGAAGCACCTACTCATTGAGTATGCGGTTTGGGACGCAGCCAGGATCACTTGCTTCGAAGCTGAATGATTCAGCAGTTTCAGCGAATCGACTGAAAGAATGATTCAGTGACAAAGACAGTGATTTGTCGCGGTTTTAGTTTTATTTCAGTTATTTAAATCGTAATATTCATACATTCAAAACTTTACATTTAAAACATTAGTCATAACATTGTTATTTTGAATTTAAATACACACATGCCACCTCTGAGTCTCAAAAAACAGTCTGTAAATTTACCTAAATGCCACTTTTCTGTGCTTTAGTGAATTTTGTTGATACTGATTTCATTTGATTGGTAACTCAGTTTTCCTTATTATGCCTTGCTATTCTAATTGAATTTATTGTTTTATTTAAAAATGAATGAATTTGACAATAAGGATGACATGCATTTAATAAGATTAGAAAAAAAAAGCCAGTACAAAGGTAAAAAAGAAAAAAAAAAAATCACTTTAAGGAGTCAAATATCACCTCGAAAAGAATCAGAATCAGAATCAGAAAGAGCTTCCAGTACTCAGAAACAACACCACACAGATAATAAAAATAGGAAATGGGAAGGTTTAATATCTGTCACTGGTCAGAATGTGCTCCTGGATTGTTGGCTGTGCTTTTATTTACTTAATTAATTTTTTACTTGTTTACTACATTTTTTATTACAAAATTCATATTTCATTCATGATCCTATTATTAGTTCCAGAGTAACTCAGTGTAGATGATGATGATGATGATGATGATGCGAATCGTGATCAGGTGAGTGACCGTCAGCTGTGATTAATCTGTAATTATTCAGATCAGATGTCATTATGATCATAATGATTATGAGTTGCAGTAGTTCCGCTCTGATCCGCTGGGGG